>PVJD01001811.1:0-238726 GCA_004026545.1 Mormoops blainvillei | reverse complement strand
TTTTTTTTTTTTTACTGAACAGTTCATCATGGATTTCCTAATCCTGAGCATGCTTAGAGTATTTATCATGCAATTTGGCTAGATATGGTTCATCTGTAACATAGTTTACAAGTAGGAGTCTGAAGTAGTAATTGTGTAGAGTGAGTGTGAGAAGACAGAGTGATGGACTGTTGAAACAGTTCCTCTTTCCTTTCTGTGACTCATCTTCCCTCCGGTCAGAGTGAATGAAGCAGCGTTTACCTGCAGCGTGCAAACCCGGCTTCCGCCCCCATCATTCACATCCCGTCCTACCTAATTGGAATGGAAGCCGAGCCCTGCCACGGGCGAAGGTGAGTGTGTCATTTGGAGATGAAGGAAAGAAATGAGACACACATCCCAGGATTGAGCCCGTCTCCTGGGTTAATTCTACTCGATGGCTCCCACCGAACACAATAAGCTTTTGGAAACCCTGAGTTCCAGCACAGTGTGAAAAACTGTGCCATAGACTATAAGTGTTTGGGGTACACAGTGTTGGGGGCAGAAGGGCTTGGGAAGCAGGCAAAGAGAAGATGGGGGGAACCTGAAATGGAGGGGGAGGGAGGGGCGTGCCCTGAGAGGAGTGAGTGGGGCTGGTGGGTAAGAGTCTTGGTGATCTGCCAACCAAAGGGAGCAGTTTAGACTCGGAGCAGACCAGTAACTGCTGCAGGGTCTTGAGCAGAAAGATGAGCTGGTGAGAATCTCTTAAAAGAAATGAGGCATTTTTTTTATTGTATAAATTGGACGATAACCCTTAGTTTACCCAATGGTAGATTGGGTTGTTATAAGCACTCTGACCTTGCAGATTCATCCGTGTCCCCTTAGGGAACAGGGGGTCAGTGCCCGTGGCTGGCTGAACACACAGTTTGCAGCTTCACAACCCATCCTGCAATGCTGGCCTGGGGGCTCCTGGCTTGCTCTGAGAATTTTGTTCTCAAACTGTTATCTCCAGGTGAGCTCGTTTGTAATTGACTGACTCTGATGAAATATGACATAAACCATATAAGTGTGAAAAGAAAGTTATCTTTTTGCGAGACTAAGTTGAAGTTTTGGAAAGATTCAGTAAAGGCTTGCCACTGAAAAAGGCTTGGGTATAACAACTCTAAAAAAGGTGTGAAGGAGACAGTCATTAAAAGCTAGAAGGATTCCGTATCAGATTGCTCTTCAGGTGTCTTTGAAAGTTCTCTCTCCCCTTAGAGAGAGACTGGAAATTGTAGGCAGTGCTCCTGGGTATGTAGTTTGTGCAACAAAGGTGACATTAGACTCTGTCAGTTATCAGGAGAGGAGGAAAGGGATGGAGAGAATGTCTTGTTATTTCGTTTTAACAAGTTTATTACTGTTAGTCATTGATCATTAGACAGATGTGTTATGTGATGCGCCTCTGACTTTTCTTAAGTCTAATCACTTCCACTGCTTTTCCGTTTTGTTCCTAGTCCTTGGATGCAGCCGCAGGTACTGGGTGGAAGGCATCAGTACAGATGTTTTTACTCAGAGGGTAATTAGAAATGTAAAGCTCTTTATTTAGTACGGGTTGGTCTGCCTGCAGTTTGTTATTAAATCCATGACTAAATTGTGGTTCCGTCATGACAGCAAGGATATTCATGGGCTGGTTTGGTTTTTCTGTTCTTTTTTGTGGACTCTTTTTTTCCTTACCCTTGTACCTAAGGCTTTAATAGACTCTGGTGGTTAAGTAGATTTTAAGATTGTCAATAGGAAACCTCTTAACCATTCCTTGGGTAGATGTGAGTAATGTGAGTAAAACCACCACTGAAAACAGACAGTAAATCTCAGCTGGGTGTACATGATAGCAGGGTCGTGCATGAGGCCAGAGGTTGACTGGGTTAATGCCACCAGAAATGCTTAGTGCACTACAGAGATTGCTGGTTGCCAGGAGAATATGGTTATAATTTGTAACATTGATAATATATTATGCTACAGGAATAAAACATATTTGGTTATAATATATAAAGGAAGTTTCCCCTAAAGAAGAGGATGGACCTCTTTAAAAATGTGCCCTTTGAGCCCTGCCTGGATGGGTCAGTGGTTGGAGCATCATCCCATACACCAAAAGGTTGTGGGTTCAATTCCTGGTCAGGGCATATACCTAGGTTACAGGTTCGATCCCCAGTTGGGACACATATGCAACTGATCAGTGTTTCTCACATCAGTGTTTCTTTTCTCCCTCTCTTCCTCTTCATCTTGCTAAAATCAATAAACATATCCTCAGGTGAAGATAGGGAAAAATTTTGCCATCTGAGGGCTGGAGAAGGATTTGTGTTGCACTAGGATGGTCTACCATTCATGCCCTGTTTGAGGTGGACTCCTCTGCTTAAATAACTTTAGATGGAAAAGAAAAGGAAGTTGGGTCTCAGTTGGTCATGTGACCAGTAGATGCCTAGGTGTTACATTCCATGTTAATCCAAAGCAGACCTTATGCGTGTCAGTTTCCATCTCATATCTTACACATCTTACGGTAGAGATTAAAAATCAGATTCATCTTGCTGTCATTCACTTTGCCATTTATTATGAATTTCAAGAATTCTAGCTAAATATTACATGATAGCACTCATGCAAAATTGATTAACCACCACCCTGTGTGTTTTTGAAATAGTTTATGCACTGTGTGGACTTTTTCAACATTATATTTTTAGTAGTACTGGAAGTGGAAGCTTTTCTTAGCGTGTGCGTGGCTATTACTTTTAAACTCTTTGCACAGTGTTTCAAGATTTTTTAAATTGTTGAAACTAAACTAGGTACTATATCACACTGGAATCCTACCACCATGTTCTTTTCTCCCACCTGTGTTACTTCTGCTTACTTTGAGTAAAATCACAACCTAGAGGGTAGACTTTATCATGGTCTCTTTCACAAGACTGTTCTGATTGTGGAGGTAAACGGGTCTGTCTGGGAAAAGTCCAGCCATTGCTAATGTAACAGGAACGGTTTGCGCGACATCGATGTAACCCGGCAACCGAGTAGAGTGGACTGGAATGCACATGCATGAACAATGACGACTTCACTGTACTGGTCAGTGGAGGCAGTAGACACTGTTGTGTGAGCATGTGTACTGTGTGACCATCGCATTCAAAATGACTGAGCGAATAGAGCAATGAATCTGCATCAGATTTTGCGTTAAGCTTGAACATTCCACCACAGAAACTATTCGGATGATTCAGAAGGCCACAGCTACAGGCAACTGGTGATTGGCATCTTCATCACAGCAACGCGCCCGCTCACATATCACATCTTGTGCAGAGTTTTTTAGTGAATCATCAAATCACCCAGGTGACTCAGCCCTCCTACAGCCCAGATGTGGTGCCCTGAGACTTCTGGATTTTCCCCAAACTAAAATCACCTTTGAAAGGGAAGAGATGTCAGACTGTCAATGAGATTCGGAAAAATACAATCAGGCAGCTGATGGTGATTGGGAGAACTACGTGAGGTCCCAAGGTGCCTACTTTGAAGGGGACTGAGGCATCATTGTCCTGTGTACAATGTTTCTTGTATGTTGTATCTTCTTCAATAAATGTGTGTATTTTTCATAGTACATGGCTAGATACCTTCTGGACAGACCTCGTATGCATTGGGCTAAGTTAGCCTAATGCCATTTATGCATTTGACTCCTAGAGTTATCTCTCCTTTTTCTGTATGTCCCACCACGTAAATTTCTGATTATAAGTTGGCTTCTTGGGTTGGTATGCTTTCAAGGAGAGAACGAACTGGTTATTTGATGAGAAGATTGCCATCTTAAGGAGAGGTGTATTTTGCATTGCAAATTAAGACTTCGATATTTTGTTTTTATGCATCAGTCTCTCTCAGCCTGTTAAAGGAGGCCCGTCTGAGGGCAAGATCTCCATCAGGGCTGAAGACCAGTCCCAGGCACTGAGGTGAATTAATCAGAATTGACCCCACTCTGGGAGACACTTGGTAGACAGCTTACTTGCCACTTCTAGAAGAGGAAAATGATCTCAGTGTACCATACTAGTGCTTTTCATTTGAAACATTAATAGTTACTATTAAGCACTTTTGGTAATAGTGACTGTGTCAAGTAGGGATGAGTGCATTTGAGGGAGTATAGTATTCCATTGGAGGTAACCGAAAGGTAATCAGCTGTATCTCCGCCTGTGTCCAGCTGGAGTAACCTTAACCTTAAGGCCATTGCCTTTAAATACACAGTTTACATTATCTAACATGGGTGAAGCATGCTGGAAGAGAATTAAAATAAGAATTATCTTTCTTAATGCACTTAAGATAAATAAGACTAGTTCGAGCGTTGGAAAGCATTTCTGGAAAAGGAAACCTGGTAGCGAACCAAATAGAAATCTCTTGGCAGCTGACTCTCTCAGCTGTATTCAGTTATTGAACAGCTGTCAAAGAAAGCAAAGCATTATTTGTCCATTTAGAATAATTTCAGAAAGCTGTTTTTAACCCCCAGTGATATTTTTCTGCAGCCTTCTAATCTTTGCAAGGGTTTTGAAAGATCTAATAACCCATACTTGTATCAGGCCTGAGGTTACCACTGGAGCATAAAGAGGCAGAGTTTTTGTTCATGCAAAAGGAATTATAACCACTAGAGTTTTATTTCCTGCAAAATTTTGCGCTTTGGCACATACATAGCTGTCTTGGCTGATAGTCAGCAACAGTATCTACTATTTGTTTCTCAATGACAATAAATAATGCATGATAAAAATCAGAGCTACATGTATTTCTTATATAACTACAGAGCTGGAAAGAACTAGCAGGTCAATTTCTATTCTAAACATTCATCTTCTAGAGAGGCTGGCTCTGCGTAGTTTTATGAGTTCATAATGATATGAAGTACAGTCAGCATGGTTTTTCTTTCTAACTTGAGGCACAAACCATTTTGATTTTTAAGCTTCAACTTCTTTTTCTCTGTTTTCATTAAAGCGTTTTGGTTTCTGATGGGGAATGCTAGTATTTGTATATCTCAATGTTTTCGACTCACAGAAATTCAGAATGTTTCTGTTTGGGTTTTTCTTTGTGGTTTAAGGTTTACAAAGAGTTTTTATTTTAGTCAAAGTTGTACAAAATTGTAAATCCACTATTTGTGAAACCAAGTCATAGTTTTTAGTTAAAAAAGTTAAACCAAGTCATATTTTCAGTGAAAAAAGTTAAAAAGAAAACTACCCTATTTGGTGGCTTGTAGGACTTGAAGCTGAAACTGTGGCTTTCTCATTATTGGTTGTTTGTAAGAGTAAATTTTGAGAAATGTCCTTTTAGGAATGTGAGTGAGAGAACACACAACCCACCTGAGAAGAAAAGCTTGTTTCTTAACACTCCTGGACTAGTCCTGTGTCTGTTGTCATGAAATGATGACCTGTGGGTTCTGCTGGAGTTTCAGATTACCTCCATTTTCCTGAGCAGACATTACTCCCCAGGGAAATCACATAAGCTAGGGTATCTCTTATTTAAAGCATTTAGTGTTGTATTTTGAATATTTGAAAGAGAATCCATTTTATGGACTACTTTTCCCAAGTAGCAAACTTGAACATACAAGGCCATTCTTTTCTGTGGTGAATTCCTTGAGTCAGGCCACAAAAATGACCAAAGATAAATCAACCAGCAGGAGTGACAGAGATGCTGGCTCTGAATGCCAATATCGACACAAAAATCTGCCCACATCACGTCACCATTAGACTCTCATTTCAAGTGTTATCTAGAAACCATTTGCCTTAGACAAATTCAGAGTTGTCTGAATTACCTAAACTCTTTCATGCCTTTCACTGGTGATTTTCTGTATGTCAGCTGTACAATATTACTGTAACTATTTAGGTAGAAGTAAGAGACGATTTTTTATGGGCATTATGGCCATATGGCCTAAAATGGTCTTTGTAATATAAAAAATTAAATCTTCTTACCTACTATTCTTATTTCTTTAATCAAAAGGACCACAAATGGTGAAGAATGTTGTAAAAAAACAGAAA
Source organism: Mormoops blainvillei (assembly GCA_004026545.1). Taxonomy (NCBI): domain Eukaryota; kingdom Metazoa; phylum Chordata; class Mammalia; order Chiroptera; family Mormoopidae; genus Mormoops; species Mormoops blainvillei. The sequence goes on along the minus strand of PVJD01001811.1, from coordinate 232,766 downwards.
AACTTTGTACATGTTCTGTGCCTTCCTTTAGTTCTTGGATTAAGGGGTCGTTTTTGCTTTTGTTGGTTTCCTCATTCCCACTTTTGAGAAAGAGTCTTCCTCAAATGCGTTCAAACCCCCAGCTGCGTCTTACTTTTCCACTGGGGGCAGATGTGCATCCTCTTCCCTTGCTGGCGAACACGGGCTCGCTGATGGAATGAACAGCGACAGAAAGGAGAGGCAGAAACCCGGTGGCTCAGTTCAATGAATGTCTTCTTGTCTGGCTCGAATATAGAAATGGACGTATGTGCCAGGTTTTCAGAAGTATCTTTACCATCCTTTCGGGTCTAGCTGTGTCCTTCCCGCCTTGTTACCCTCTACCAGCCTTCACCATTGTTCTCTGAACACCCTAATGGTCTCTCTACAGAAGTGGGGGGTGGGCATGGGCACCCACTGGTAACTTTGTGATTCTTCTTGTTCTTCTCTCTTTTTGTCCCCTCTGCAGGCTTTTATCTTTCTTGGAACCACCGAAAGGCCTCTGAATTTTCCCCTTATGACAGTCAAAGTGAGGATGTCACTCCTGTCTCAGGAATAATTTGGAATTACCTTATCTTTTGCTTTTTGCAAGAGAAAGTATAATCGTGATCCTCAAATAGTAAGGGTTTCTACAGCCCACAGTAGTCACGCTTAGACCCTTAGAAAGTCTTAAAGGGATAGAAAGGGAAAATATTAGGCATACTTAAGAAGGATATGAGAGAAATAAAACTAAGCACACTATAACAGAGAAAAATGTAAGACTGTATACACCTTGAAACTTCTAAAAATAACGATATTCTCAAACCCCTTATTGACAAGTTTGAACACCTGATAGGGGCATTAACTGCTGCCTATTGCAGAGAAATCCATTTACCTTCTTCAAAGCACCTTCTTCCCAAAGGGGAGTGGGGGAGTGTCTTGGATGACGGACTGCTTGGAAGAAGGTGAATGGATTTCTCTGCAGGAAATACAGAAGTTAACTGTGCTTTTATCTGTTTAGACCTGCTACCCACAGATTTGCAACCAGCCTCCTGATTCTTCTCTATGTAGCAGTGGGATTCGGGCAGTGACCTGAGTAGCTATTCCCCTAACAGAAGGGTCACCTTGGAGGAAGAGTCCCTGATCCCTTTCTTTCTCCAGACCCATTGCTCTGGGAATTAAGGCGGAGAGGTCTCCAGCCCTGGTGGCCTTGCCAACAACACATTTAATCCTGTCATTTTTCTAGTGAGAAAGTTCGGGTCTTCCCATCACTGAGATCATTTGTCTCTGTACTGCTTTGACTGCATACCTCTCACAATAAAATGGAGCATGTGCCTCTAATATGTGTATGTTTATTTATAAACTATGTCACATGTACCAGTATCAAATAATAATACCATTGGATTTCTTTTTTAGATAGAAATGTCTGTGAGCAGTTTTTCCCTTTACTTTCATGAGCACGGGCCCACAGGATAAATCCAGACCTGCCCTATGGTACGAAGCTCCCTGCAGTTGACCACAACTCCACCTCTTTAGACAGTTTTGCTTTGTCCTCCATCACCGGGCAATCCTTGCAGCTCTGCTCTGGTCTTCCCCGCTCTGCCTGCCCGACCCACTTGTCTTTCCCTGTACACACTCCTGATTTTGTCTGGCATGACCTTCCTCTCTCCTGCTCCCTTGGAGTCTTAGAGGCCTGGTTTGCTTCCCTATACAACTGTTAAGACCTTGTAAATTTTCTTCTGCCTCCCCCCAGATGACACCTGTTTAGACAACTCTCTTACTAGACAGAGTATCTCAGATGTTGGTGGAATAATTCCTCCTGTGCCACCAAGGCCTGCTTAGGATCCCTGATAGGCAGAACACCTTTTCTCTTACATTGTGTCAGAGTAAATTCCTAAAAGTCCAATTGCCTGCAAAGTGTATATGCATTTGTGACTTTGGTGGGTATTGCTGAGGGGTTATGCTAATTTATGTTCCCAGCAAAGAATGTATGTTCAGTACCCATTTTGCCAAAATTAGACCAACATAGTATATCATTAAACTTTCTGACCTTTGCCAAAAAATTGAAAAATGTAAGGGAAAAAATGACATCTCACAGATGGAGCTTTTTCAGTGATTCTCTTTAGCACCTCCCTCTTATTGAAGGTTGGAAAAGAAAGGTATTGGGTCTTCAGAAGTAAAAAGGCTGCTTTTAGATGGAAGCGTTCATCCTGCCTGAGTCACTAAGTTGGCAATGAGAGAGCCAATCATGAAGGCTGGAATGGCTTCTTAGAATTAAAGGAGCCAAATGCACTGGATCATTCAGGGGGATGCTCTCATGCTAAGAGCAGGGCCATAAGAAGCCCTTCGCCTCACACACACTACTCTGCAGCCTGGAGGGAAACCGGAACTTATCCTTCCGACACATGGGCAGTCAGTGGCCTGGTGAGGAAGGAAACCACCCTCTAGGGCTGATGCCTGAGCTTTCCAGGGGCAGCTCAGACGGCCTACACAGAAAATACAGCTTCTCAATAAATCCAGAAACACCCGCCATTCAGAACGGGTAGTTGATGCACAGGGGTACTGGTGGCATTATTTACAGTCAGGAAAACTAGAAACAACCTGCCAGTCCAAAATAGGGAATCATTCAGGGACATTTACATAAGACAGAATGTTATGTAATCTTTAACACGAGTTTTTAGTGACAAGGGAAAATATTTATACGCTGATTTACATTTAAAATGTAAAAATGTACATGTAATGCAGGCTTCCTGCTATGTAGAGAAAAATGGCTAAAAATAAAAAACAACCAAAAAAAACCTGAGTATTGGAAAATATACCAGAATGTTAAATTTGTAAATATTATTTCTACCTTTCCTCAATAAAAAGGACATCAAAGCTTCTTAAGGCCAATGCTTAAGGCTGAGGGGGACACCAGGTTAGTCTCAGGGACATAGAGGTGGCTCTAAGTGTGATCAAGGTATCAGCAATCTTGATTGGTTAGAATAAATTCTTACTTGAGAGGAGTGTTTCCTGAAGCCTTTGTTAATAAGTCCATATTTGCATATGTACTAAGTCTATTAGAATAATGGGATAATATAGTATTAAAATGTGATCTCTCCAGGGCCCTGTCACGAGTCCCTCTGAAATAGGGGCAATCAGTCGCAGAGAAGGACACTCGTCCATTTCTGATGGCGATGACGATGACGAGGACAGCTGGTACCAATGAAGAACAGCTGTGTGCCAGACACAAATGTTAATGCTCTGTGCTAACCACATCATCCAGTTCACACAGAAAGCACAACATTGTAATTATTACTACTGTGCCCATTTTACAGATGGAAATGCCGAGAGAGAGATTAGACAACTTGCTGCAGTCACACAGCTGGTAAATGGCAGAGTTGCTTAGGTCCAGAGTAGAAACTGTCCTACCTTTCTCTAATAGGTGGGTCAAAACGGGCCAGAAGACAGGGGACTTTGGGAGGTAATGGAAATGCCCTATATTTATAGGCATTGTGGCGGTGGTTACACAGTTCTGTACGTTTGTCAAAGTTAATCCGGCTATACATTTAAGATGGGTGGACTTTTTGCATATAAATTGTACTCAATCCAGTTCATTAAAAAAAAAACAGAGAGAGACCTGAGAGTGACTTCTTTCCTAATTCCAAACTGGAGTCTGAGAATTGTCCATTGTGACAGGAGGAAAGGCCAGCTCAGTCCACAGCACCCAGGTGACTCTGGAGGAAGAAGAGGGAGATGGGCCCTGATGGAGCAGGCTTTGCCTCCCTCCTGCTGCTGCAGCCTCGCAGGCTTGGGCAGCGAGGGAACCAACTCTCTGGGGTCTCTCTTGGCCTGTCTTAATGGTGCTCATTCAAGAGGAGAGAGGAGCATTGCACCAGATGCCCCCGACCTTTTCCTCAGACACACTAGAAAGGTGGTCCATTTCGAGGGCCACGCCCCCCTCTGCGGGGTTGGAATGAAATGCTTTGATCAGCTCCAGGACTGATGGTTGCTGGGGTCCCTTGAGTTCTGTCACCAGAAATCACTTGATACTTGCACAGAACTCCCTGCCACCTCCAGCCTTTGCTGTTGCATAGTCAGTCAGGTGGGCCCAGTAACCATCTTCCTTATACAATGCGCATGATTCACATCCCAGACAAATGACGGTTTTCCCCGCAGTGCCAGCCTCGAAAGGACTTGCAAGTAGGCAAAACCACAGAAGCTGAAATCTGCAAGTTTCCAGGTCCACTGTGAGCATTCAGGCTTATGTTTTTAAAGCACCGTATTATGTGGCCTCCTGTTTTGAAATACTTTACAATCATAGGGTATCCCTTTGTCCTGCCCTGTACTGCATGGTTACTCTTGGCATACTATCCCTCCACTGCTGGGTTTTGGCAGTGAAAATGGGCTTCTCTGGTCTGATTGTGGAAGCACATTGTCAACAGGAAATATCTGCATGAGACAGAGAAGACTTCGGGAAAGCTCATGGGAGGAGACACCAGATCCCTGAGCGACCTCATGCTGGCCTCTGGGACTGAGGAAATAGGACAGGAGCAATTCCTACTTTCTTCGAGTGCGGATTCGGCAAAATTCTGCTTCGTTCTGACAGAAAACGAATCATATGGCTGCAAATTCTGGAGTGGCCTCTGTAACTCCATTATATTTTATTTTTTCCAAATTAAGGATGACAATGTGGATTATGAATGGAGTTATTTACCCAGGAAGGCTATATTTTCCTTTACCCTTGGAATGTTATTTATGCCTCCTAATTTTTCTTTTAGTGTTTGGATGTCCTTTATTCTAAAAGACTTGGCAATATGAACAAACACAGAAGTTAAAATCTACAGGTGCCCAGGTCTCCTGCATGTTCCTTTATGGTGATAAAGTGGACCTGTTAAAATAAAGCGAGTTGATTTAGAGGCAGTCTGTGGTTTAAATACTGTCATCCCCGCACTCTTGCTAGGTTGGGTCTGTAGGAGGGAGGCTGAGTGTTCATCTTGGACTCCTGAGGCCCCATGTAGGGCAGTGGGCAGAGAGGAGTGACAGAAGGGAGCATTTTAAAATTAGAAAAGGAGGGATTTTCTAAGGTCCAGCACCGTCCAGTTATGGAATAGGCTGCTGCCGGGGGCAGGGAAGGCGGTGGCGGACACTAGAGGCATTTCAGCCATGTGGGCGCTGGGACTCTCCCTCCCGAGGCTGCTGGGGTCCCCGATTCCCCCCCTCCACTGCTGAGCCCTGGAACACAGAGGAGGTTCCACTGCTTCAGAGCAGCAGAAAGGAGACACTCCTGCCGTTTGGAGCGGGAGCTCTAAGTGTGTTTCCGCAGAGGAGGAAGAGCTCTCCTGGCGTGCTGTCCAACTCCAGGACTGTCAGGAACTGGTTCCCTGGACCGGTGCCCTGTTCCCGGCAGGCGGGGAGATGCACGGCCCATGCCAGCAGGACATCAGTGCTGAACTCACAACGGTAGCGGATTTATATTCTGCTGCGAATTTTTTTTATAAGTCACAGTTTAGTTTGCAGAGGGCACTTTGTGACCCTCAGCCTGATGGGTACAGTCTTCCAAGTTTGGTGAGGCAGGTGAGGGTCTCAGAAAAGGTAGAGGTCTAGGTCACTGGCTCCCCCCACCCTCGTCCCACTGGCTCCAACCAGAGAAGACTCCAGGGGGCAATGAGGACCTTGCGGTGAGGGTGACATGTCAGAGCATCGCCACGTTTCTAACCCTGCTGCTCTGTTTGGAACTTGAAACACACTGTCTTTGCCATTCTTCCAGGCATAGCTCTATAAGTGGGGGCTTTCTCTCTCCTTTTGTGGTGACCTTTCTGATCTGGTTAGATTTGAAAGGCAGTGTCTAGACTTGATTGGCAAGAACTTGAGTGTAACAAAGTGCCCCAGACTCAGCAGGTGGATCTCAAATTCCCGTTCTTCCGCGTACTGGCTGCACACCTTGGGCAGATCACAGGCTTCAGGGCATATTTTCGTATCTGTCACAATGTGGGGCGTAGCACATACCTCACAATAAAAGTAAGTGATGGATGACACGATATGTGTGAACATGCCACATAAGCTGTGGGGGATGATGCCTTTTAGGGGTCCCAGGAGCATCTGGACCTCCCTGGGCTGAGCACTGTCTATGCACCATTCTTCTTAGATTGAGCTGTTGTCAAACCATATTGGTTGGAAGTGGTTGGAAGTGACTCCCCTGTCCCTTGCGCTGTAAAGACTAGGACAGAGGAGAGCTGAGTCTTTCTTACAAACACACTTCTCCCTGGGCAGAATTCTGTTCCTCTGGGAGGAGACATAAGTGTAAGGAAGACATGGCACCTCCTTCCTGGGATCATGAGAGCGTCCACCTTTGCTGTATCCTCCAGGAGGAAGGAATCTACGCCTAGGTTTCAACCTAAGCCCCCAGAGCGGTGTTTTGGAGCTCATTTAAGGAGAGTCCCAGGATGAACGGAGATTAAGCTGTATTTACTATGCAATTTAAAAAAAAAATTATAATTTGTTTTTTTTAGATGTTATTTATTTATTTTTAGAGAGAGGGGAAGGGAAGGAGAGAGGGAGAGGAACATCAATGTGTAGTTGCCTCTCATGCACCCCCTGCTGGGGGCCTGGCCCACAACCCAGGCATGTGACCCTTTGGTTGCCAGCCAGCACTCAATCCACTGAGCCACACCAGCCAGGGCTACTATGGATTTTTAATGGCAGGAGGGAGACCAGATCTGCTTAAAAGAGGAAACAAAATCACATGCACAGAGAGGACAAAGGTTATTTCATGCAGACTGGAGCCTTTAAACATCATTACCTACTTTTGCAGCAAGTGGGTCAAAAATAATTAAAAGAGAATATAGATTAAATTCTTTTTTTATCCTCACCCGAGGACACTCTTATTGATTTTAGAGGGGGGTGGGAAGGAGGAAGAGAGAGGAGGAGAGAAACTTCAATTGGTTTCTTCTCATACACCCCAACTGGAATGAAATTGCAACCTAGGTATGTGCCCTGACCGGGAATTGAACCTGCACCCTTTTGTTTTATGGGATGACACTTCCAACCAACTGAGCTATCCCAGCCAGGTTGAACTTTCTTCTGCCTTTTCCCTCCACTCCCAATTTATTGAAACGTTAAATGCAAATGAAAAAATTTGAAATGATAAAATGGAGATTATACCTGTGATGGCAGAAAGCATACTCAAGTCCCCTGTTGTGCTTACAAAAATGCAAAAGCATGCTCAGTTTTTTGAAACAGAAGTGCTTCGACTCCAAGTGTAAAAGAAGTGATCCCTTTTGGAAAAGAAGGCAGTAATTGTAAATATGTGCTATTTGGGGGTACCAGGAGAACCTTGTGGGCTGTGACTACGTGAAAGACAGAGATGAGGCTCAGAAGAGAAGTATTCAAGGGCCGCCTCCCTCCATCCTCCCTGCCTGCATCCCTCAGGTTCCCAGTGTGCAGTGCTGCCTGGGCTTTGTCCCTCCCCTGGGATTCTCCCTCCTTTGTCTTGCTCCCAGTGGTTAAGGTCCATCTTGCCACAGAGGTGCTTACCAGGCACAGGGAGGTGGAGAGGGAGACAGAAGACCTCTGGAGGACTGATGCTTAGATTCAACAGATCTTTATACAGGAAGAAAGTTGTGTTGTAAACAGGCCTTTGGGGGAGAGCCGTAAAGCAGGGTTGTAGCTGAGAGGGGGCGACTGCTGCTTCTCTGCAGAGGTAGCCCAGGCGGGCCCCAGGGCGCTGCCGCACTGTGGGGCCGCACAACCAGACCAGCTTGCATCTCAGCTCTGCCACTTTTAGCTTTTTAAGCTTTTTCAGTCACACTTCCCTTTTCTGTAAACCCAGGATATTACCTGCTCTATGTCATGGGATTACTGAAATCAAATAATAGAACCTATGTGACAGTTATTTGGAAACTTTTCTCCAGTACATTTATAAGAGTTTGGGTTTGTTTTTTTTTTTTTGTATGATCAATTTTATGTTACTCTTTCCTACCAATTTCTTCTCACCAGACACTTTTCTCTCAAATCAATACCCCCCGCCCCCAACACCTCCCAGCATTTCAGGCATTGCCACAGAGATTGGAAAAAGGTCCTTCTTTTCCACATTGGGCCATTCAAGGCCAGAAAGAAACTTTAACTATCGAGTGCAGTTGGCTAGTTAAACTCAACTCTCTTTTATCATCAGGGTAGTGGGTCCCAGACTCAAAAGACAACTTTTATCTGTTGCTTAAGAACTAACCCCAAAGACCTATCAGAGTTAGAGATTAAAGTTTAGGAATTCAGCATTACCTTACATGCTCTTCTTTTTCCTAATTGAACACTAACTCTATCATTAAACAAAAATAATTTAATGATCACTGATTTTCTATGTTAAAATATTAGCGTTTTCTGTTTCCTATGTTTCTAATTGATGAGTTATTTTTCACATTGCAGAAAAGTCATAGAAAATGCTGATTTCTTAAGCCTGAAAAGAAACATTTGGAAGTTAGATCCTTCACCTCCAAGTATTTTGTTTTCTTGGCCGATTTAATTCACCTTCTCTTGAGTATCTCGTTTAAAACTTAGGCAGTGTTATCAGCTAAGACTGTGAATATTTTGCTTTGCTTTTAAATCGTAAGGCGTAAGTTGTGAGCACATGTTCAGCTTGCTTGAATACTGGTTATTTCAGTAAATATGTGCATTAGAAAATAAGATAAACTTGGTTTCTGCTTACCTCTAATTTGTATTATACTTAGGTTTAAATTATCTCTATCCGTTAATTTGTTTACAAATTATATAATAATAAGAAATAAGCAAGAAAACAGAATGTTCCCAGTCTAAAGTATGACCAGATTTGCAACAAGGAATAGCTGTTCATGTTAAGATTACACTTACTTTTTTAAAGTTACATTGAAAAACTAGAGCAGTTACTTACAGAAATATTGATCAAAATAGACTTTTTTGAGATAACATGTCTGAGATTTTCCATATCTTTAAAAACTAGCTTTATGCTTTTAAAAATTAAATGTTAACAGATGTTTGTCTGTTTACAAGACTTTCTCTTTATCCCCCTAGCACCCAGGAACTTTCACAATGAGGTAACAGCTTTGCTTTCTGGCTAAATACAGTCCACGCCCTTCCTAAGTAAACCCTACGTACCGTGATTGTATACTTGGGTGTGGAATATAATGTATTGCATTAGATTACGTGCACAGTAACCAATGATTTGGAAAGATTAATGCATGAGTATGGTCAGCATGAAAATGACAAAAATGCTTACTGCTTCCTAATCATTAAAAGGAAAAGTTTTCTTTTCCCCCCATTGTCTCCGTGCTCCTAAATAAGCACTAAATATTCACTGGTTGGTTGATTGGGAGAAAAATTACAGGATTGGAAAAATATATTCACATTTTTGTGATGTAGATGTTATTGTTTTGGGGTCTCAAGTTTCTTCCTATTTTGGGATGAAATCATAACTATTTAATTTTGTACGTGGCCCCTTGGCTCAAGCTTTTTAGAACCCCGTTGGTGTTCCGCCAAGGCCATGCTCTCATCCCCCATATGGCCTTTGCATATGATGTCCAATAGCTCCAGGCAAGTGAGTGGGAAGTTGTAGGGTTTATGCTGATGCACAACTTCCTGAGAAACAAGTCAAAGTATTTGCCCTGTTGAGGGTGTGTGGGTGGTGTCATCCTTCTACTCCTGGGCCAGCACACGGAAGCTGGAAGCACCGTCCCCCAACAGAGACCATCTCAACACTACGCTGGATTTCAGTGTGTGTCTGCACCCACACAATGTCATAGCTCAAAGCCCTGGAAAGGCGCTCCAAGTTCTCTCCAGAATTCCATTGGCCTGGTGGAAAGCCTTGGTCTAGGAAGCCTGACCTGGCAGGAGTATAGCCATGATGGAATTTTGCTGAATTTGGTTCCAATGAGAAGGTGATGGAGACTGAATTGAACAGAAGAATGGGGAGCCAGAAGTAATTGCTGGTCCTCTGGGTGCAGATTGCAATGTTTAGGGTGCAGTTTTCTCCCACTGCCCTCATTTCTACGTCTTGGATCATCCTTGAGAGCCTTCACCCCAAATCAGATGGCCTTGACAGTCAACATTAAAAGAACATCTCCTCCTTAAAAAGCTAAATGAATGAATTACTCTAAATTTGCTAATATTGGTGAAAGGATGATTTAAACATTTTTCCTCTATGTGATAATAATATTTCAATATGACTTTTTCAAAGGAGAGCCCAAAATACTTTTATCTGTTGTAACCTTGGTGAAACACCTGAACTTAAATCTATAACTTAAAATCTCTTTTGAATAAAATGATTTAGATAAATGTGCTTCTGAATGTGAAGGTACAGGTTGACCCCAGCAAGAAATGTACAGTTGAGTTGTATACTGAAGTGACACCCATGATATCATATATATGCATGGAAGGTGCACTGCTTGGGTGGGTCCTTTGCAGGCGTATGTCCATGCTGTCAGACCCTTCCCTCTTGGTATTATGTTCTCTCTCGCACTAAGAGCCTCTTCTTGGGTCTCCCTCCTCACCTGTGTTGAAAGGCAGTCAGTTCAAGTTCAAGTTTACCCTTCCTCCTATTTCTGTTACTACTGTCATACACGTGTACATATGCACCAGCAAGCCCCTCACTGCAATTTTGGGACTGACTTCAACAGGAATCTCCTCATTATTTGTTCCACCTACAACCTCCCTCTGTTGCAATTCAATATTGCATATTGTTATAAGATGGATTGCTTTAGTTTCCTGCTCAGAAATCTTCATTGATCCTCTGCTGTTGAAAGTCTGCAATTTCTCATTCACTGCTCTGATACCTTAGGTCATTTTAAGGCTGTCACAGAGTTTGGGAGGTAGTGTACATATTCATCAGGTCTGATCTGAGTCCCCTTTGCTCTTCTCTGGTAAGTTATTTTCTCTTCCCACTGCTGAAGTATTTTCTGTGGTGTGGAATGTACCACTTATTCTCACAGCCCAGACTTTTAGAAAGTTCTTCCTCTAACTCTAGTTTTGTAGCAATACTCTGTTCATGGCTTATCTCTCAGCCAGGAAAACCTTGAGTCATCAGTTTTAAAACATAGATTTTACTATTATTCAGTTATGGCAAGGCCAACAGATCAGGAGACAACTGTCATTGAAAAGACGATTTGTTATACTCACAGTTCCCAAGAAGGAAGGTCAAAGCATGCCATGGGGGGGCCACATGGGGAAGCACCACGTCAGTAAGGAGGCAAAGGAAGTGAGGGAAGACATGAACAAGAGCCTTTATTGTGGTTTTCATGGGGCGGAATGGGCAGGCTAGGTAGGATTAGGATTGGCGAATAATTTCCATGGGCTCTGGGGCATACGGGCGGTTTCTTATTATCTGATCTTTGGCCCTGGGGTGATTGGGGCAAGGGGTTAGTGACCCTGAGTGTGAGAACTTCCTAGAACAGGTGGTTGGGGTGTGGGCTCTAGATAGGTTAGTTTGCCTATAAAGGCATGCTCACAGGTGAGCCCTTGAAGAGGTAGCTTGCTCTCTCTAGGAATTAGCTCATCCTGGGAAGCAAAGTCCCTCAAGTCAGCAAAGCCCCAGCATGTCAAAGCATCTAACACACAGAGTTAAAAGACATCACTAATACATCTACTGGCCCTTACAGCGTCAATTCAGTTACAAACTAGCTGTGTAAGGTTGAACGAGAACCTGGAGTTCCTCGGTCTGTAACGCGAAGGATTAAAGATGATAGTACAACCAAGAGCCCACTGCATCTTCCTTGTGGGAATGAAGCCCCTGACACTCCTTTTCCCCATTCCCAGGTTCTCTCGGTTCATATTTCCAGTGCAACGGTGCACTTTCGGCCCCAGGAAGTGCCGTGAGTCCAGGTAGAACAGCTCCCTCTCTCTGGCTAATGAGCAAGGACGGCCCGTCAGCAGTGGGCCACTCTGGGACTTCAGTTTAATCACTTTCATATGTCGACTTTCCTGCCTACACTTATATTCCTTTTTAAAAAATATATTTTATTGATTATGCTATTATAGTTATCCCGTTTTTTTCTCCCCTTTATTCCCCTCTGCCCTGCACCTGCCTCCCACCAGCATTCCCTCACTTAGTTCATATCCGTGGGTTGTACATATAAGTTCTTTGGCTTCTTCCTTTCCTACACTATTCTTAACCTTCCCATGTCTATTTTGTACCTGCCATTTTTGCTTCTTAGTTCCTGTACATTTTCCCCATTCTCCTCTATCCTCCTCCCCACTGATAACCCTCCATGTGATCTCCATTTCTGTGATTCTGTTCCTGTTCTAGTTGTTTGCTTAGCTTGTTTTGTTTTTGTTTTTTTAGGTTCAGTTGTTGATAGTTGTGAGTTTGTTGTCATTTTACTGTTCATAGTTTTGATCATCTTCTTTGTCTTAGGTAAGTCCCTTTGACATTTCATGTAATAAAGGCTTGGGGATGATGAACTCCTTTATCTTTACCTTGTCTGGGAAGCACTTCTCTGCCGTTCCATTCTAAATGATAACTTTACTAGATAGAGTAACCTTGGATGGAGGTCCTTGCCTTTCATAACTTTGAATATTTCTTTCCAGCTCCTTACCTGTAAGGTTTCTTTGGAGAAATCAGCTGATAGTCTTATGGGAGCTCCTTTATAGGTAGCTGTCTCCTTTTCTCTTGCTGCTTTTAAGATTCTCTCCTTATCTTTCATCTTGGGTAATTTAATTATGATGTACCCTGGTATGTGCTCCCTTGGGTCTAACTTCTCTGGGATTCACTGAGATTCCTGGACTTCCTGGGAATCTGTTGCCTTTGCCAGTTTGGGGAAGTTCTCCGTCATTATTTTTTCAAGTAAGTTTTCAATGCCTTGCTCTTCCTTCTGTCCTTCTGGCGCCCCTGTGATTTGGATGTTGGAGCATTTAAAGTTGTCCTAGTGGTTCCTAAGCCTCTCCTCATTTTTTTGAGTTCTTGTTTCTTCATTCTGTTTCTGTTGAATGTTTATTTCTTCTTTCTGCTCCAAATCATTGATTTGAGTCCCAGTTTCCTTCTCTTCACTGTTGGTTCCCTGTATATTTTGCTTTATTTCATTCTTCATAGCCTTCACTTTTTCCTCCATTTTGTGACCATAGTCAACCATTTCTGTGAGCATCCAGATTACCAGTGTTTTGAACTCTGCATCTGTTAGGGTGGCTATCTCATCATCACTTAGTTCTGTTTTTGGAGCTTTGATCTGTTTTTTGTTTGGGCTGTAGTTTTTTTTGTCTCAGCATGCCTATTGTGTCGTGAGGGGCGGAGCCTTAGGGACTTGCCAGGGTGGGGCAACCCCTGGCACTGCCTTGTGGCACTGTATGTAGGGGAGGGGTCTGAGAGGGAACAGTGCCGCTTGCTTGGTTCTTGGCCCACTCTCAGTTGTGTCCCCTGCTGCCAACAAGCAAATTGTGCCCTTCCGGTGCTGGTTTCCAGGTGGGTGGGTTTGTGTGTTTTTGGACCCTGTAAATGAACTATCCCGTGAGACCGGCAGTTTCTCCTGTCGCTGCAAACCCCACAGGTTTTTACAGACACAGGTTTTGAGGCTTTCTTTTCCCACGCTGGAACCCTGGGTTGCACGGTCTCTCTCACTCCCCAGTTGTTCCTCCCGGTTTATCCACGCACAGATGTGGGGCCGCCTGGTCTGCCAGCCACCGCCTTGCCCTGCAGCCTTGCTGTGGGTCCTCTCCTCCCCAGCTGCCCATCTCCGCCCCTCCTGCCTGTCTGAATGAATGTTTCTTCTTTAACTCCTTGGTTGTTGGACTTCCATACAGTTTGATTTTCTGGCAGTTCTGGTTATTTTTTGTTTTTAAATTTGTTGTCCTTTGGGTTGTGTGAGGAGACAAACCTATGCCTCCAATTTCGTTGGAAATCCCTGCCTACACTTACATTCCTAACGCCTTTGGCCAGTAGGCCCTCTTTGGGATGTAATCATTGGTCCTGCACTCTAATAGCTTTTGAGTTCTTGGTCTAAGCCAAACGATTATTCAGTGTTGAATATATGTCTGTGACCCATTTAACAGGTGACATTTAATAATGCCCTTTTGAAGGAGAGCTAAAAATAGCATTGAGTTTCAAGTAAAAAACAAAACATGGCAGACCTTCTATACTGCATGTTGGAAAAAAATCTCCATTTTATGTTGCAGAATTATTAATCGAGTTGGCAGTAAAGAGGAATGTGGAACTCATTTTTCAAGGCAAAAGTGGAAAATGAAATCCCTTTATTGACACTGATGCAAGTACAAGAGCTATAAAGATTGGAAGGTGAAATGTTAATCCATTTGGCACAAATTAAGAATTCTATAAATTTAAAGAGTGTGGAAAATATTGTACATTGGTGTTCACGATGGGGAAAAAAGCCACAAGGAAAAGTACTTTGTTGTTTAGAATAGTCAGACTTTTTTTTTTACCCTCAGATGAAACAGGAAATTTAAATTGTGTTGTGAAAAGTTTTAAATTTCTTTAAAAAAACCTTATAAATTGGATTCATAAACATTGGTGTTAATCAGGACATTATGAGGTTTTGTGACATGTAGGAGTAAGCATAGCTTACAGTCTCATTAATACAGAATTTATTCAAACAGATTTAAAAAGCAGAAATGGTATTTCACTAAACAAATATATATTTTCAACTGTTAAATGAATAGCAACTAACAATCCAATTAGCATATTATATTAATTCTACTCATTAGGTATTGCTTGTGATGATCTAAATATGGCTTTTCAACTCTTAAGATGTAAAAGGGAACTCAAACGATCGGTGCTTTAAAGACGAACAAAATGCCCACCGGTGCTTGGAGTAGAAGACCGGCAGATTCTGCTTTTTGCCCCTGTTGTCCTTTGGGAAAGGCTGGGCCTGTGAAGCCTAGTGGAATGACCATGTTAAACTGATGCAGTGGCTGGTAGGTGGGAGTAGGTGTGGTATTAGGAGTGGGAGTGGTTATAATTTGCCAACAGAAAAGGGCAGCCTTGGGCACCCCTGATAGATGATCATTTAAGAATTCAAAAATCCAAAATCCAATTTTTTTAAAAAAAAAAGAAGAGACTCCATAAGCCAAAACACATTACCTAAAACTTGGCATAGCTTTGTCTTTGTTTTTTAATCCTCTGACTCTCTTGGCCCTTCTTCAAGGACTATAACCCACTTTTTTCCTGCCTCAGTGCCTTCATAATTCCTGAATTTCCTTGGGTTTTTTAGAGGCTGTCAGGAACCGTGAAGGGTGCGAGATTCTGCTTTACTTATAAGCTAATAAGCCAGCCTACCACAGTTGTATAGATGCTGGCAGGAGACACTATACTTCTGGGTCAGAGATAAAGGACTCTTTGTTGCAGCAGTAGCTAGAGCCAGAGAATCAGCATTCTTGTCCCAGTTCCCTGAGTCCCATTTCCCATAGGGCAACTCATAGAGGACCAGATGATACCTGCACATGCAATGGGTTGCATTACAGAAGAGAAACCCTGAGCTTCAGGAACCCAAATCTTTTATAATAGGCAGTGGGCATGTCTGCCTGCAATAATGTGATTTACAGGAAGAAATATCGCCCTGGCTGGTGTGGCTCAGTGGCTTGAGTGCCGACTTGCAAACCAAAGGGCTGCTGGTTCAATTCCCAGTCAGGGCACATGCCTGGGTTGCAGTCCGGGTCTGTGGGTGAGGGGTGCATGAGAGTCAACCACACATTTATGTTTCTCTCCCTCTTTTTCTCCCTCCTTCTCCCTCTGTCTAAAAGTAAATAAATAAATTTTTTTTTAAAAAAAGAAGAAATATGCATTTGGTCTTTGTCCCTCTTTCTGGCACAGAACTCCTAAACCTATGGAATTTCCAAAGTTATGAGAATGATAAAGATGTCTTTTGGTATGTTAATGAACTAACCTTTGGAACACACCTCAGGATGGGGGCTGGTCAGCAGAGGGATCAACCGTGTCTGTAGAGGGTTGGAATTTTCATGCTGCCCCCCAGACCCCCAGAAAGGAAGGGAGGCTAGAGGTTGAACCAGTCCCCGGTGGCCAATGATTTAATCAATTGTACCTATGTAATGAGGCCTCCATAAAAAACCAAAAGGAGGGTTTTAGGGGAGCTTCCAGGTTGGTGAACACGTGAAGACTTGGGAAGAATGGCATATGCCTGAGGAAAGTGTGGATGCTCCACACCCTTCCCCATGCCTTTTCCTCTGCAGACCTCCTCCATCTGGCTGTTCCTGAGTGATGTCCTTTTACAGTAAGCCGACACTCTCCTAAGTAAAATGATTCCTGAGTTCTGTGGGGTGCTGCGGCAAATTAATCAAATCCGAGGAGGGGACCGCTGGAACCTCTGATCTATAGCCGGTCCGTTGGAAGCACAGGTGACAACCTGGATTTGAGATTGGCATTTGAAGTAGGGGCAGTTGGGGGGGCAGCAGTCTTGTAGGACTTTGCCCTTACCCTGTGGGATCCCACACCATCTCCAGGTAGAGTCAGAATTGAGTTGAATTGTAAGGCAACCCAACTGATGTCCAACAGTTTCTTGGTAGTGCGGACCCCACCCACACCCCTCCTCCTGACACACACACACACACACACACACACACACACACACTGAAATTGTTATCAGGCTTTTATTTTGCTTCAGAGGGCGGCACTGTCTATTGTTTAAGAATGTTCACTAAACAAACATCTTTGAAGAGACTCCACACCAAAGGGTAATCAGTGCCTCATTCACAAGATGTGCAAAAAATACAAGAGACCCCCAGAGAAATCTCTGCAAACAATGGTTTCTGCTCTTCCTTCCAGCTTCCTGTGTTCTCAGGAATTGTCAGTGGTGGGTGTGAAGAGAGAGAAGACTCTTCCATGAATGATACTCAGGCGTAGTCCACTTCTCCCATGATCTTTTCAGGAGGCCTTTTGTAAACTGTCTAGAGACCCCGAGTGATCTTTGAGTCAAATATTGGGAAACAAAAAGCTAATTATAAAAGTGGCTAACAATTACCAAACCCTCAATGCGCACTGTACTGTAAGCTAGACACCTTACACCTAACATCTCATAATAGCTCTCTGAGATGTTTAGGGATGCATCACCCCCATTTCTATAGATAAGAAATTCTAGTTTAGAGCACTAAGCAGGAAGTGGAGAGATGAGATTCAAATACAGGTTGTCAGAACCCGATGCTCTGAAAACCACACTATGTTTCCCTTTTTATTTCTCTTTCATTGAGACGCTTCTTCATTGAGAGGTGGCAGTGGTTTTGAGATATTGTTTCACCAGGGCAATTTAAAGGCTTGAGAGGGCCGGGAGGCAAGATCAGCAATGATCTTTGGCCAGCCGACCCCTTACAAATACCATCGCCAGTCCTCCAACAAATGCTGCAATGTTTTCAAAACAGTTGGAATCCCTGTCTTATGGACATAGAAATCGAGGCTTAAGGAGACTGATTGACTTGACTGAGATCACAGAACAAATACATGAGGAGCCTGGGAACCAACCCCAGACTATTTGACCATGAAGCATTCTGCACAAACTTCTCCAGTCGTCCTGCGCATCATATCGAAGACCCTAAAGTGCCCTCAGATATTTAAGCTTCTTCTGAAACAGAAAAGAAAATGTTAATAATAGGTTCACTGTAGTTTGTTAAATATCTCTTTCTTTGAAAAGATAAGCACATATGTATAATTTAATCACCGTATTGACTAAACTTCAGCTGCATCAAGGACCTTTATCTTCTTTCATAAAACTTCAAGTGCCAGAGAGCCTCACACACTAGAGCCATTCACAGCTCCCCAAACAAGCCACTGCAGCCGCCTGGTTTGCCTCTTTCTTTAATTCTAGAAGTCATTAATGAGTCAGCTTTGTCCCTACCAGCTCCCCCTTAGCACTTTTTATCTGGTCTCTTCCTAGACGGAGAAATGACTTGCTTAAAAAAATTTATAAACAAAACATCTGAAGGTTTCTTTCTTTCTTTTTTTCTGAGCTTAGTGGCAAAGCTTTGAGTTTCTCACCACTAAGTATGATGTTAGCTGTTAAGTTTTTTTGTTTGTTTGTTTGTTTGTAGAGAGTCTTTATCAAGCTGAGAGAGGTCCCTCTATTCCTAGTTTACTGAGTGTTTTTATTGTGAATAGGCGCTGGATTTTGTCAGATGCTTTTTTTTTTTTTTGCATCTATTAACACAATCATCTGATTTTTCTTTTTCAGTCTGTTGATGTTATTGATTACATTAGTTGATTTTCAAATGTTGAACCAGCCTTGCATGTTTGAGATAAGTCCCCTTTGATCTGAAGGTTTCTTTTTTCAAGGTAAATGCCATGTAATTTGGCTCTTGATCTAGCCCTAGACAAAAAAACTATTAAAAATGCCTATTCGTAGCTATAAAGGAATCTGGAGACACACTAAGAATTCTCCCTTCACCAGGTTCCCTTGGCAACTATTTAACCAGTGTCTTCCAACAAATCTTTAAAGCTTGGTGAGGCGTGTGTGTTAATTTTATAGATGTACTTTTAATATTGCTCATGAACGTCACAATTCCAAGATTCTCACAAATTCTCCTGAGTGGTCTCTGTGCCTTTGTGAAAATTTCACACCGCCAACAGAACAGAAACCTTTTCAAGTGGTCACAGTGATTTCCTTATCCTTGTGGGTCCTCTTGTCACCACAACATTGCATCGTAATAGTTCTGTTGTGAAGGATGTCGTGTGGTGCTTATATAAACACATTTACCATATTTACATTTTCAGATTACAGTTGTCATAATGAGAATATTTTTAGGTTTATACACATGAATTGATTTTTAGGGAAAAGTTCCTGAAAGTTGGAATCACAGCTTTTTAAAAACATTTTTAGCTCTATTTGGCATCATTTTGTTGTCCAGTACCTGCTTCTGTTCTTATTTTTTTCCAACAGTTAAGGCATGCTTTTGTTTTAAGTTGGTTTGACTTTTTTAGAGATGCTTCCCCCAAGATAGGTAACCACGCTTTCATTCCTTTAAAGCTGTACCTGAGCAATTCCAGCAACCACCGCACTGAGAGGGTTAGAATAGTGTCCCTTGAGTTTGCTGTCAGATCACTTTTTTAGGTGAGATCATAGGAACTCTCTGTCATTAATTTTGCCCAATGACACTTGGTTATATTCAACTGTAAGTTGTACATATGAATCAAGTAAACCCACCGATAGTTTTCAGATTACCCTGGGACCTTTACCTAAATAACCCCCTGGTTAGTTACAAGAATGTAGCCACTTTATAGTTGCTTTAACCCATTTCCCATTCGCCCCAAGAATACTTGCCAGCGGCAATTGCAAATTTACCCTGAGGTAACTAACTTTACCCCCAAAGTTTGCCACAAAAGATGTCACTTTTATTATTATTTTCGCATTGCTCTAGTGTATTGATAGTCTTTGGAAAGAAACATCATTCTGTTTATAGCATTCTGTTTTTAGTAGTGGTATCTCCATTTACTTTTGATTTCTAAATGGGAAATGGGTTAATTGCATAACCTGCATATGGAACCAGCTCCAGAAAACCTTGCCTTGTACCGAGCGCAATAATAGAGAATGACTTCTGCCATTTATCTTACTGGCGAATGGCTAGACTTAACAGGATCCTTAGCCAAAATGTCAAAGCGGTTGTTGTTGAGTATTACATTTTGTTTTCATTAAAGAGTGTTTAAAGTGAGGAGAAGCCACCCTGTCACTTGAAAAAAATAGAAAGTCAGTGTTGTACATGCCATACATGTACGTATCATGTATTCTCTATGTATATATCATAGCTTCTGTAATTGTACTTCTGTGGACATTTGCTGTGTATTTCAGCCTTCTTGGCAACTGGCGATGTTGGTTAGAAAGTATTGTTAAAGGGATGATCAGTTTAATCTTCATAAAACTGTCTTAGCGGAGACAGTAGGAATGTACCGATTGATGGCCCAGAGATACCCTGGCACCCCTGCCATGACAGAGGTTTATGTGTGGGAAGGACAGACAGACCCGGGAGGTGGAGGGAATGTGCTGTGCTCAGCGCTCGTGGAGACAGATGGGGATAAGCACAAAGCGAACCCCTGCAGAGGGTGGGGCAGCCAGCACGAGCCCACACAGTCCTTGTTCCAAACTCTGGCTCTGACTGTTGAATGGACCACACAGCCATCTTTTCAGGAGGTTCAGGGGGTGAGTCAGGTACCAGGGACAGTAAAACACAAAAAGGTACAAAATGGATTCTAACTTCCCAAGGGTTGCAGCGGCAAACTTATCTCCTATATGCTTTTCAAATGCTTAGAACTTCACATGGAACTTCAGAGATCATAACCTTCCACTGAAAATTAGGAACTCATTGAAAGGGAAAACCCTGCGTAGGAGGGAGTCCTGTGTCAGATAACGTGACCTCCGATTAACAGGGAGAATCTAGGGCAGCTCTCGGCATGATCAAGAATGTAGGTGTCAAAGCAGAGAAAGGCAACTGAGGGGATGATCTGTGGAACCAGGAAGTACTAGTGCCAGCAAATTTGTGGCTAAGAAATATGTCTACATTGCCCCTTCTCTCCTTGGTGACAAAACTAAAGTCTTAGTCTCTGTAGAAGAACACCAAACTGTTACTTTTATAGTTTAACACATACAAGGTTGGCAAATGCTTTAGTGGGGCTAGAATCTGGGTTCAAAGAATTCTGGGATTTATAAGATGTAGCAGGGGTTTTTTTGTTTTTTTGTTTTTTTAATTCAATATTATTTACTTATTTAAAAGATTTTATTTATTTTATTTTTAGACAGAGAGGAAGGGAGGGAGAAGGAGAGGGAGCAGAAATATCAATGTGTGGTTGCCTCTCACATACCCCGCACTGGGGACCTGGCCTGCAACCCAGGCATGTGCCCTGACTGAGGAATCGAACCGGCGACGCTTTGGTTCGCAGACCGATACTCAATCCATGAGCTATACCAGCTGGGGTTCAATATTATTTTATACTAATTTCAGGCATATAGCACAGTGGTTAGACAATCATATACTTTACAAAGTGTTTCCCCTGATATTTCCAGTACCCACCTAGCACCATAGAGAGTTATTACAATATTGTTGACTATATTCCCTATGCTATACTTTACAACCCCAAATCAATTTGTACTTCTTAATCCCTTCACCTTGTTCACCCAGTCACCCAAACACCCCTGCCCCCGGCAGCCATCAGTCTGTTCCCTATGTCTATGAGTCTTTCAGTTTTGTTTGTTCATTTATTTTGTTTTTTAGACTCCACATATAAGCAAAGTCATATGGTATTTGTCTTTCTCTGATTAACATATTTCACTTAGCATAATAACCTCTAGGTCCATCCTTACTCATACGAATGGTAAGATTTCATTCTTTTCCATGACCAAGTAATATTCCATTGTATGTATGTACTGCAGCTTTTTTATCTGCTCATCGATCAAACTCAACAGCAAAAAAAAAAAAAAAAAAAAATCCATTTTAAAAGTGGACAGAGGACCTGAATAGACCCTTCTCCAAAGAGGACATACAGATGGCCAATAGACATGTTTGATAAAATGCTCAATATCACTAATCATCAAAGAAATGCAAATTAAAACCACAGTAAAAAAATTACCTCATATCTGTCAGAATGGCTATCATTAATCAACAAATAAATATTGGTGAGGGTGTGAAATAAAGGGAACCCTAGTGCTCTGTTGGTGGGAATACGGACTGGTGCAGCCACTGTGGAAAGCAGTATGGAGTTTCCTCAAAAAATTAAAAATAAAATGGCCTTATGACTCAGCAATTCCATTTCTGGGTATATACCTAAAGAAACCCAAAACACTAATCCAAAAAAAATATATGCACCCTTATATTAATTGTGGTGTTATTTACAATAGCCAAGATATGGTAGCAGGCTTTTATTGAACTATATTATGTATTACACATACTATTATATATTATGTGTAATGTATATAAAATATTATGTTTATATACTATATATAAGATTTCTATATAATGTATATATTATTACCGTATTAATGCACTATAATAATAGATTATATAATGTATAATACGGTACATGATATATATCGTATATACAGGGTGGGGCAAAAGTAGGTTTATAGTTGTGAGCATACAAAACAGTTTATTCTTGTATTATTATATATTAATTATTGTGTTACTTTCCATATGAACAACTATAAACCTGCTTTTGCCCCACCCTGTATTATATATAGAGAGAGAGTTCTTTTTAAGAAAATACATAATTTGCTTTAAGGACATGATTTACTAAATTTTGAAAGAAAATAAAATTGAACAATGTAAGACACTCATGCACTATGTAAGACTGGAGAAAATAAATGACAAGAAAGCTTTAGTGTAACAGCGCATTCTAACGTCATCAGGTTACAAAGTAAAGTAAACCTTTCATGTTTATAAAATAAATGGACAGAAAGCTGCTCTTAAAAACGTCAGACATCCTAGGACATGCCTGTAACTGATATATAAAGTTGTGGAAATTCAGTGAATATACTGATGTTATAAAATGTCAACACCAAATAACAGCAAAATCTCTTAGAGCAAAGGCATGGTGACATTTCAGAAATAACCTCCTATTCGGAATACGTTTTAAATGAGCAAGTAATTTTTTTACTGTTTTATTTAAGAGACAAAAGCCATTGTGACGCCTCTGAACGTGGGTTAAATATAGCGAATCGTAGTGCGGGGGTTAAGTAGAGTGACTTGTTTTTCCACTGTTTTTCCTGGTGATAGGCAGCCGTGGAGGTTCCAAGCAATTTGGGAGAAAAGCTTTTACTTGATCTGGTGGACATGGACTTTCTTTCTGCAGGGGCCCATGACCACCCAGAAAACACTGGGTTCCCAACTAGGTGGGTTGCTATGGGAACCAACAGCTTTAAAAACCAAGAAGAAGGAAAAAATTAAAATCCCAGGACACAGGCCAATTTGGGGAGCTATAAAGGGAATGAAAAACGGTCAGAGGAGGCCAAAACTTCACAAAATAAAACAACAACAACAACAACAACAACAAAACAATGGGAGTTTACCAACTTCACATTGCCTTCCAAGATGAAGCCAGAGTTTGTAGAAAAGTGAGAAGTACAGACCGTTAAAAGAACAGGGAAAAGTCATTGTTCTAGCTCTGTGCTCAGTGAAGACCACAGGGGACTCTGATCTGGAGTAGAACCAGTTAGCACATGATTGTAATGCAAACATTGAAAATGTTGGTTTTGGAGCTTAGATGAGGAGTTATAAAATAAGCGTATTTTGTCATTTGTAGAAAACTAACTCAAGGTGTATGTTATTGGAAGAGGAAGGGGGAGAAGGAAAAACGAAGCATGCTTTCCATACTGCCCGTCCATGTCTGCGGGCAGTTTTGTTCGCGCCGATGGGAGCTCCTCCTGGCACCTGTGGAGTGCGTGCTGTCGTGCCTCCCTTGTGCTCTGCCATTCTGTTTGCTCTCTACTTGCTACTTAGAGCTGCCTTCTCTGAAACCATCAATTAGGAAAGACCTTGTTGCATTTAGTTCTAAATCTGTGGCAGGTAGAAAGGAAATGACTAAAAGATAATGCTGGGCTCAAAGATAATGTTTAGTTTTCTACCCACAAAGCAGATGTTCTTTGTAGTACTTAGAACAGACTAGTTTATGCCCATAGAGCCAAACGCTTTGTGTTCGCCAAGTGCAAAGGAGCTCCGAATCATGGTGGAGAAAGAATCCCTGAGTACTTGTTTCCCCTTCTTGATTCTCTGGATGGCTGATGAGAATTTTAGGGCGCTCTAGAGGCGATGACTGAATTCCCGATTATGAAATACTGTGCCGAGAAAGAGTGTGTAACAAGAAGAGACCTGAGCACACACTCGTGGGTCCATCCACTATGAGGAGGCAGCATTGGAGCCCGCGATGGTACTATGTTAGTCATCACTCCGAGAGAAACAGAACCAATAGGATGTCTATATGTCTATGTAGGAAGAGATATATTATTAGGAATTGACTCATACAGCTCTGGAGGCTGACAAGTCCCAAGATCTGCAGGGTGAGTCGGCAAGCTGGAGACGCGGGAGAGCTGATGGTACAGTTCCGGTCCAAATGCTAGCAGGCTTGAGACCCAGGAAAAGCCGAAGTTTCAGCTCAAGTCCGAAAGCAGGAAGCAGCTGATGTCCCATTTCAAAGGCTGTCAAGCAGGAGGAATTCTCTTACTCAGAAGAAGGTCAGACTTTTTATTCTATTCAGCTGATTGGATGACGCCCACCAGCAATC
This sequence comes from Mormoops blainvillei, assembly GCA_004026545.1. Classification (NCBI taxonomy): domain Eukaryota; kingdom Metazoa; phylum Chordata; class Mammalia; order Chiroptera; family Mormoopidae; genus Mormoops; species Mormoops blainvillei. Next base: position 208,621 of record PVJD01001811.1, on the reverse strand, counting down.
CACTTTACTCAATCTGCCCATTTAAATGTTAATCTCATCCAAAAACACCCACACAGAAATGCCTAGGGTAATGGTTGGCCAAATATCTGGGCACCTCGAGGCCCAGTGATGTTGATACATACAGTTATCTATCACAGATACTGAAAAGGAAAGCCAGGGACTGGAGGTAGACCCAGGTGGTTAGTGTCAAGGAAATGATCCTCAGCCACATTGTGCCCTGCCAGGACAGCACAGAACCTGACGAGTGCAACACTACTACCCACTCCAGCTAGTTTAACTAGGAAATATGTTTATTAAAGTGTAGAAAGCTCATAGAACCTCTGGGAGGGTGAGGCTTGCAGCCAGAATGTTGCCTAGGCCATATGGCAAGACCGAGCCAGGGACACCCTACCACCCTCCTGCGCTGAGACAGGGCAGCTTGCACTGCTCTCCTCAGCCAGATGCCTCCATGGGCCCTTTGTCAGAAAAAGCAACTGTTTTTTTATGTTGCTGTCTTTCAAATCAGAATCCAGCATGAAGGCATCAGATTAGCAGAGCCAAAATCCATTCCTGCCTCCTAGCTACCGGGGGGCTGGGAAGCAAGTTTCTAGCTTCTGCCTTAGGCCCAGTGTGTGATGTGGGAAAGTACTCAAATGGAAGAAGGCATTCAGGAGATGCTGGGTTGCCCACCAAGACCCATCTTCCCATGCTACCCATCCTCCCAGTCTCAGCTTCCATTTTCAACTCTTCCGAGAAGCATCCACCTGTGAACTCGGGAAGCCGTACTCGGGGCCAATGTCCAGACAGTGCAGCCTTGTGTAGCCAGTGCCCATTCTGCCTCAACAGTTTGGCTCACGGGTACCCCTGTTTAAATCTTGTAATATCATCCCTATTCCATCTCTACCTCTAGGATACTTTTCAGGTCTTTTTACTTTGTTTGTATTTGTTTTTGTTAATAAACTGCAGACCCCATTAGTCGCTTCTTACCTATGTTTTTAAACTCTGTCTTACCTAGTTTTATCCTTTTTGTTCTCTGGTGCATGGGTTGGTCCTAACTATCCCTACCCCCAAAACAACCATAAACTCCTTAAAAACAAGAGCCATATCTTGCCCTGGCTGGTGTGGCTCAGTGGATTGAGCACTGTCCTGCGAACCAAAGATTTGCCAGTTCGATTCCCAATTCAGAGCACATGCCTGGGTTGCAGATCAGGTCCCCAGTGGCGGGTGTGGGAGAGGCAACCACACACTGATGTTTCTCTCCTTCTCTTTCTCTGTCCCCCTTTCTCTAAAAATAAATAAATAAAATCTTTAAAAAAAATCCATATCTTTTTTACTCTTTTTAACAAATCTCCCACACATTCTGCATGCAATACTCTATCTTACTCCGCATACGGTAGCTGATCAGTAAAGATTTTCTGATTAATTACAATCAGTTATCTGAATTGATTATTGCTTTTCAAATGAATTTTTGATAGTATCTATTTAAAACAATGATGAATAAGTGGTAAGTGCAAAACAACAACAAAACTCAGGGATATTTAGGTCATGTAACACATGATATCCAGAAATGCCTGTTAGTTTTAGTGACTCATTCAGCACATATATTGAGTGCCTACTGTGTGCCAGACACTATTCTTTGTGCTTAGGATACATGAATAAAGAAGAAAAAGAAACAGATCAAAGAACTCTCTCAAAGCTTACATTCTGGTAGTCACACAGTTAGTTAATAAACACATAACTTGTTATCATACCAGGATTGATGTGTCACGCAGAAAAGAAAAAGTAGAGCAGGATAATATCAGAAGTGCAGGGTGGGGTTGGATTGACATTTTAGATAGGATTGTCAGATTTGTAAAAAAATTCTTTGTTTTTGTAATGGAGCAAACCAGGGCTCGGCCATATGGTGCCTTAACACATTGCCTAACAATTTTGAGGGAAATGGTTTTTTATTTACAGGGCTCCTATCTTGGAGGGGCTGAGAGCACTTCTGCTCAAAACCCTCCTCTCCCATGAGACCCAGAGCTTCTCTTGCTCCCCTAATGGCTATAAGCCAAAACCATGTGCAGAAGTTCCCTGTATCCTTCTCTGTTCTTAAGCTGGCTGAGCAAGCAGATCTCCATCCTCTCCGGAATGTGCACTTGTGGGTTTCAGAGTCGCCATCCCCTCACAGCAGCTCTCTCCTTCAGGATCTGCGGTGTGCTGCCCCCAGCCTCCATGGAATGGTTCAGGACAACATGTGCCGTGTTACACTGGATCATGGTGGAGCCCGGGGAAGCACAACCCAAAAGAGTGGCTTTTCTGTACGTTCTCCAGAGAATCTGAAGTCTGCTGGTCACAGTCCAGCTCCAAGCATTTCTCACAAATCTGTGCTTGATTAGGCAGGTCCCCACACAGCTCCATCAGCTCTGCCGGGTCGTCGTCTCACTCCAGACCTCATAACGAGGCCCTCTCCTACACCCTTACCTCCACGCCGCATGGCTGCTGCTTCACTATAACTGCGTGGCTACTTCTTTTCTCTCAGCCCACCCTTATTTTAAATGCTGGGCCTGGAACTTCCTATGTGACCTTGTATATGGCCCCTGCTATGATGTGCTACTTTTGCCAGTTCCCCCTATCTTTCACCTTCTTTCAGCTGCCATCTTTAGTCAGGGCAAGAGTTCTCCATGACACAGGCGCGTCTGCCTCCCCTAGCTATGTTGGGAGTCACTATATACTCTTAAGTTCATGTACACCTTTTGCCCTAGACAGTAGCACAACTATAAACTTGCCAGCATTATGCAAAGTATCTTCAACACTGTGTCATCCACCCCCCCACCCCCAATCATGGTTGTGGGGAATATACTCTGCTATTTTCCAGGGACCCCCCCCCAACTCTGCACCCGATTACGGTTTTAGATAATCAGAGAAAATTGAATGCTTGCTGGGTATGGGATGATATGAAGAGGTGGTTATGCATATTGGGTATGATAATGTCATTTGGGGTATGATTTTAAAAGCCTTTATCTGTTGTAAACTAAAATATTTATGGGGAAATACATAACTGAATAAAATAGGTAGGATTTGCTTCAAAATGTTCCAGGAAAAAAAAAGAAGAAGGGAGGAAGGAAGGAAGGAAAGAAGGAAGGAAGGAAGGAAGGAAGGAAGGAAGGAAGGAAGGAAGGAAGGAAGGAAGGAAAAAGGTGGGAAGGGAGGGGTAGGAGGGAAGAAAATTGAATAGGGGGAAAATTAATGAAACAAAAATGGTAAAAAGTTGGTCATTGAAACTTGTTTATCAGTGCAGAGGGCTTCCTCATACTATTCTCTATACTTTCATCTGGTTCTAAAATTTCTATAATGGTTTTAAAAATTAGCTAGTGATCAGCGTAGGCCTCATTGAGGAGGTGACATTTAAACAGTGACTGAAGGAGCTGAGGGAACAAGCTGCATGAACGGGTGTCTGGGGTTGGGTGGGGGAGAGTGTGCCAGGCAAGGAAAAAGTCATTTCAATTCGCTGAAAAAGGGAGGAATGGGCAATGAGGGCAGGGAGGTATTTGGTTGGGCGCTGGGGATGGGTAGAGATCACACAGAGCCCTGAGTGAAGGTCAGATCCGTGAGGGCTTGGAGTCATGCTCAGATCCTTGAACTATCCTGATACTCTGGATTTCTTTACTCAGATTCTGAGATAAGAGTTTATAACACAAATAGAATGAATCTCCTTGTGATGCTGGAAATCTCCTGTCTGTCCTGTTCAGTACGGGAGCCACTGCCACATGGTGGCTGTTGGGCACTTGAAATGTGTGCCTGGTGTGACCAAGAAGCTCCATTTCTAATGTAACTTTTTTTTAACTAATTGAAACTTATTTCTGTGCCCCCGTGTGGCCCGTGGTTTCCATATTGGACAGTGCGGTGTTAGGGGATGGTTTTTTTCACTCCAGCATTCATTCATTTTGCAAAGTTATCGATGCATGCTGGCTCTAGGTGCAAAGCTAGGCCTTAAGGTTATAAAAATCAATTTTAAAAAATGAGAACCTCTGCTACTGAGGGGCCCACAGAGCACACCAGATCCTGCGAAGCAGGGCTAAGCGTGTGGCACGGATCTTGCATCTTCAGGCACGAGGGCCTCCGGGCCCAGCCCCCTCCTCCCTGGCTTTCAGGTAGCTCGGCAGCCAGGCCAGTCTTGCCCCAGCGTTTGCCTCTCTGCCTGTGCCTCTCTGGCTGGCTGGCTCCAGGGCATCCTCCAGACCTGAGCTTCATGGGAAGACACCTCCTGAAAGGCCCTCCCTGACCACTCCATGGAAAGTAGCCGCCCCGCCCCATCCTCATGCTCTGCCGCGGTACCCAGGTTTCCTTTGAGGCACTTCTCCCATTTCATGACTACGCTTGGAATTTATGTAATATCCAAAGCTGAAAGCTCCTCGGGCTCCAGGGTCTGACCACCGCGGTCAGTCGGCCCACACGGTCGGCCCACACGGTCGGCCCACACGGTCGGCCTTTGGTGAATGCCGACCGAAATGGAAACCGGAGAGGAGCAGTGTCAGTGTAGACGGTGTGGGGGGCGGGGTGGAGATGAGGGGCCTCAGCCCAGTTTGGAGAGGGTTCAGTGAGTCCGGAGAAGTTTCTCAAATAAACCTTAACGAGGACTTTTACGGGCTGAATAGGAATTAGCAACAGGAAAGCAGTGTCGTAGAAAGGCACTTCCTACAGAGATGAGAGGCGGGAGAGAGGGAGGCAGAGACAGAGTCTGGGGGCCTGGGGGCAGCCGTACGTGGGGATCAGGGAGGGTGGTTGTGGTTGACTTGGGGTGCTGCGAAATGGATCCCTTAGGTCAGGAGTTTCCACATTTGTTTTCTTTAAAGAGCCAAAAGTCAATAGTTCAGGCTTTGCAGGCCTGGGGTCTCTCTTAAAACTTCTGAATACCACCATTGCAACGCAAAAACAGCCTTAGATGGTGTGTGCATGACTGGGCGTGGGTGTGTTTCAATAAAATTTTATTATTTATAGACACTAAAATTTGAATTCCAGATAATTCTCATGTGACGTGAACTATTATTCTTTTGATTAAAAAAAAAAAAGATCATTTAACTATAAAAACGAGTCTTCCCTCAGGGGCCGTAGGAAAATAGGCAGCCAGCCGTATCTGGTGGGCACGAAACGGTTTGAAGCGGGACTGGAAGTGGTCAGATAAATAGTTCCGATGTCTCCCTCTGGCTTAAGTGGGATTTCAAGAGCCAGGTCTGAGGACAGTGGCAGGTTCCGTGAAGAGGCTGAGTGGCAGTCTGGGGCACAGACGGCAGGGGCCTGAAAAAGGCTGTGCTAGTTAACAAGGGTGGGAAAGAGGGGCCAGCTCTGAACCATGTATTTTGGAATTAAAATCTGCAGAACTCGGTGATGGATGTGCAGTGTAAGGAGTGAAAGAATGACGTTCCAGCTTTGGTTTATTGACCAGGTACCCCAGCTCAGCAGGGTCCCGAAGCTCTCACGGGCCAACAGAAGGACAGAGGGCATCTTAATGCCTCCTTAGGCCCTGGGCCATGTATAGCGCCTTCCTTCAATCTGCAGAATGATTTAGCCTTAGTAAATAGTGACTCACTCACCTAGTCGTCAGATTACTCCTGTGGTATGAGTCATTCCGTTTGTTGTTAAAGGCATAATCTAATTCTAAATATTACTCTAGAAAAATGATACCCCGGTGGGAAATTTCTGTAACTTCTGCTCAGTACTGCTGTGAACCTAAAACTTCTCTAAAAAATAAAATCTATTTTTAAAAAATGAACTAGATGTAGCGCTGTGGAACTGGAGGACTGGTCATGATATACTATCACATGAATAAAGCAAACGGCAAAACTAAAAAAATAATACCCTAGTGGTCTGTAGTAATTATCTAGTTATATAGACATTTTTTCACATCCTGTCACGCTAAAAGAAGTAGCTAAATAATCTCTTTCAAAGTACACGATTGCAGAGCATGAACTTGGCTTCCTGTTAGAAAAAACTCCAGTGGTAGACTCGAGGACATTGATTTCAGCAGAACTTTTTCTTTCTGTGTCTATTCAGGAATCCTTTTGCTTTTTCCAAGTCTCAGCTGCCTTTGCCGTCCCAGCGGTGAAGAACAGAGCAGAAATATTGTAACCCCAATTGTTAGTAAATGTTGTATTACCATAAAATTGCATAAATCATGCATGCAGCCCTACGCAGCCACCTTCCCACTGGCCCTGTTATAGAGGACTTCTGCTATATGAATATTAGTGAAAGCTGAGATTTATGTTATAACTGCATACCTCTTGGGGACAGGGAAGACTGAGTTAAATAAGAAAAGGAGTGTGGGGTACATCCTGCAAACCTGCATTAACATGGCAGTGACAAGATTGGGGGGAATTGGCTAGGAAGGTGTTGTGATGTCTTATCCTTGATTTTCATGGTGCTGATGTTATCACTCTTTGGGCATTGGTTTTCTTCTATGGTGTGAATTAACCAAGTTCAGTTTCTGTAGCACTTTTTTTTTTTTCCCCTCTGCAAGGCTTTGAGACATTTATTTGGTACAGATGTGTAGTCCCTAGATCTAGGGATCTTTAGCTGTTCTTTATGGTCATCTAGTCCAGAAATGTGTTAAGTCCATATGTGAAAAAATGGGTGAGAAAATGACTGACTACCTGAAATTTGCAGCATCGAAAAGGTTGCTTCAGTATCATAAGATAGCCAGCAAGTTACCAAGGTGGAGATTCTTGAAGCAAAAGAAATTCTTTTCAGTGTGGTTGCCCCAGTTGTGGAAAAGCCTTAGATTATCAAGCAGCTAAGAAAAAGAAGTTTCCTGGAGCAGGGTACACTTCTGCTTGTTCTGGAACATAGTCCTCTAATTGACATCCGTTGTGATGCTGGAGTCTGGGCCCCCATCATCTCTCTTGCTGGGTTATTACAGAGGCGTCTTAACTGGAAGCTCAGTCTTCAGTCTCACCTCTGCCCTAATTTGTCCTTGATCTAGAGCCAGATGTTCCTATAACGTAAACTTGATCTCCACTCCCCTGTTTAAAATCTTCATGACTTCCCATTGCCCTTGGGTAAAGGTGATCCTTTTAGATCGCCTCTAAACCCATGAGAGTTCTGGACCTTCTTGCCTCTCTAGCCTTGTCTCCCTCACTGAGCCTAAGACCCCTCACGCTCTCCACCCAGCTTTCAGAACCCGTTTTTATTTTTTAGGAAGCATGCATGGCTTTTTCCTGCATCAGAGCCTTTGCGCATGCTGTTCTATCAGTGGCCCAATCATGCCTGCACCACATGTCCCCCAGGCAGGGCACTTGCCTGTGTACTCCTTTTCTTCACCACTGTAGTTTGCACAGTTACTCACAATTCTAGGCGTAGAGTAGCAGCTCAGTAAACATCTCTTGCATGAATCGAACATGATCCATTCAGTTTTATTTTAGCATTAATTTGGATCTGTCCATTTCCCATGTTCATTATGTTTTCTTGCCAATATTTCTAACTCAGCTTCATTTATCTTTTCAAACATGTACTTTTTTTTTTTGCTTCTAATCTTCTCGCCTCCTGCTCAATGGGTGGTTCTCCCTTTTAATGGTAATATGGACTACATTTGGGTCGTCTTCATGATTACCAGCACAGCGATCCTGGGCTGCTCATACCCATGTTCACTGGGACCTTTGAAGAATGTGGCTGCAAATCTTAGAGCCTGCAGGGTCCTTCTGTAGCAGCCTGAGCCTGTTCAGGCTGTGTTCGTAGGCAGTGCTGGGAAGGATAAAAGAGTATTGTGTTTGCTGTACAATGTCTTAAAGGGATAGAATTCTTATCTCGATTATTTGTTGGTGTGAGCAGGGAGAAGCGAAGAGAAAGCCGTTTGTGAGTGGTTTTGAGCAAAATAGGAAATCGTGTAAAATAAAACAAGACCTCTAAGAAGGAAATTTTCCCTCGTTAAAATTACTCATATTTTGGGTGTGGATCTCGATTTTCTTATCATATCACACTTGCCACCTCCTGTAGTGTCTGCAGCAGAATCACTGTTGAAGTGGCCCAGTTAAGAGCCGCCGTTTTGTGTTGCTCTCTCCTCTCGCAGAGGTCACACTGAAGGTCCACATCAGCGACGCCAGCACCCATCAGCCTGTCCCGGATGCGCACATTGAGATCTTTACCAACCAGGTCTCCATCGCCTCTGGCACGTCAGGGACGGATGGTGTCGTCTTCATCAAGTTCCGGTATAAGCTGGGCAGTCAGTTGATCGTCACTGCCACGAAGCATGCCTATGTGCCAAACTCTGCTCCGTGGAAGCCAATCCGACTACCCGGTAAGGTGCTCTTACTAACCTTGCTCTAAAACAGAGTTGATGGTCAGGCTAGTGACAGAGTCAGACACCGAAATGATTTTGAAGGTGGAAGTCAGACAGTCAGGAACATACTTGCTTCGTCTCTGCTTTACCTTGTAGGGCCCCTTGTGGGAAGAAAGGTGCGGTCAGGTGTAAAGGTGGATGGGGCCCCACCTTACTGTACGCACCATAGATTCAAAGCCTTAGAGTGTCTGCCCCCTTCTGCAGTGTTCCATTCTGTACCTTACTGATTATCACCTGCCGGACGCATGGGGCAGCGCCCTGGCGGGGATCTTTCTGCTCTGCTTCCTGGCCCTCAGAGCAAAGCTGGCCCAAGATGAAGGGAGTCTTGGTGAGACGGCCTTTCTCTTTCCCCTTCTTACCTGCTAAAGGAAAACAGTTGTGTGTGTTTCCTGTCTCTCAGTACTCCACTTCACTTCAGGCACTTCTCATTCTTAAACATGTGGGCTTCTTGCCGTACACATCAGGGTATTCTCAGATTCTCAGATACTAGCTGGGCTGGGCATCCTACAGTTGATCTCAGTTCTGACACCATCAACCTGGAGACAGTGTCAGAACCCACAGGTTAAGGGCTCAGCCCTATGAGACTGCCCACCGCCTTCACCCCCACCCCCCGCCCACACACACCGATTCAGATGCCAGTGGAAAACCCAGGTTGACTCCTGTGCTTCTGACTGACTGACTGGCTCTATGTAGAGCAGAGGTTCCCACAGCCTTCTCCTTGGGGACTTCTGTGCCAGAATGGCTCACAGAACTCAGAGAAACAGTTTACTTCCTAGATGACTGGTTTGTTATAAAGGCTGTTAGAGAAACAGGGAGCTTGAAGAGATGCATCAGGCAAGGTACGTGGGAAGGAGCAGAGAACTCTCATGCTCTCCAGGTGCACCCCTCTCAACACCTCCACATGCTCGCCAGCCTGGAAGCTCTCCAAACCTGTCATTTTGGGCTTTTATAGAGGCTTCAGTACATAGACACGATTGATCTCATCAATTGTGATTGGCTGTGGGTGATTGATTTCAACCTCCAGCCCCTTTCCCCTCCCCGGAGGTCGGAGGTGGGACTGGTTGGTTCCTGGCAACCAGCTCCCATCCTTAGGTTATCGAGGGGCTTTCCGAAAACCGCCATATTGACATAAGTCCTTTTAAACCATGCTGGAGTTTATGAGGAATAACAAAAGATACCTTTATAGCTCTCATCGCTTAGGAAATGCGAAGGGTTTTAGAAGCTCTGTACTCAGAATAGAGACCAACACCAAATAAATATTTATTTTAAATCACAATACCACTTTACCATTTACCACTTCAAAGTTGTCAGTCTACCACAGGGAGCAAGAATGGCACCTGACACAGGCTCAGCTTGGGATGGGGTAGGTGGAGAGCAGCTTTTAGGACTCTTCTGTACCCTCACTTAAGGCTCCATCTGGTGCATGACCATGTCATATGTCCGTACCATTAGATGAGCAACAAGGATGGGCTGACGACTGGCAGCGATGCTGCCAGCATAGTGGAAACATCAAGTCACCCAGGTGACCCAGTGCCCCCTACAGCCCACATTTGGCACCCTGTAACTTCTGGCTTTTCCCCAAACTAAAATCACCTTTGAAAGGGAAGATTTTTCAGACTGTTGATGAGATTCAGGAAAATACAATGGGGCAGCTGATGGCGATTCCAACAAAGGATTTTGCAGAGTGTTCTGAACAGCGGAACAGATCTGGGAGAACTGTGTGAGGTCCCAAGGTGATTACTTGGAAGGGGACTGAAGCATTATTGTTCTGTGTACAGTGTTTCTTCCATCTTGTATCTTCTTCAGTAAATGTCTCTATTGGCATAGTACATGGATGGATACTTTCCGGACAGACCTCCTGTGCATACCATTTTGCCATGTATCACGCACATCCACATTTTTGGCCCAAACTTTCAGGAAAAAAAATCTTTTGTTTAAATTTTTTAATTCAATTTTTATTTGTATTTAGAAACAAAACTGATTATCGTATTCCAGGGTATTATTTTGCATATGGATATCACTATTGCTCTCTGGAGTTACACTTTTAATGCATAAGCATAAATGAAGGAATTAAAAACATTTATACAAATACAAAATTAGTACTACCCGTGTATAATGTGCATCCTTATTTTCCCCTCAAAAATATGGGCCAAAAAGTGCGCATTATACACAGTGAAATACAGGTATATGTATGTACATACCCACCCCCACACACCCATGTGCATATATATATATAAAGTTACACACCCGCCTAAAGTCCTTTGGTGTCCTTGGGATAGAGTTTAGACTAAACACAACACACAGGCCCTCCTCCCCTAGCCGCTTCTCCCTTACGTATCATCTTGAGCAATTTGCTGTTCTCTGCAAATTTTACCCTCTTCACGTTTGTCTGCACTTACTATTCCCCTACCATGATTCTCTTGGAAAGTTTGTCTTCTGCTCTTGGGTGCCCAGTGTGGCATTAAATCTTCCTGACTCTCCCAGGTAGAGTTCGAGGTTCCTTCCTCTCTGCTTGTCCGAAAACACGCATCTACTCGGCCTGACAAGAACCTTCAGCCATTAGTCAGCACCTCCTCTATGATGGTTAAAATACCATCTACCAGCAGATCTGAGCATCTCTGCCACCTCCCTCCCATGGGGGCACTCAGTCCATTGGAGGTTCATAGTCCCCTCCCTCCTGCTTCAGGAAGCCCCTGCTGGTGCCTTTGCCACCACACAGCATGCTTATGACAAGGAATTGTTTTTTTCTCCTATACAAAATAAGGCTTGAGAAACAGTTTGCTAGCGCAGATGCTTTTTGTATGGAAGTACCAAATGTTCAGGTTAGAAATGTTTTTAAAACACATTGCGACGGTCACACACCCCTAAGATGATCACAGGTGGTTTCAGAGCTCAGAGTCCCCCACCCCGTCAGCACAGAGCTCTCGAACTCTCTCATGGAGCGGGAGAGTGTCCAGGCACCTGTGCTTAGAGATGCAACACCTGCCTGAGCTTTGAGGTGAGTAGTTTCCTACAGACAGAACAATCTGGCCCTTTCTTTCTGGGCATTTGGTGCCCTGTCCCACCAGGCGAAGGGGTCATTGCTAACAAAGGTTAAGTTTACCTTTCAAGTGGTTTGGTGAGATTTACGTCAGTTAGGATCCCCCCCATTAGTCCTCGCTCTCAGGCATTACCTGATCCTCCCTGCCCAACCTGGTGTGGATTTTTCTCCCAACTTTGAACCCTTGAGATGGATTCTTTTTTTTTCTCTTAATTTTTTTAAATTTTGTATTTGGAATATAATTCATATCATAAAATTCACCATTTTGAAGTGTGCAGTTCATAAAGTTATACAACGATCACCACTGTCTAATCCCAGAATATTTTCTTCACCCTCAAAAATACCCACACCCATTACCATCAGCTTACTCTTTCTTACTCCAACCTCCAGCTCCTGGCAACCACTAATCTCTCTGTCACTGCGGATATTGCAGATAAATGGAATCCTATAATACGTGGCCTTTTGTGCCTGGCATCATTTAACATAATGTTTTCAAGGTCCATTCATGTCGTAGCCTGAATCAGTACTTTATTCCTTTTTATGGGTGAACAGTATTCCATTGTGTGGATAGAGCACACTTTGTTTTCCTTTTCATTGGTTGATGCATATTGGGTTGTTTCCACTTTTTGGCTATTATGACCAGTGTTGCTGTGGACATTTATGCACAGGTTTTTGTGGGACCATATATTCTCAGTTCCCTTGAGTGTTTGCCTAGGATTGGAATTGCTGGCTCACAAGGAAACCCTGTGTTTAACATTTTGAGGAACTGCTAGGCTGTTTTCTGTAGTACCATGATGCCTTCTTAGCTTTCTCGTGACACTTGCCCCATAGCCCCCTTCTAATGTAGAGCCCCTGAAGGCACACACTGCCTCCAGCCCTGACCTATTCCATGCATACGCCACTGGGCCTTGTACCTAGTGGCAGCTAAATATGTTGACTCTGTAGAGGGGTGACATCCAAAGCCAGGTGACTGGTTCCCTTTGGCATGACTAAAGAGCCAATAGTGCTAAGTCATTAATATTCTTAACATATAATATTTCTGGTTCCTAATATTTTTTCCCAGAAAGTCACTTTACCTCTCCAGGCCTCATGTTTCTCCTCTTTTAACTTAGACACTTGGACTTTGAATATGAGCTCTTGGAGCATGGTGGTCGAGAACAGATTCCAGACTTCAAATCCCGGCTCCAGTATTTACCCCCTGCAGGATCTTGGACAAATTAATTCCTTATTTATAAACCTGTTTTTCTTACTTGTCAAATGGGTATGTTAATAATACCTATTGCACAGAGTTGTTTTAAGCTTTGAATAAATTACCATAATTAAAGCACTTAGAATAATGTCTGGCAAGTTAGGAAGGGTTCAGTAATGTTAATGATTATTTTTCCATAATATATTTATTTGTTTTCTCTTAAATTCATGTTTTACTCAGAAATTTGTAGGCTATGTGAATGTTTTAGTTGGAAGCCAGGAGGTACTTAATTTTAAAATAGCACAAATTTTGGAAATCTATTTGAAAAAATAATGACAGAAAACTTCCCTAGCTTGGTAAAGGAAATAGACATGTAAGCCCAGGGAGCACGGAGAGTCCCAAACAAGATGAACAAAGAGAGAATCTTAAAAGCAGCAATAGAAAAGCAGTTAGTTAGTTACAAGGGAGCTCCCATAAGACTGTCAGCTGATTTCTCAAAAGAAACTTTGCAGGCTAGAAGGCATTGGCAAGAAGTATTCAAAGTGATGAAAAGCAAGGACCTACACCCAAGATAACTCTACCCAGCAAAGCGATCATTTACAATCGAAGGACAAGGAAAGAGCTTCCGAGACAAGAAAAAACTGAAGGAGTTCATCACCACCATGAAATACTGATTTCATATAATCAGTATTATATGAAATTTTAAAGAGTCTCCTTTAAGAAGAAGAAGAAGATTAAAAATATGAACAATAAAATGTCAATACATGTACACCTATCAACAATTAAATCTAAAAAACAAAATAAACAAACAGAACAGAAACAGAATCATAGATACAGAAAATGTTTTGATGGCTGCCAGATGGGAGGGGATCAGGGGTTGGGTGAGAAAGGTGAGGGGATTAAGAAGTACAAATTGGTGGTTCATCATGGGGATGTAAAGTACAACATAGAGAATAGAGTAGCCAAAGAATATATACGCATGACCCATAGGCATGGACAACAGCGGGGGATTGCTAGCGGGGGATTGCTGGAGGGAGTTGGGGGTGCTGGGTGGAGAGGGGCAAAGGGAGAAAAATTGGGACAACTGTAAATAGCATAACCAATAAAACGTAATTTAAAATTAATTAATTAATAAAATGAAATAACTATCTATCTTAATATCTATCATCTTATTAGTTCCCAGAATATTCTTTTACCATCAGGTACACAATAACCTAAGTACATATTTTTGAAGTCTTTCTTAATGTTAGTATCTAATGTTATACATACAGGTATTCTACATGTTTATAGTGTGTAGATTGTAACTTTTTATATATTCCTATATGAAGAGGTTCATATGCTTTACTAAAAACTTTTAATGAGTAAAAAATGGCTGACCGTTGTAGGATAAACCACTGTTGCACAAGGGATGGCGGCACTCCTGTGACGAGGTGAAGATCTCTCTGAAAGGAAAAGCTGTTTCCCTTCCCTCACACTTCTGACCCCAAATGAGTGGGTGTTTTCCTCAAACCAGTCAGTTCTCCAACTCTCTGGACACTGACCGCATGTCCTACAATTCCCTTCAGTTCTGACATTAACTACCTGGAGTTCGTGCAGACCTCACAGGCTAAGGGCTCCGTCCCACAAGACACCCCTCTCCCACTTCAGACATAAGTCCCAGGTTGCCTCTTGTACTTCTGACTGACCGGCTAACATCAGGTGTTTCCGTGATCCCCCCTCAGGTTCAGTAATTTGCTGTGATGGCTCACAGGACTCAGAAAACATTTAACTTACATTTGCCAGTTTATTATAAAGGACATTGGAAAGAATACAGATGAAAAGCCAGATGAGGAAGTACACGGGGCAAGATCTGGAAGGGTTCTGAGCTCAGGAGCTTCTGTCGCTGTGGAATTGGGGTGCGTCTCCATCCTGGCACATACATGTGTTCATCAGCACAGAAGCTCCCCAGATCCCCTACTTTTGGGATTTTCATGGACACTGCATCAGGTTGCGCCAATCATTAACTCAAGCTCCAGCCCTTTTTCCCAGAGGACGGGGAGTGTGGGGCTGCAAATTCCAGGGTTCTAACCATGGCTTGGTCATTCTGGTGACAGCCCCAATCCAGGAACCACCCAGAGTCCCCTCATTAAGACAACAGATGCCCCTGTCACCCCGGTCACTTGGGAAATGGCACAGGATTTAGGAGCTCTTACTTCAGGAACTGGGGCTGAGACCAAATATATATTTATGTCACAGTCCCCTTACATCTGTTTCTGTGTCTGCAGTGTTTTCTTCACTGAGCCTTGGCCTGCTTCCAGAACGATCCGCCACTCTAATGGTTTATGAAGATGTTGTCCAAATAGTCTCAGGATTCCAAGGTACGTTGAATATTTAAAAAGAGAAGCGACAGTAACTTTTGGACTGACTACTAAAATCTTTTGAGGGACGGTTTATTATCAGGTAATGATGGCAGGGAATTTATTCAAAGCTGGGACACAACACTTTTGAATTTTGGTTGAACTATCCATTGGTTGTTAAACTGTCTGTTGGCTGTGGTCTTGTTTCTTGTAGGCACAGCTGTTAAATGTAGAGAGAAAAGGAGGGGCCCTGCCACTCTGCCCGTGCCACGCCTCTCTTCTCTCCAGAGGAGAGAATGGTCGCCTCATGAGGTCAGAGCCAGGACCATGCCGGGGCCTCACTGACCAGTAGACAGGGTCACTCTTAAAAGGACTGGAGCATAGAGTTTGTTTTGCAAAATGCAGTGGTTCTAGAGACCTGCGGCACAACAATATAAATATGCTCAACACTACTGAACTGTGCACTTAAACATGGTTAGGATGGTAAATTTAATGTTACAGGTTTTTTACCCCAATGAAAAGGACCGCCCCCCGCCCCCAACCAAAACGGAAAAAAGTTCAAGAGCATCTGAGTGTGGCTTTTCCTTCTCTGTTGTCCCCTAGTTTAATCCATGTCACACGCAGCGATGTGTGTAAATGTGGCCTCACCCCTTCTAACCTCTCTTGCGGAGGCACAGAAAGCTTGAGGGACTTTCCCTTTGGTTGGTGTTGGGTTAGAATTGGGAATAAAGCTTGTGTCAAATGTATTTCTGTGCTGTTGTCATTTTCTTCCACCTAAATCATGGGCCTCAAAAATGCTATTTCCTGGATTTTAATATTTCATCAGATTAGTTTTTATTTACTTATTTCTGCGTTCTCATACCATTTACACTAATAATTCTTTACCTAACCACACTCATAAGCCATTTGCAAATGAGCTAAACTCATTTGTTCTTTTTTTATTAAGTAGGTGAGGTGAACGTGTAGCCAGGGCTCTTAGAAGATGGGTTTGAAGAGAAAACAAGTAGACACATCTAGCACCACATGTAACTCGAGTTGGGGAGAGAAAACGGTGAAAACCATGAGTTACCACCTTTTCTTCCCCCCGAGAGAGCAAGCCTCGGCCTTAGTCCTCAGCGTCCGGCCTCATGGGGGCCACACCGCGGCCTAAGCCCGTGGGCCTTGGCGCCTCCAGTTTGTCTTTGACTAGCTTTGCTATCAGGTTTCACAACTAAAAAATACTGATTTTCCTTTTTTCCCAGTTTTGTTAATAATATAATTGACATATACCCTTTTGTTAATTTTAGGTGTACAACATAATGATTTTATATATATATATATATATATATATATATATATATATATGTCGTGAAATCATCACCACAGTAAGTCTAGTTAACACCTGTCACCATACATAGTTACTAATTTTTTTCTTGTGATGAGAACTTTTAAGATCTGTTTCTCTTAGCAACATTTAGATGTACAATACAGCAGTATAAATTATAGTCACCATGCTATACGTTACATCCCCAGGACTGACTGACTTTTATAAGTGGAAGTTTGTACCTTTTGACCCCCTTTCTCCATTTTGCTCACCCATCCCCCCCTGCTTCTGGCAACTGCCAGTCTGTTCTCTGTATCTGTAAGTTGTTGTGTTTTGTTTTTTTTTAATTCCACATATAAGTGACATCATGCAATCTTTGTCTTTCTCTGACTTATTTAACATCATACCCTCAGGATCCATCCATGTGATCACAGATAGCAGTATTTTTTTTCTCTTTGTGGCTGAGTGATATTCCATTGTGTATATGGACCACATTTTCTAAATCCATTCTCCCACTGAAGGGCACTCAGGTTGTTTCCATGTGCTGGGTATTATAAACAATGCTGCGGTGAACATGGAGGTGAGACCACAGTTCTCTTGAAATGAGGGAATGTTTACGCTTCCTTCTCATGTTCTTCACTAACACAGGAACCTTTTGTCTTTTGCTAGCCCAGCTGAAATAATAGCAAGAGACTAACAGCTGTAATTAAGGCCTCTAATACAGACAAGCTATGCTCACCCGTTTACTTCAGGGTACAGGGAGTCTTTTTTGTGTCTTCCCTGGAGATGTGAATCGTGTTGGTGCCTTACTCTTCAGCCTCAGCTGCCAAGGGGAGTATACCCATCTGCAGTGGGGCCAGGGGCTGGGATCCGACCGGGAGAGAAAAACTGGAGCCGTCAACACTCCCTCCTCTTTCTCTTACCGGCATAGAGCCAAGAGCCCAGAAGAGGTGAGAATCTCAGTTGAAAGGCCCTGAGGTGCAGTGGGCCTGCGACTGGGCCCTGCCATCCACAGCCCAAATGAGGAAGCAGCAGGAAGTGCGAGTCCGAAAAGGGAGCCAGGTGGTAGCAGATGAGCGAGAAGCAGACTGGGGGCTTGCGGAGTCATATCCGAGCCGCAGCGGTCAGGTGAAGTCCACAAACTCCTGCCTTGTCGTCCCAGTGCTGCCCTGAGCCCAGAACCAGGTGCTGCTGTGCCACCCATCCCCTGGCTCTTGTCCTTGGGTTCCGCACGTCCCTCACTCCCTCACTGCCCCTCCTGTTCCTATCTGTAACTGGAAAGGTGGATTTAAACACCCTCCAGCTGGGGGTTCTCAGTCTTAGTATGATGTCTCCCTTTCCGCCACATTTGGGAGTATACTTTACCTCCCCAACTAAAATTTTAAAACCTGAAGTTCAAGGAGTGTATCATCTTCACCGTAGAACCTACAGGGCCGACCGCATCAGGTCCTCACTCTTGGACAGACATACCAGGCCCTTTACAAGCCTCATCCTCTGCCCCTGGGCCCTGTGCAGCCTGCACCTGGCTCCCACAGAAGTCCTCAACCCTCCCGACACACAGACCTTCTTCCAGATGTGCAGGCCCTTCCATCTTCCTCCACACAGTCTCAGATACAGTAGTTCTCAGGTAGCACCTATGGAACTTTTCTCCTGGACAGTTGGTGGACCTCTCTTGAAGTTTCTCTTGTACTTTTTAGCACAGATCTCTTCTTTTAGCATTGAAAACACTTGGTAATTAAGCTGTTTCCATGACCTTCTTCTTTACCCTTGGGTTCCAGATGGCAGATCCTGTGTCCTTTCCCCTTCACAGCCCGAGCCTGTCGCAAAGGAGACCCTCACCCCTGTCGTTGGATCAGTGTGAGGGCGGTTTTCTCCCCAGGGACACTTGGCAATGTCTGGCGATGTCCTAACTTGGGAGCTGCTACCAGTGTTAAGTGGGTAGAGGCCACCTGTACTGTCAGACATACTGAAATGGGCAGGACAGCCCCTGTTCCCCAACAAAGAACTACTTGGTCCGAAATGTGAATAGTGCCAAGATTGAGGAACCTTGACCTGGACGGAATTGAGACAGGTCATTATTTGAGACAGCACTTCGTTGCTCGGTATAACTCAGCTTTACATTCATTCTGTAAACTTTTTGAGTACCAGCTATACAGAGGACACAGTGTGATGGGTTTCACAGAGTACCTGTGATGAAGGAGCTTCCATCTAAAAGGGGAGACGAGATGGGAATTACTGCTCATCCCGCACCTGTTACGTACCAGGAGGTACCGTTAGGCATCATGCATCTGAGTCCTGATCTAGCACCATAACAACCATATTGTGAGACAGGTGTGATTTATACCCATTATAAAGATGAAGAACCTGAAGGCCAAAGTCACTGAACCAGAAGGTGGCCAAGGAAAGACTGAAACAAAGAGCTAAGTGATTCCTCTGCCTGTGTTCTCCCCTAATGGCGCCTCTGATCAGATGAACACGATACAGGGCGTGGAAAGAGCAGTGCTGTAAGAGACACAAATAGAGTTTCGAGCTTGGGGGGGGTTCAGGAAAGGCTACAAAGAAGAGGCGACATTTGAGATGCATGGTGGATGAGGCGTAGCATATGCACGTAAAGGATGGGAAGACGCTTCAGCCGCGGAGCAGAGCATGAGCGCGTACGCAGAAGCAGAGAGCTGGGCAGTCCCACTGGGCAGAGTCGGAGAGCCGACAGGCAGTAAGTAGACCGTCTCTTCTGATGTAAGCATGGTGTACTAGGAGGGGATATGCAGGGGTAGAATGAAAATAATTCCTTTCTGCTTCTTACAAATAGAATGACTTTGGCAATCACTTATCCTCTTTGAGCCTCAAGTTTCTCACCTGTAGAGGAGAGAGTTCCTTCTTCTAATGACTGTAATAAAAAGCAAATAAAATAATATGTATGTAAAACCTTTTTAAATGCCTGCAGCGCTGAACCCTCTTTCTCTCGCGGACAGAGGGAGGAGTGGTTTGGTTCTCGTTGGGCTCTAGTCGTCACTGTCATTGTTCATTTGGTAAGTGCTGCAGATCCATGGACGGTGCCTTGGCAGGGGGAGGATGTACTCAGAGTGGAATTTTAGAAAAGTCTGTGTGTGTGTAGATGAAAAGGGAGCAAGGGCCAGTTAAGAGACTCTTGCAATAGTTAAGGCAGGGGGTAAGGTGGGGTAATGTAGGGCAGAGGCAGGAAGGGAGGAAAAGATGATGCTAGCAATGTTGATGAGGAAAGATCACCCAATCCTGGCACCTGAGCCAAAGGACAGGATCACAGAAAGGGAAAATGATGGTGACACCCGGGAATCAAACCTGAAGTTGGGGAAAATGGGCTGTGGTTCAGCGGGAGGGAAGGTAGGTGATCACTTTAGAGTGCTCGATGGGCATCCAGGTTGTGGTGTCTAGAAGCAGAGGAAATGCAGACGTGGAGCTTGGCAGAGAGTCCTGAGCTGGAGAGGAAGGTGACCCCTGAGTGTGTGGCAGAGAAGGGGAGTCGGTATGGACAGAGCCCAGAAACAGCAGTGGCAACTGTGACAGAAGCTGTTCCGTTAGGGGCTCTTCCATTGGAAGTAGGAGGAGGAGGAAAAAAGTACTTGCAGAGGAAAAAGTGGGCTGGCTCTAGAGAGGGCAGAGTTCAGGGCCGTGAATTCCAAGAAGGAGGGTTCCTGGGCGGGGGCGGTGAGCAGTGTTGACCATTGTGAAGAGGTCAGCAAGGATGAGGGCTGAGAAGTGGTCATAGGGTTAGAAGATCATATAGTCATCGGCTGGCATTACCCAGGGCAGCAAGTGTTGGGGGCAGAAGGCACATCAGTGGGGGTCGGGTGGAAGGAGAAAAGACATTTGCTTATGGGAACAGCAGTTAAAGTCATGTTTTACTGTTATTTTTCTAGGTGAGGAAGAAATGGGTGTATTTGTTGATTAGGGAGGAAAAGCCTATAGAGAAGATTATTGACAGAGGCAAAAATAGTTGCTTGAGCCAAGTCTTGCTTTAAAACAAACAAGAGTTTCATTCTTGGGTTGACCTTGGAAGAAAACAGGGACAGGGAGAAGAGGGAAGAAAGATTTAAAGTGCCGAGAGAGGACATGGTGCCCCCGTGTTTTCAGCAGAGGAGGGTCTGAGCGTTTTGGGGATGGTGGTTGAGAAGAACGGGGGAAGGCTGAACACAGCTGCAGTGGGGAACGTGGGCGAGAGGCATCCGGAGAAGACCGACAGACTGCCCGCTCCACTCTCTGTCTTCCATCCCACCCAGTCACCTCCCTTCCTGAAAACTGGGGAATTCAGCAGTTCTAATATAAAGAAAAGCTGAAGGACATTACACTCCCCCAACCCCACACAGGCCACTTTAAATTTTCTTTATACCACAGCTTCTAACCTGCCCCAGCATGGCCCTTCTGTGCACCCCCACCTCCAGCCATAGCAGATAGACCCAGATGTCTGACCAGGGACCAACTTGTCTTGAACAAAAAGGGATGGGAGGCAGCGGGGGGAGAGAGTGAACAGGGATGGGGAGTGGAGAAATACATCTCTCGCTAAAATGCATGACATGTATTAGTACATAAGAGTAGATACAAGAGAGACAGACAGACGCAGAACTGGAACGAGATCCCGGGGCCACTGGGAGCAGGGGCGCAGCCTTGGTTGTGGTTTCCGGGCCCCAGGGTAGCCCCATAAGGCTGGGCTGGGGTGCTTTCCATGGGTGCAGTGCCACTCCCTTTTCCCTTTTCCCAGTCTAGTGTGAACAGGGAGACTTCACAAAGATCTCAACCTGCCCATCTCACAGGGGCTATTCCTGGGCCCGGAAGGGCACATGTATCCCGCCCTGTTCTGGGGTAACCAGCTGGGACTCTGCGTTCTGTCTTAACCTTCACAAGGACAAACCCCCTCTTTGCCCTGTCACACTTTAGACACATCACTCTTTATCTTAGTAAGTCCTTTGTCTCCCCATTGTGTGAAACCCAGGCATCAGCAACATGTTTAAGCTGATGAACAGTGGAGGAAAGGAAATCAAGTCTCAGAAAGTTCACTATCATCAAAAAAAATATATCAGAGGCAATGAATGTCATTATGTCGTTGGGAGTGAGGAAGTGAGAAAGAAAGGGTTGATTTTGACTTTCCATCTCCAAGGGCAGTGGGGAAGAGGACCAAAGAGGCAAACAGCACATTTGGGGAATGGAGGGAAGGGATTATGAGAAGGCCAGGGAAGCGTGTGACACTCAAACTCTGTGAGATGACAGCAGGAAGACAGAGGACAAGAGATCAGACCAAGAAGAGATTCAAGTTACAAGATACACAGATAAACAAATAAACATCATACAAGGCACATGGCTGCTAGTACATGACCAAAGGTCTGTTTTAGGGATAAAGAAAGGGCACTGTTGTTCTGAAGTGGAACTGACATGTGTGCCCCCCTTAGTTTCCATGGTGACCGGGGTTGGATAGGACTGTTGTGTCTTTGGGCACCTGGCTCCCATGGGCCCTAACACCAGGCCTGTTTCATGGAGTAGAGAACCAGTCATTCGGGAAATCTAATCAGTGATTTTTAGGAGTTTGGGGAGCACTGTGACCACCTCAGTCATATGTGGTCACAGCAACCCACCTACACATCTGTGTGGGCAGTCAGTCCATTGGGCTTCTGTGGTCTCACCTGTAAGAACAGAGATGTAGGCTCTCTTGATCCTTTGAGCTATAAAACTCCCGTATTCTAGAGCACTTCTAGATAGGGGTATCCCCATAAAAGTTCCTGATCCGGAGTTAAAATGAACCCTCAAGCATAAAGACCACCAACTCCAGGCAGGGCTGTTGGGCCAGACCACCATGGATTGGGGAGTGCGTGCCCCCAGCCAACCACGTGGTCCACCTCAACCTGGGGCGCTATTATACGATGACCAGGATATCAGGACCGACTACTGTCTTTGAGCAACCACTTTATTTTAATCTGGAGAAATGTATGCTTTTGTTGGTAAATGCTATAACGCCCCATTTCTATTAATTTTTGTCTTAAAGATGTTTTTGCCAGGTTTGTGCAAAATGACTTGGCACCTTTTCATCTTGTGACTGTCACCACAGCATTAGGTAAAAATAGGTTCGGGTTTTACAATCAAAACAACATCGAGAGTGAAGTCAAACTGCAGATGAAGTCGCAAGGTGATGGCAGGGGCCTGTTGTCTCCACCGTCCTTCTGCCCAAAAGAGTTGGGTTTGGTGAAGGGAGCATCGCTTCACATTATTAAAAGAGCCTCATCATAAAATCTACAGCATAATATGTCACAAATAGGATGCACCCTACCAGA
The DNA here is from genome assembly GCA_004026545.1 of Mormoops blainvillei. NCBI lineage: Eukaryota > Metazoa > Chordata > Mammalia > Chiroptera > Mormoopidae > Mormoops > Mormoops blainvillei. Next base: position 186,167 of record PVJD01001811.1, on the reverse strand, counting down.
AGAGACTGGATGCCAATGGCAGCTTCCACAGAAGGAAGAGCACTCGCTGCGTTTGGGCTCTTCTTTTGCAGTTCTTGTCTGGGCTGCACGTTTAATTCCCTGGCTCTGCTTCAGTTGGGTCTGTGGAGTTCAACCAGATTTTACCAGATGGAGAAGGATGTGTTCGCAACCCTATCAAAGGGTATCTCTTGCCTTGTTTGTGTAAAGAGATTGTCGTCTGCTTGTTTCACTTACATGCACTTTTGTTTCCCAAGATGTCCCTTAACCATAGGCAAATGCTGTGCAGTGAAAAGACTGCTCACAAATAGCACTTGGAAAGCTTTTTGTTAAAAACCTAAATAACATCCTGTGTTGAAACAAATGTGACAATGGACTATTATTTCTATCCCCATAATAGCATGTTGTCACATCTCAGTGTCCTGCGTGAAGGGGGGATGGGAGGCACTGAGGGGAGGCCTGGGGGCAGGGGAAGCCCTGCTGAAACCTTAGAGAAGCACTTCCTCCTTGGGCGTTTTCTATAAACAGAAACTGCTCTTTGGGGATGTAACTCAAAGGTTAATTTCTGCAGGTGCCCGACCACAGCCGCGAGTTCATTTCCAGAGGAGGTCCCTGCGGTTGCCCGAGAACACCAGCTACAGCGACCTGACCGCCTTCCTCACTGCGGCTGGCTCCCCGTCCGAGGTGGACAGTTTTCCGTACTTGCGAGGATTAGATGGAAACGGAACAGGTAATTTGTTGTCTCTTCTTTTTTCAGCCAGGCGTCTGTGCTTGAATCTTTGTATATGGCTTGAAGCGTTTTTACCGAATGGGAGAACTGAAGTTGCTGAAGTTGCGAAGAGAAGGGAGCTCTTTCTCCAAGCTCCAGTGTGTTGACGCTGTTACTTAAGGAATTTAGTCTGTACCACTGCAGAACTGAGTTTTAGTGACTCTGTCTCTCCTTGAGCCTCTCTGCTTGTACCAACTGCCTTAAGTGCCTTCTGTGAGCTCTCTTTTGGGGGTCTGACTATATCTAATTCAGAGCAGCTATTTTTTTAATTGAAATTGGTTTTCTTTGTTTTTTTTGTTTTGTTTTTTTTAAGTATGAGGTCAGAGTGAGTGGTTTTCTGCCCCTCTGCCCTCAGCCTCGTTCCACCTGCGCCTGGGACCTGGTGTCTGGTGGAGCAGCCCGCCTCACTGGCCTTTGCACCCACCCACGTGTCAGTCACAGCCATGAGGGAAGATGGCACTGAGTACTCTCCACCCCCAAAATATCAGATAAAGTAAAAGGCACCAGCCAGAAAATTTCTAATAAATCCTTATCAGTACAGACTGGAGAGGTGTGCCTTCCACCTCTGTTCACCGCCAGCTGCACAATTCATCAGGTGCTGGGCGCCAGCATGGTCCCCAGTCCTTCTGGTGACTGCGGAGTGGTGCCTTCCGAAGTCCTGAAATCATTTTCTTGTCTCCATTCTTCTTTTCCCCGGACACTTGAGTCTAGTTACAACGTACTTGAAATCAGAGGCTGTTCTGGGTTTAATCCTGATGGGTGAGTAAATTACTGCATTTCCCAGGGATACTTTCATTGAATATCACTTCAGAATGATTATGTAACTGATCATTCTGAAAAAGCTTCTAAACCTGCAACATCTGATCTGTTTTGTAGAATATTAATTAATTACTGGTTATAGTTCAAGATAACCTGGCGATTTGTCATTTGCTTTTCTTCCCTCTGTGGTACTTGTTTTCAGAAATTTTTCTGCTTCCTTTAATTTTTATGTGATCACAGTGCAATTAATAATCAGTAATTGGACAGATGCATGGTAGTCATCTTAATTAAACATTATGGGGAAAAAAGTGTTAACTTTTACTTTAAATGTACAGTCTTAGAAGAAAACTTGTGTTTTGAACATGATAAAGTATAATCTGAGACCATTGTGAAATCTCCACCCAGTCTCCCTGGCAGAACGGTGCACAATCATAAAACCCCGTCTTGGAGAAATGACCTCATTGCAGGGAGCTCATTAATTTTCCTGTGCCCCACTTCCTAGAGCTCTTGAATAAATTACGAAACCTGAGATGATGGGGAAAGAAGAACACAAAGGCAAAGGACTATTGATTTTAGTGGAGTTTGTTTTATTTTAAAATCACTGTTATTTTAGGGGGAGGAGAGGTCTTTGGAAGGTTCCATTTAACTTCTTTTCCACTGAAATAACTGATAAGTTGACCTAGGAAGCATTCTCTCAGTGTTACCAAGAAAAGCAGCCAGCCACCCACGGTGTGTTCGCCGGAACTCTTGAGGGTGTAGGTGCTTGGACCCCATGTACCACCCCAGCAGCTCACCAGCTCGGTACCCATCTTCGGGTCACTTTGTGCACAGCTTCTCCCCCATTCCATTGTTGTTTACCTACTGTTTTATAAACCACCTCCAAGAGATTTCAGTTTAGTATAAGAGCCTGGACCGCGACACGTACCTGTGTGACATGACAGGTCATGACGAGAGTTCAGTGCAAGTGAACGGATGCCATGGATGTGATGGGAAAGTGCTCTGAAGGCTGGTTTCCTTGGAGCGTCCTAAGAGGAGTTGTGCTCAGTTTAGAGGGAACTTTCAGAATTGTCAATAGGGAAACGCAGCCATGTGGAGATTTCAGCCACTTCCTCGCTTGTTCACGCCCTCCCGTCTGCTCCATTAGTTTCCTGGCGTCACATAGGGCCACATACCATGTCTGCACAGCATTACACTATCCCCTGTGGTTGCTGAGAAAGCACAGTGCTGTTCTGGGATGTCCCCAAGGGGTTTTCTAGAAATTATTGATACTTCTGCTAGTAACTCCAGGAAGACAGAGGGGAGTCAGTATAAACGCCTAATAAGTGAAACTCTCTTGCAGTCCAGAAAGTTCGTAATGGAATTCAAAGCCAGACAGGATCCTACATGCTATCTGAGCAAAACCCCTCAAGTTACAAAGTGACAAATCGGAGGCTCCGAGTGTGAGCCAGTGGTGCTTCCCCTCTGGTCCTGCTGCTTCGGCTCGACACCTGTCTTCATTCGGACATGACGGACATGACGGGAGCTAAGTAACAAAATGGAACAGAAGGGAAAGACCCTCTTATGCACAGAACTCAGTATTTTATATAGAGTTACAGTCTCTTAACAAAGACTGGAAGAGAAACAATTTAGCCTTTCAAAGTATGAATCTTTCCAGAATAAAGAAAGTGGGAAGGCAGGGGGAGGGTCATTTGGAAGGCACTTAGTGGGGCACTGAGAAAGGAGGTCTCGGTAAGTAGGTAGAAGTGCCTGCGTGTCTTTAAACAGAGGACTTTTAAAAGAGCATTGAATCACATGAACTTAATGTACATTGCATTAAATTAATACACCCTTTTCTGCAGTGCTGTACTTACTTCCGAATATTTATAGCTGAGTCTGTTTCTTCACATGGACTCACGACTCACAGGAAAGCGTCTAGTCCAACCTCCTCAGTTTTGCAGATAAGTAAAACAAACCCCAAAGGAGTGAAGCCACTTGCCCGAGGCCACGTGAGCAGTTGGCTCGGGAACCCTGCTTCCTGGGCCAGGAACTTGCAAGATAACAGGAAGGGAGACTCGCAAGGTGCCGAGTAGGGAAACCAGGGCTGCCATTTCTGGGAATCAGGAGGCAGAGTGAGGCGGGAGGAAAGGATGGGTGATGGTGAGTCGGCAATGCCTTCTGACTCTGCCTGCTGCTTCCCTCTTCAGACTTCCTGCCTCAGCTTTGATGAGGAGGCAACGCTACCTAACTGAAAACATTGTCTCTAAGTTGTTTATACAGCATCTAGTAAGTTACCTGATTTCTCTCATGGAGAGAACCTAACAGAACCTACTAGAGAGGTACACATTGTAGACCTGGCTTTGCTTCTCCGTTACCTTCGGGCAGTGCGCACATTTAGGTCTTCATCCACCAGATATTTTGACCAGAAACCTGGTAAATTCTGGGTTTTGACTTTCTTTATCTAAAATGAAATGGTCAGGCTAAAAGATTTCAGAACTTGAATCCATGACTCCGACGTGGACCTTTTGATCAAATTCCCATTTCCATGCCTTAACCTGCATTGAAAAACAGGTGTGGGTGTAGATTATAAAGGGTACTGCTGTCAGCCGTGTAGAAATTGCTCCATGAAGGGGTTAGCGATAACTTGCTGAAACCCTGCAATTCACTAGGGAGCATTACAATTTTTAAGAGTTTATTTGAGCCAAACTGGCGACAGTTGCCAGGAAGCCAAATCTCAGCAAATTGAGAAAATGCTCCAGAGAATGGCAGTTTTGCACCTTATTTTATACATCGGAATCAAAGGGGGAGGTATAAAGAGGGTTACATAAAATTCGCTGGTGGCAGATCAGGGAAGTGGGAGAAAGGAAGGCAAGGAAATCTCTGAGATGGGATAAAGAGTACAATGAAGAAAGAAATACTTCTTTTCCATTGGTGGGTACAGGATGGGTAACAATTAACATTTACAGCAAGTAGAGATGGTATGCGGGAGAACAAGAGCTGCACTCTGGTGGGAGATTGTGCCCTGAGGGGTCTGGAAAAAAAAAGGAATTATTCTGATATTCCAAAGGTATGTTATCTTAGATGCAACTATAGAGCGGACAGGCTCAGTTAAGGTAAAATTGACCTTTGTCATGAAAAATACCGGTCTAGGACAGGACTACCCACCTCGAGCTGCTTTTAGTTTAAGAACTTTTAATTTCAGACCATCCTATGTGGTTCCTTTTGGTCTCTGAGTTAGTAATGCTGCCCTGCGGGCTGTCCCTGAGTTTGTCAGGTTCCGTATGTAGCCTCTTTTTCATCCATAAGCTTTAAATGTTTAAATTTAGTCCTAATTGAAGGTTTGAATTCACTCAGATAATTGATGGGTAGGTAAGTATGTAAATAGCTTAATAAGAAATCCTATAGATTATGTTCTAATGTAGCTTACATTTTTTTTTAATCACTGTTTTTGTCATTGTGTTTAAGGAAAGATTTACAGTTATGACAGAATACATTTTGTATGATATTATGTTTCACTGGAAAAAAGTTTTTCTAAAATGGATTGCTTAAGTGTATAAATATAATATTGCTTTCATAAGCTTTGCCTAATTTATCTGTAAAGTAGACAGTCATTAAAGCATTGGCTTGGATAAAAGGCCTCTAATGCAGAATAATTGGTATATTAAATTCCTTTTAAACAGATCAAAATAACAATGGCAACTAAAATAACCCATAAATATTTCAAGCCCAAGTTTTTAATAGTGTACTTTTAGTAGAAGTCAGTTAATATTTTGAAGGACTCCTTGAAGAAATTTACCTTTCTTTTTTTAAGGCAGCCTCTAATTGAAAATATTGGGTTTCATTTTGGCAATCTGCCAAGTAATTAACATGTGCATGGGACTCCCTTTGTGTAGGAGTCAGTTTCAGGGATTTCCACACACACTTCTCTGTCACATTGTGGACCAGTCCTTCCCTCTTGAGGCCGTTTTTTAAAGCAAAGCACAGTAATTAGAATGCGCAACCAAAGTTTGGATTCCTACCACCAACTATTCTGTGCCACTAGGCCACCTCCCATTATGACCCTCTCTGAGCCTCAGTTTCTCTGTGTGTAAAATGGGGATTTTTCCTGCCTTAGAAAGTCAAGGTGAGGATTATGATGTAAAGTGGGTAAAGCAGCCCCTGGCAGTTAGGAGGCACGGTACTCAGCAATGGGTAGCTGTTACTATTTTTTATTTTATTTTTGGAAATGGTTTCCACAGCCCCACGTAGGTCTTCGTGTGCATGTGATGGAGAATGCCTCTTGCTTCCAGGAAACGGCACCAGGTACGACCTGAGCCCGGTCACAGCTGTCAGCGTGCACTTGCTCAGCAGTGATGGAACCCCGGTGCTGGTGGATGGTCCCATTTATGTCACCGTGCCCCTGGCTACACAGAGCAGCCTGAGGCATAATGCCTATGTCGCAGCATGGCGGTTTGACCAGAAGCTGGGTAAGCAAGACCCCTGTGCCGGCAGTCGGCTAACTGATGGCTTCATCATTACTGTTTGGTTTTTCTTTTGGGAGGCTTGTAGGAGCCTCCTTTCCTTGAAGGTATTGAACACTGCTGCTCACGGTGCATGGCACGGTTTCTGGAGGGCAGCACTTACTCCACTGTGTCGTCCAGGCATGCTCTTTGGAATTCTTTTTCTTTTCTTCTTTTTTTTTTTTTTTTGCACATTTAAGATAATTTACTTGAAAAGAATCTTTAAAAGTCATTATGGCTCTCCTAATCTTTATACTTTGATGCTTTAGATGGCCGTGTGGTGTTTCTGGAAAAGGGAAAATATTGCCAACATTGTACAAAAAAAAGAAAAGAAAAATTATTATCCCACCACCTAGAGAGAACCACTAATAGTATTTTGAATCATATTCTTTCAGTCATTTCACTGTGCACATATGGATTAGTTATCTGTTGCCAGGTAGCAAATTGCCCCCAAGCCCAGCAGCGTTAGACTACAGTGAACACCTGTCATCTCACAGTTTTGGAGGGTCAGGAACACAGGCACAACCTGCCTGGCGGTTCTTGGCTCTGGGTCTCTGGCCAGGTTGCAGACAGGCTGTCAGCCAGGGCTCCTCTCATCTCAAGGTTCACGGGGGCTGGCAAGCGCGCCCCCAGTCTCACTCACAGGCTTCTTGGAAGCCTCAGCTGCTCACAGACTGTTGGGCAGAGGCTCTAACTCTTCCTCACGTGGGCAGCTCCATTGGGCTGCTCACAGCACAGCAGCTAGCTTCCCCCAGACCAAGTGATCCAAGAGAAAATAAAAATAAAAATGAAAAAGCACAAGTGGACAAAATGGAAGCCACAGCCGTTTATAGCCTCATGTCGAAGTGGGATACCCTCACTTCTTCCCAGGTGCTCTTGGCTGCAGAGCCCAACAGCGTGGGCGTGGGCCGCACAGGAGCGGGAGCACCTGGTGGTGGGGGCTATTGGGGCCCTCTTGAGAAGCTGTCTTCCACAAAGTACATATTTAACAGAAATGGGGTTATATGCTATGTGCCGTTCTATAACGTGCTTTTAAAATCATTTGTATATCATGAACGTCTTTCCATGGCATTAGCTACTATTCTGCGGTGTTAGTATTCATGAATGCATAGTATTCCATCACATGGATATGTTATAATTTGGTTGCTCAATCCCCTACAATCAGGAAAAACATCACTATTCTCACCAATGCATGATAACTTTTTATAGCTAAATCTTTATGCGCGGTCATGATTATTTCTTTAAGATCAAATTTTAGAAGAAGTAGAATTGCTGGGTTAAAAATGTACAAATTCTGAAGCTTTAATACATACTTCCAAATTTTTCTTCAAGAAGTTTTGTAGTTGACAGTCTGATCACGATGTGATGGTACATGCTTGTGCCTGGAGTTCTGATGGCACCCTGGTTCCTACACCTTTTGGTTCCCAGTCCCATGACAGTCAAGCCTGAAAATACTAGCTTCCAAGTAACCCAGTTCAGATTATTGGGAGGTTTTTTAATATCAAGTGTATTTTCAAAGACACCTAATTTCTTAAGTACTTAATTTATAGAAATTTGTATTTCGAACGGAATGCCTATTGGTCTTTCTGGGGTTAGGGGTGGAGGGTTGGTTTGTTTTTTGTTTTTACTTTCCAAATAACTACTAACAGACTCCAAAACTATTTGTGTGGGATTCATCGATTTTACCAGATAGACTGAACTTGACGTTGTTAGATGGATTGTTATGCTGCACTGAGCAAGGAGGGCACTTTTGTCATTGGCATGTGTTCTCCACAGCTTGGTATTTTTTGAGGCACTGTGGTCACAGTCAGAACAGAAGGGGTCCTGGGCCTCCAGGAGAAAGCAACGTGAGGGGGGTATGAATGTGAGAATCTCTGAGGAGCAGGGGACTTCCGCTGGGAGTAAAGGATATGGGTAAAGAAGAATGGAGAGAAAATAGGAAGGAGAAAGGGGAAAGCTTGCATTTTGTATCCTGAAAACCTGGGCTCTGCCAAAGTAAGAGTGTAAGTCCCACTTTGGGCAAGTCACTTGTGCCTGTTTTCTCATTGGTACAAGACTGTGCTTGTTGGTTTTCATTCCTTTTATATTCTGCCTCTTTCCATTAGCCCTGCCTATTGGCCCCAAATACCACTGGGTCAGTGCTCTGAAGCAACAGCACAGCATGTGGTTAAGAGCAGGGAATCAGCCCTGAACGATGTGGCTCAGTTGGTGGGAGCACCTTCCCGTAACCGAAGTGTTGTTGGTTCCGTTCCCGGCCAGGGTGCGTACCTAGGTTGCGGGTCCGGTCCCTGGTCCAGGCACGTATGGGAGGCAACAGACCCGTGTGTCTCTCATATCAGTGTTTCTCTCTCTCCCTTCCTCTCTCTCTAAAAGCAATGAAAACGATATCCTCGGGTGAGGAGAAAAGAGCAGGAAATCACATGGCACACTGGATTGGAATTCCAGCTCTGCTACCCATGCTGTATGGCCTTGGCCAAGTTACTTAACCTGTCAGTGCCATAGTTTCCTCAGCTGTAAAGTGGGGATAATAATAGTACCTAATGTTGTTACAAAGAGTGTATTAGAGTTCCCCAGAGAAACAGTCTTGTGTATGTGAATGTGTGCACATGTGTAGAAAGAGAGAAAGAGAGAAATTTTAAGGAACTGGCTAATGCAGTTGTGGAGGCTGGCCAGTCCAAAATCTGCAGGGTGGGCCAGCAGGCTGGAGATTCAAAGAATAGCTGATGTTGCAGTTTGAGCCGAAAGGTAGTCTGCTGGCAAAATTTCCTCTTCCTTGTGGGAAGCTGGTCTTTTTTTTTTTTAAGGCCTTCAACTGATTAGATGAGGCCCACCCATGTCATGAAGAGAAATCTGCTTTATCCAGTGTATTAATTTACATGTTAGTCTTGTCTTAAAAATAACTTCAGAGCAATATCCAAACATGTTTGAACAGATATCTGGAAACCATGACCTAGCCAAGTTGACACATAAAGTCAACCACACCAAGGAATAAATGAGTTAATATTTATAAGAAGCTTAGTACAGTGCCTGATGTGCAAAGCAAGCATGTCCTAAGAGTTTGTCAGGTAAACAAAGTTCTCCCCATTCTGTAGAGGGTTTCCTGTACCGTGCCATCCAAACCACTTTCCCAGGTTTCTCAAACATTGTTCTCTGTGTGCTGCCTCCATTTCCCTACACACTGCAGCCCTTCTTCCGCTTTGCCACTCTCCGGAAACCAGTGTCACTGAGTTCACCAGCAGCAGCATAATTGTGAAGGGAGGTGACCTCCTAATCCTCTCAGACAGCTGTCTCTGTAGCATTTGATGGCCTTCCATCCTCTGTAGAGGGCCCTCCTTTCTTCACTTTCTGCCTCAACGTCCCCTGGGTCCCCATCATCTGGCAGGCCCTGGGCTTTGCCCTGAACCCAGCTCCCGGCTTGCTCTCTCTACAGTCGCTGGGGAGTCTCACTGCTTCTCGCACTCCCACGACTCTCTGTGTACCCACGTCTGATTCTCGGCTCTGTGTTTCTCTCTGTCTATTAGACATCTCTTTCTGGATGTCCTACAGGAAACTCAAATTCTACATGTCTGAACAGATACTCATCAACTCCCCTCACTCCAGCTTCTCCTCCTGTTCATCTCTGTGTTTCTTCTCTGGTTAGGGCGTCATCTACCAGACGGTCGCGATAGCAACCTCAGAGTGACCCCTGGTGTATTCGTGTGCTCCGCTTCTCCACCAGCAGCCATGGCTGGACCCCTGCAGAGTCATGTGGATGTCGGATCAGCGTTTCTCCATCTTGCCCTCATCCCTCCCTCCCAGTGGTACCTCTGCCTCCCCCTTCTCTGGCCAATTTCCACACCTTGTCTGACTGCCTTCTGCCTCTCCTTCCCTCCAGTAGGTCTTCTGCATTGCTACTTGAGCTGTCTTTCAAAATGACAGACCACTTTCCCACAGGAGAATCTTAGAGCGACTCACTGTGAAGCAGTCCCCACTGCCTCACAAGGCACCCACCTCCTCAGAGCTGGCCCTGCCTGCCCGCTGCCTCATGACCGGCCTCCGTCTTCTGCACACCGTTGTTGCTGCCACAGCAAACTACGTACCCTTCCCTGGGGATGCGCGGGACTCCCTCACAGCCTGCCACTTGGCGTGGCAGGACCTCTCCTTTCAAATCCCTTTCTCCATCCCCTAAAGAGTAATTTAGACACATCGTACATATTGCAGTGATACTAGACGCGTATACGGACGTGGCCTTGCGTTTTCTTAGTTATTATCTGTGCCCTCGCCGAGTCTCTGAATCCTTATCTTCGAGAACAGTTTTGGTGCATACCAGGTACCCACCTAAAATGTTTGTTGAATGATTAAATCAGATGTTTTTAAGGTCAGTACAGTTAAAGCTATGACAATGTAACATTTGCCCTTAGCATTACTATGTACATAAAATATAGCTTCTCTTATCTATGCGTATATACGTGGTGCTGTGAGCTCTTATTTAGAGAAAGGACAGCTATGTTGGATTTTCTCCATCTTGCTGCCATTATTCCTTTCTTCCTGCTTCCTCTCTTTTGAATGACGGTACTTGAATATGGATAAGTAGGGCTGGGAGTATAAAAGTTTGTGTTCCTAATACAGTTGGTCTTTGAACAACTTGAACTGCATGGGTCCATTTATACCTAGATTTTTTTTCCAGTAAATATAACATTAACCTTCAATATCCCCAGGTTTTGCATCCATGGATTCAAGCAACCACGGATTGAAAACAGTATTTTCAGTCTGTGGTTGGGAATCCATGAATGCAGAAGACTGCCCGTATGCATTGATGCATTGTTCTGTGCCATTTTCTGTAAGTGACGTGAGTATTGGAAGATTTTGGTAACTGCAGGAGTATTCCTGGAACCAGTTGTCCCCTGTGAATCCCAAGGGATGACTAAGTTTTGGAGGAGTCAAAATTTGTACGAGTATTTTTGACTGCACAGGGGATCAGCGTCACTAACCCCTGCATTGTTCCAAGGCCAACTGTACAATGAAGCTTTCTCTAGGAATTTATACATATATACGAGGCCTGTCTGGAAAAAGTTAGCATTGTTAATATGATGAAATGATTTGTACAACATCAGTGTAACCTGGCAGCCAAGGAGAGTGGACTGGAATGCGCATGTGGAACAATGATGACTTCACTGTACTAGTCAGGGGGTGGGTTACACACCACTGCGAGAGCACGTGTACTATGTGGCCATCGCATTCAAAATGATTGAACAAGTAGAGCAACGAATCTACATTAGATTTTGCGTTAAGCTTGAACACTCCTCCAAGGAAACTATTCTGATGATTCAGAAGGCCGCAGCTGTGGGCAACTGGTGATTGGCAGCTTCATCACGACAATGTGCCCACTCATGCATCACGTCTTGTGCAGTGTTTTTGGGCAAAACATCAAATCACCCAAGTGACTCAGCCCCCCTACAGCCCAGATTTACTGCCCTGTGACTTCTGGCTTTTTCCAAAACTGAAATCACCTTTGAAAAGGGAAGAGATTTTAGACAGTTGATGAAATTCAGGAAAATATAGCGGGGCAGCCGATGGCGATTGGGAGAACTATGTGAAGTCTCAAGGTGCCTGCTTTGAAGGGGACTGAGGCATCATTGTCCTGTGTACAATGTTTCTTGTATCTTGTATCTTTAATAAATGTCTCCATTTCTCACAGTACATGGCCGGATACCTTTTGGACAGACCTCGTATGTCGTAACAATATGGCGGAGGTCTGTGGGAGCACCATCCTTGCTCAGATTAGTTTTGTGTACAGCTCACAAATAAAAATTTATTTTAGAAAAAATTGAAACATGTGGCAGACTGAGTAAGGGCCTCTTAATGATCTCTGCATTATAATCCCTGGGACCCTGTGAGTATTACTTTACATAGTAATGGGACTGTCCCAATGTGATAAAGTTAAGAGTCTTGCAATGAGGACATTCTCCTGGATCATCCAGAGGGACCCACTGGAATCACAGCGGTCCTTCAGGAGGATGGGGAGAAGTCAGAATCAGAGGAGACGGCGATGAAGCAGAACCCGGGGTGACTGTGGAGAAAGCGGCCACCGTGTACGGATTATTGGCGGCCACGAGAAGCTGAAAAGGGCAAGGAAACAGCTTCTCCCTTCACAGCCTCCAGCAGGAACCAGCCTCCTGACTCCTTCCCTGTAGCCCATGAAATTGGGCTTCTGTCCTCCGGAACTCTAAGAGAATAAGTCTGTGTTGTTTTAAGCCCCTGACTTTGTGGTAGTTTATTACAGCAGCATTGGAAAACTAACACAAAGCAGAAATCATGGAAGCCTCTGAAGTTATCCTGTTCCCTGGAAATAATTCCCATGGCATTGAGCCTTTTTCATGGGGAATCTTCACTGTGTAGTTCATCTATTTCTATGTAAATGGACTTTTTAACTTAGCATCTACTGTGAAAAATGTAACTGCCAAATTTCTGGCTATCACAGATTGTGTGCAGAGAAAAAGCCAATGTTTGGGTAGTTATTCAAAAATAATCAAATGAATTAAATTGTGTTTTCTGAAAATGTTATCTTTAAGATTGGATGGACGTAATAAAAAAACCATATGTTCTTTACTTACTAAACTCACTAGAAGCCTATATATTTCGTAAGGTTTTTCTTTTTACTATTATTATATTTAATCCATAATATTATTTAAGTATAAATTAAATTATTTCTGTTAAATAAAAAGTTCCAAGGCAGTATTATCAGATCAGGAAAAAAAATAGGAACACATCTCAAGTATATAACGATTTACTAATTAACTGCTACTTGTGATTAATTCAAGTATGATAATCACTTCAAACCAGGTTAACACTTTTATCTACTTCTGAGGTAAGTTTAAGTCATTACAATTTCTAAGTGTTTAACAGCCAGATACAGTAATTTGTGAATCCATTAAAAATTTTTTCACCTAAATAAGTATCAGCAAATTGTGTCCCAAAAGCTTAGAATGATTTTTCTATTTTTAAATGGTTGAAAGAAAGAATCCAAAGAAAAAGAGTACCTCGTGACACATGAAAATTATAAAAATGCAAATGTAAGTTTACCTAAATAAAGTTTTATTGGACGCAAGAGACCGAACATTTGTATGCCCCCACAAAACTCACATGTTGAAACCTAACTCCAATGTGATGGTATTAGGAGGTGGGCCCTTTGGGAGGTGATTAAGTCATGACGGTGCAGTCCCCATGAATGGGACTAGTGCCCTTATAAAAGGGACTGCAGAGAGATCCCTGGTCCCTTCTGTCATGTGAGGACACAGGGAGAAGGTGTCTGTCATCGATGAATTAGAAAGCAGGTCCTCACCAGATACTAACTTAATGCCACCTTGATCTTGGATTTCTAGCCTCCAGAAATGTGGGAAATGAATTGCTGTTGCTTATAAGCCACTCAGTCTATGGACTAAGGTATTGGCACACAGCCATGCCCAACTGTTTGCATATGGGCTATAGGAGTGCTTTCTCACTACACCCATGGAGTTGAGTGGTTGTGACAGCCTGCATGTCCCCACAAACTTAAAATATTTACCTTCTAGCCTATTACAGAAAATTTTGTTTTCCCTGATCTAAAATGCATTCAGCAAGAAAACTCTTACCATTCAGTATAAGAATGCACATACACTCTACATACTCTGCAGGACCAAACTGGGTGTCTGATTCAGCCACAGTTTACACTTGCTCTTATCCAGATAACCCTCCAGCGGTTTGCCAGAAGTGACTATTGATGCTCAGATTGGTAACACCTTTATAGGGCAAGATTTCAAACTCTGTAAAGAAAGGTGAAATTCTTTTTTCGTTCTCCGGGGCTTCTGTTTGAAAAATAAATTCACATTTTAACACTAACTCGAATAGTTCAATCCATCAGTGCTGGGTAACTGAACATTTACTCTTACTAGAGAAACCTAGGGGTGCTCCCTTCCAAACATGCACAAAGTGGAGTCAATATTTGACATTACCAATTACCGTGATTGTCTTTTATTTTTAATGGCTACAGTTGTCTTTTAATTTTTCCTCCTGAATCAGGCAAAGAATTCCCCATTATTGAGCATCTCCATATTTCAACCCACATGTTCATTGGAGGGTAACATAATGAATTAACACCCTTAGAACATAAAAGTTGGATTTTGTCTAGTACGTTACAACAATATCAATTGGCTAATTGTTATGTGTGCCCTCAGGAAAAAAAAATATTTTTTTAAAGCATAGTTTGTGTATACTAGAGTTAAAACTTTTACTGCATTTACATTCAGTGCTGAAGCCATCATGTTAAAATGCCGCTTTAGTTATGGCGCAAGAGGAGACTCGATTTAGTGAATCTGAGTCTTTTCCTTTGAGGAGTTAGCAGATATCTTTAATTTATAATCTTCTGTTAGTAGTCTGTCCTTTGAAAAAAGGTGCAGTGCCAGTGCCTGTGTCTGGGGTGTCAAGATGGGTCTGAGGGGGTGGGGCAAAGTGGACATACACACACGCCTTCTTATCAATCCTGTGCAGGGGGCCAGTTTGACCCAAATGAAATTTTGTTGGTCACGGTGGCTGTGTCTTAGCTGAGGCTTTCTGGATAGTGCGAGATGTCTATGTCAGCTCACTTTTACAAGCATTTACTCTCCTTCGCCTATAACTGGGACAGCAGATGGCTGTCTGGTGTTCTGGGCTGTCAGACTGTGATCTGACTTACTGCCCTGGGGAATGGCCCCTTATGTACAAGCAAACCAGGTCAGGGGTTTGAATTTAAAGTTACCGGTGGACATTGAGTGGCAAAGAAATCAAGAATTACAGCTATGTATGTGGCAAGTTTTTGCCATTTAATGATAACTTAGGTTACTTGATTTGAATACTCTCATTCTAATGAGATGACAGGAATAAAAGTGTGTTCTAAGTGAAAGTGCTTTGTAGAATCCAGTTCTAACTGCCTTTCCGAAGCACAGCCTGCGGAGTGTGTGTGGGTTGCTATAGAAATGGTGGTTACTGAACCAGCTTCTTGTCATGTATGGCGCATATGTATCAGGCACTAGGGATACCCACTCATGACTGGCCTGTAGTGGGTTTGTTTCTGCTTCGGATCGTGAATATTCCTGCTGATGCTGGGCTCATTGAACTAGTCCTTTTGGGTAAGTCATGGCCTGCCGCCCTTGAAGATGGAGCTTGATTTAAAATATAGATCTAAGATTTTGTTCCATTTCATTGTTTTTTGGAGGGAGGAAAGCATGGGAGTTCTTAAAGCACTAAATTGTGTTCGTAACTTAAGAAAATGAACGTATTGCTGGCTTATCTTTTTCTCTATTTATCATGAGCCACGTGTCCAGATGGAAAGGGACATATTGCAGTACTGAGGTGTGGTGATTCAATTGCAAGAATGCACTATATTGTTTGGTTAGGCAAAAGTTAGAACAAAAGAAGGGAGTTTATTTCTGTAATATGAAGTATGTATTTACGTGTGTGGTATTAATTTTTGAACCAGATGCATCATCTTTAATTTTTTCAGAAAGAAGAGACTTGATGGTTAAGGGTATTAACAAACACGGAAGCAGCCGACTTACCTATCTTAGAGTAATGTCAACGTAGCCTTAAGAAAGATGGTCTCGCAGAGAAGGCAACTTCTTAGAAACAAAGAAATAACTCTCATGAAAAGTCCACTTTCTTTTTCCCAGATGTGAAAATTGCCTCTAAAATGAAATCAGGCTTCTATTAGATATGTAGGAGGGGGAAAATGGTAATGTACCTGCCAAGAAAGCTGACTGAAGTGATGTAAGAGAAAAGAACACTGAAGGCATAGGACTTAATTTGGGTGTCAGTGATGACAGTCCAGTGAAAACATTGTGTTGCCTGAGATCTTGGCTGCCAGGTGGCCAACAAATTGTGATTTGTGTTTGAGACACAGATTGGTATCTTCTTGCCACGATGGGCCATTAGCATCACAGTAGCAATGTTTTGCTCCTTTGTTCAAGAGGAGTAGAGTGGGGCGGGGAACACATGCGCTGTCCGTGGGGAGGATGAATGCAAAGTGATCTCAGAACATGGACATTTGTTTTTCGATGTTGCCTAGCAACTCAAAAAACAATCTTGTAATACCAGTCCATTCCTAAGAATTGTCAAGCCGTGTGTGTTTGTAGCCCCCCCCCCCACCACATGAGAATTTTTAGAGAATAATACCATCACATTTGCTGTATTGTAGTTGTGGTTCAGGGCCCCTTTGTTTTGAAACCCTGTTCTTAGAGACTTAATTTTCCTGAAGTGTCATTTCATATAGAACTAGAACTTTCCATGCCTGAGTTTAACTGAAACCATTTTTGGCAAGCTTTACAGATGACTGTTGCCCACTTTGTGGTCTTAGATCAATATGTTCCTCCTGGAAGAAAACGTGTCACATGTTATAGTCAACTCTTCATCACATGTGAATATTACGGAATATTCGCTCTGGATTATCTGTGGCAAGTTTGCATCCTCCTGCCGGCTTCCCCATCACCTGGCAGCCGCAGCGGCCTCTTGCTCTGGGACCACTTGGTTTGGCTTTTCAGCAGCACATCTAACGAGTTTGCTCTGTTCTCAGCCTGCGCGAAAAATAATTAGGAAAGTAAAGCTGCTACGACTTGTGTCAGAACCAAATGCTTTTTAAACATCTTCTGTTTTCAGTTATCTCCACTGAAATGAATAGTCAAAAAGTTGAAGTATTCTTGACAGATTTGAATATTGCTCTGGTTGTGCAGCATGTATTGGGTTGGCCAAAAAGTCTTTATGATTTTTTCCATAAAAAGATATATTTTTCATTTTTACCTGTAATTTTACTGATTTGGATATTTTGAGTGTGTTGGCTATCTCCCATGTGGTATAACGTTATTGTTTTCAATTAATATCTTGATTTGATTCACTATCAACTTCAACTGGTCTGCCTGACTGTGGAGCATCGTCCAGTGAGAAATCTCCAGCATGAAACTTCGCAAACCACTTTTGACACATTCTGTCAGTCACAGCACCTTCTCCATAGACCGTACAAATCTTTTTTGTGTTTCAGTTGTGTTTTTACCTTCTCGAAATAGTAAAGCATAACATGCCCAAAATGTTGTGTATTTTCTTCCATCTTCAATATGAAAATGACTGCACAAAAAGTCACCAATTTTAAAAATTTTTTTAAATTTTAATTTTTTTAAATGCACGCTGATATGGCAGCTGTCACTATACAGTTTAACAAAATTGTTTCAAATGAAGTTCAAGACAACTTAGCGCTATTAAAACCATCTTACAGAACAAACCAAACAAATTTTTTGGCCAACCCAACAGCAGGAGTGTATAGGACAGGGGCAGCATGTAGCTGAGCAGTTGAGACAGCTTGGACTCGAATACTGGCTCCTCTTCGGGTTACTAGCTGTGTGATCTTCAGTAAGTCCTTTAACCTCTGGGGGCCTCAGTTTTCTCATATATAAAATGGGAATAACAGTCCTTGTCCTTACCTCATAGAATTATTGTGAATGGAGAACACCTAGAGTGGTTCCTGGCACTTGCAAAAGGGCTCTATAAATGTTAGCCATTATTATTATAATCATTATTGCCCATATTTGTTTATTGTATTTTTTGGTGAAGCATGATATAGGAGAGGAGGACAGGTACAGCAAGTGTCTGATGCCTTTAAATTTAATTTCTCTGTCTCAGCCAGAACTGCTGTGTAGCTGGTATGTCCCAGGCATCCAATCTGAGGAGGTGGTACCCATGCTCTACCAGTTGTTCCATATTTTGAATGTCATTGCTGTTCCCCTATTTCCAAGTAACTTAAAGTTCAGAATAAGTAATGCCTTTTAATTTGTTGAGTAAAATAGGGCTGTCAGTCCCCTGGCGTACAGAGCAGGTGTTTCGTCAGGGCGCCTGCCCACCGGCTGCCTGCCACCTGAACTCCAATGCACCCTGCTCCTGCCCTTGGTCACAACTCAGTGTCCTTGGTCTTTACAGCAGTCAGCAGTGTTGTTCTCACCTCACAGCGGAGGAAGCCAAGGATGGGGGCTTGGGGTGGGTGAAGACCCCAGGCACACAGGCTCTTCTTGAGTACGATCCTGTGCTTCTCCAGCTGAGGACCTGTAGACCCGGAGAGCTTCTTCGGGGTCTGGGAATTGTCCACCAGGATTTTTCCATCTGGGTGTTTGGTTTGGATAATCTTTTAAAAGTTGATGTGAAAAAGATTCTGCATCATCTGGACTCAGAATATTTTTCCAGCTGTATTGAGATATAATCGATACAGCACGGTGTAAGTTCAAGGGACACAGCATAATGATTAGACTTACTACCTATTGTGAAATGATTAACACAATAACTTTAGTTAACATCCATCATCTCATATAGATACGAAAAAGAAGAAAAAGTTTCTTTTTCTTGTGATGACACGCTTAAGACCTACTCTCTTAATGTCCAGAGATACCGTGCAGCAGCGTTAACTAGAGCCATTGTGTTGTGCATTCCATCCCTCGTACTTATTGATCTAGTAACTGGAAGTTTCTTCGTTTGACCACCTTCCTCCTACTCTCCCTGCCCCCACCCTCTCAGTACAGAATTTAACACCATCAGACATTTGGATTGCCTTATTTGCATGTATGAATAGACAATTTGATAGAATAGGACTAATGAGAACTGAACAGTGACAGTGTCACACATGAAAGACACAACCCACCATAATAAAAAAAAAAAAAGGAAATCAATGTATGTTAAAAGAGGAAAATTTCATGGTAAGTTCACCTAGACAAAAGTCGTAGAAAAATTGAATCACAGGTACACTGAGCTCGAAAGGAACCTCATCCTACCCATCTGGCCCAATGTTTAAGTTGCAGGTGACAGATTCCCTCAGTAACAAGTCATCAGGTTTCCTGTATAAATTTGTTTTGCTCTTATACTTTTGGATGAGCTTTAAGCTCTTTTTGAATTAGAACATTTAACACATTATGATTTTTAAAAAAATAATGTCAACACATGTATTGGGATTATTTTTTCTTTTAAATATAGTTTTGTACATTAATCAGGTCTGTAAATCATTGGTATGAATGGTAGTCCTGGCCTAGTATCTCCTTTTGGTAAAGTTTCATCAACAGTTAAGATTTAATCTTGGGAAAGCATACATTACTAGGAAAACCTTTTAGACAGGTCTTTTGGGATAAAATTTTACCTCTTAGTAGCTCTGCTCTTTGGGCAGAGCAAGAAGGACTCCTGCTCTAAGCCCCGTTTTTGGAGACCCTCACTCTGGTCCTCATCTAGCTGTACCCCTTCCCCATGAGATAAGATGTCCTCTGAGCCAAAGGGATGTGGCCGCCTGGAAACTGAGCCTCTCTTTCTAGAACACCTTCTTGGTCCCCAAGACCCCAGAATTCCTTGCCCAAACAGCTCTAGACTGGCTTGCAGGTCCTCTCCCAGGTCCATCTCCCAAGGATGTAAACTTGTCCACTCTCATGCACATGTCACATGCACACCCCCAGACCAGAGACATTGCAAAGGAGTGGGTGCTGGCTGGGAAATGAACTAGAACATGTGAGTCGTGGGGGGGCTACATCCATGTGCATAAGGCTGGGGGTGAGTTGAAGAGGGGTTAGGTCACAAGCTAACTCTCCTTCCGTATGTGCTCTGAGAAATCTAAGAATTCCACATTGGACCCTGACCTTTAGGCTGTTTTAAAATTATGGTGGGAGGCGAGGAGACATTTATTTAACAGTGTGATCACTTGCTTTATAAATTAAATATTTAGCTATATTGTATATGGACCTTCATTTGTACTCTTGCTTTGAGTTCTGCAAGTGTCAGGGGTGGGCCTGTCCTTGGGCAAGTCAGTGACTTCTCTGCCCTTCATGTTTCTAGGCTCAAAAAGGAGATCTAGAATACCTACCTTTCAAGGTTGTATAGGACTGAAGAGAGAAAGCACATAAAGTGCCCAACACATTGCCAGATGTGTTTAAGTTCTTAATATCTTGGTGCCTTTTGCCCTCGCTGCCCGAGTCTCCCCTTCCTATGAATCACACACACGCCTACACAGAACACACATATTACAAACCCAGCCTGCACAGAACACGCTTCCTGTGGGTCTGCGCAGAACCATCCTTGCTTACCCTGTAATAGGTCACACGGATGTAGCTGCATGGTGACCCAGCCGTTTCAAATGTGCAGTTTGAAGCATGTCAGAATTGAAGCGGGTGGGAAGAATGAGATCATTTGAAAAAAGCGTTTTTTTCTACTCATTCTCAGATGAGCTTATCCATTAGCAAAACAGGTGTTACTATAAACCAGCGCTTTTCATCACTATGGCTACCTCACAACCCGGGAGGTAGGGGGCTACAGTCTTTCTTACTCAGAAGGAAGCTGAAACCAGCCCAGTGAAGTGCTCATTTGCACATATACGGGTCGTAGTGGATGGGGAAGGAGAGGTGCAAACCAGATTTCCTTCAGAATTCAACTCTTTTTCCTTTTCTAGTGTATCAGATTTTTGTAGCCCCTGCTTCAGTGGCAAGACTGAAGGTGGCTTAATAGAATAATGGGCTAAGTCTGGGAGTGCAAAACAAAAAACCCGTTCCTAAATGTGTTCAGTTTGGCCCATGCAGCTGCTTTGGGAGCATTTGTTTGTTTGTTGTGTTTTCATAGCCTGACCAACATTTGAAAGTTGAAAGATTTACCATGGATTTCTATTCTTGGCTTCTCTTAAAAAAAAAAAAATCAAACCATTCATTCATTTCAGCAAATAGTTATTGAACATCTTTGTGCCCGATGTTACTCTATTCTAGGCTCTTGGGATAAAGCAATGACGAAACAAGTCAGGGAAGGGCCCTGTAATTATGAAGCTTTTGTTCTAAATGGAGACAATGAACCAGTTTACTTCAGATGGCACAAGTACAGTAAGACACTTAAGCAGAGTAATGTCAGAGGGAATGATCGACTGGTCAGAACCTTTGGAGAGGTGATGTTTGAGCTGAGATCCTAAACAAGGGGCCTAACATGGGAATGTGTTGGAGGTACAATGTTCTGGGCAGAAAAAACAGTCAGCACAAAGATCTTAAGGTTAGAACCAATTTGGCCACATATAAACCAACCAGGTCACTAAACACAGCACTACCTCTTAGAACAAAGGCACAACACCTGTAGGTACAGTAAGTCCTCACTTAATGTCATCCTCAATAGGTTTTTGGAAACTGCAACTTTAAGCAAAAGGACGTATAACAAAACCAAGTATACCATAGGCTCATTGACATGACCTAGAGTTAAGTTCCCAAGCGTCTCATCATCAACATTATAACAAAATGACATGATTTGAGGACCTGCTGTATTTTAGTGTGCCAGCTCCTGGCCTGTCATCAGACAGGTGAGTGGATTATTTCTTAAATATATTAGAAATATTTCTGAAGTTGCTTCAAGCACTGGTTGCCCAGTTGCTACACCATAGCAGCATGGTGGGGAATGGCCTCAGGGTTTTCTGAAAGAAGCGCCACACCCACAAAAGTGTGAATAAATTAGAGCTTTGCTATTCAAAATGTGGTCCACAGATGGGGAGCCTTTTAGAACTGCAGAACCCCTGCTTCACTCCAGACCCACTGAATGAGAATCTGCATTTTAACCAGATCACCATAACAAAAGCACTGGCCTAGAGCATCTTATTGCATCTGTCTAGATGTTTGTAAACTTCTCTCTTGTGCTATCCCTCATTTTGAGCAAGTTTTCAAATGCCGGAGACTAGTGGCTATGCCTCCTGGAATCCTAGTCTGCTAACCCACCCCATCCCTTCTGCGAAGTAATTGCAAGATGTTAGATTTACTAGGTAATGAACAAAATTTCTCTCCATATGGGCCTAATTAGCCTGTAGTCTGATGAACTACTTTCTGGAAAATTTATATGTACCTACTGTAAATTCAAAATTCTCTCATTAAATTTTATTAATGCTATTATGTATTCTACTACTTCTGGCCACCTATTTAAGGCATAAGCTTCCTATAACTGTGCCAGAGTCTTTATAGTTTCCCATTACTGCTCTCTCCCAAAACTGGTTTCAGTAAGTCTTGTGATAACTTAGCTACAGCTTAAAGCAGCCAGGTGGGCGGGGGGTGGGGGGTGGGGAATCAGTTGCTTAGATTACATTTATTTTTAAGAATCTACTTTTCAAAAAACTACCCTAAAAATACCCAGGGAACATGTTGTAGCTGAATACAGATTCCTTTCTTGTTTTAATTTCTAATAATTCAACATATCTGTGATTTTTATTATTTGAACAGAAAAAGAATGTTGTTTATAGTGAGTTGCCCTTAATTTTATTCTTGTTTAAACCAGTCCTGAAGTGTACTTGCCTGAAGCTATAAGAATCCAGCCATCTGTATCTAACTTTTGCTCTTCAGTTTGATTGCTTTCAACAAGAATTAGATAATTGACCACCAGGTTAATGCTTTGCTATATAATTAACAAGGAATGTTTCTTTCTCACAGATTTCATGGAAAAATAATTCTAAAGAAGGAAACATAGATAGATACTCAAAGTCATAGACTTTAATTGGGGAAAAGAAAAGAAGGCTACAATTGACACTCTTTCTGCTACTCTGATGAATGTGATGGATTCTTACATTCTGATCTTAGTAAGTGATCATGTCCCAGTTTTGTTAAGGCACACATAAAATAGACCTCGGTACTTGCATATTCACCGCTGGTAGAAAAGTGTGGTAGAGGGGATAGCTTAAGATAACACAGATGAAAGCCTGGGAAAGTCAGTCCTGTGTTTTCTAGAGAAATTCAGCATTTCAGGGATCTGGACAGTCCCTGTGACTGAAATTAGCAATAGTAATACTAATCAGTACTAGCGATGGATCCGAGAGGTGCCTACCTCTTAAGAAGATTGTTCCTCAAACCAGCTAATGCCCATGCCATACTGATAATTCAGCAGTATGGCACTGCAGCCCAAGGGTCACTGACCATAGCAGGGTGGCAGGACAGCCATCAGCTCCTACTGTCCAAGTTCCCTCCTGTGTCATGCATGTATGTGTCTCACCTCTCTTCATGACTGTTACCAACTCTTTCACAGTGAAATTTAGATGCAGGAGTAAAAATGGCTATATGTCACAGTGTGACTACCCACTTTCTGATTCATAGGACTGCTTTGGGATGGCTTTTCCGAGTGGCTGTGGCATTTCTTCATGTGTCCCAGCTTATGGATCTCGTAGAACTCACTCCAGCCTCTTGCAGGAAAAGTGTGTTAGATGATGTTCACTGTAGGAAGTAGAACACCCTCTGTCAGTGCTTAGACCGTGAGGATGTTCACTGTTTACGGGACAAAAGCGATGTGAAACCAAAGCTCTAGGACTGCCCCCCTCCCTCTGTGACATCACCAAGGACCTTCAGGTCCCCAGCTGGCCATCCCTGGCCAGTCCTCAGGTCACACCACTAGAAAGTGGCACAGCTAAAATTCACGTGCAGGATTATCTTACGTTGGGGCCAGTTCACCCTTTCCCTGTCGGACTTCTTTCTTCCCAGTGACCTGAGGCCCCACATGGCCATCAATCTCAGTGTCAGAGTGGGCACTTGTGTCCCTGTACATTGCTCCTGTGCAAGGTGCCAACTTCAGTTTGTAATCAGGTCAAGTGTGGGTTTTCACTTAGAGTTTCCTTTTCAAAATCAGTCGTGCTCCTAATATCAAGTTCTTCTGCTTGTTGCCAAGCACTGAGATGAGGTACCCTGGCTTTAAGCTAAAACGGGGCTTCCAGGCAGGAAAAACCAGACCAGTTTGAGCTCTGTAGGTCGTATTCAAATTAGACCTTGTGTTTTGGGCCGTTTTTCGTATTATAGAGTACTTTTCCCTTTCGATGGCCATTTTGAACTTGCCTTTCTTTATATTTTGCAAATAAAAGCTGATTTCATTACTACTTGGGAACAGGCAAGCCAGCAGTGCCCTTGGTAATTGCTGAGAGACCCCACCAGATCTTACCGATCAGCATAAGGTATATCTTTTTTCTGTCAGTTACTCTTGTGTCATAACCCTGGCAGTTCAGTGTAGCTTCCAAGTTAAGAACACATGGTGCTCCTTATACACAGTGAACCTTGCCAGCGGAATACATATCTAAATCATTTTCAAAAGATGAGGATGATTTTTTTCAACAAAGTATTTATTCTCAAACATATCTCTAAATCTTTCCATCGTATAAGGTTTAACTCTAGAGACTGACAGTTCGTACAGAAACTGACCTGTGGGTGTAATGTCGAAGACAAAAAAATAGCAAACTTGGATTCAGAATACCACTGTTCCGTGTCGGGCTTTGTTGCCCAGTCCTTCACCCTGCCTGCTGACATTCTTCCAGAGACAATTTTAATGAGGTGGGTTATCTAGTTCCCAATAGCAGACCACCCTGGGTGGAACTTGGGGGTTGGTGGTGGTGAGAGATCAGAGCTGATTATAAACATACTGATGACAGAACAGAGGGAGGGACGAAAGGGAGAGGAAAAGAGAAAGTGAGAGGGAAGAATGAAGGAGAGAGGGAGGAAGGGGGGAAGGAAGGGATGAGAAACAAACATGGGAGTGGGTGGGGGTCTTCAGTAGGGACCTAAGGATACCAGTATTTTAGAGCCTAGCATTGTAGTCAGTCATAATCATGACCTCGAGCTATAGTGAAAAATCAAAATTCTCTTCTGTTTTATGAGACAGGAGTAAATGACACTTTTTAGAATTATATAAAACCACCTTTTCAAATTATGGCAAATAAGACCCAAGTTATACAAAAAAATAACTCGCAAGCCATGTTCTGGAGATGTCCCAGGAGTTGCTGTTGGGAGTGGGAATTCTCTTACCTTCACGCAGAGAGGCTTATCTTTTGTCTGTGTTATGTATTAATTATGGCTTAAGGTTACATTAAAGAGAAAGAGCATTAGAGTTCAAATGCTTTTAAAAACTATTTGGAAACCACCGCTCTAGAAATTTCAGTAATGCAGAATTTTTGAATGGTGATGATGCTAGAAGGGTTGCTATATAACCTTCACACACATGCGGTCCCAGAAATAGACATGCCACAGACCTTGGACAGAGCAAAGAGGCGCCCCTGGCCCCCAGCCTACTCCCAGCAGACCCACCTAACAGTCGCCCGTGTGCTCTGCACAGGAGCGGCCGTGCATGAAGAACGTGGCTTCCTGGCTGGGCCAGTGGGACAGAGCACAAGGAAGCACAGGGTCCTGTGTGCACACCTGCGTCAGGTAACCTGCTTGGGCGCTAGGCATGTTCCCAGCATCTGCCCATCTTTGAAGAGAGCCCTGAGTGAGTCAGTAGCAAGCCCTCAAAGGGAGTGATGGGGAGAGGCTGGGAAGAGCTAGTCTGGAGAAAGAGAAGCACCAGAGTGAAGTGAACAGAGGAAGCCCCGCTGAGCTGCTGTGATGACGTCAGGGGCTGCCCTGTGTCTGGACCACAGAGGAGACGGGCTTAGTCAGGACAGGCCTTTGGGCAGTTGTTCTGACCTGGGAGCAGGCAGTGGCTGCCCCATCCGGCAGGCAGCGGGGCAGACAGGGAGAACGAGCAGAGGTCCTACAGTTGGAGCTTTCCTTCATCCACGCAGCAGGAGCAACGCGGTCCCTCTCCTGTCTGTCTGAGCCGGGCCTGGGGCCCCACGGGGATGAGAGAGAGTCCTCTACTAAGCACCGTGGCCGAATCAGGTCCGGCACTCACGTAACCTCATCAAACCGAGGAGACTACATAGAGGTCTGTGCTCTGCTGTCAGTATCACCGGGGAAGGTCCAGGCCCAAGTTCCCCAACCCTGAGTACAAGAAGCTGCTCCACTGTGCGCCAGCTCCTCCGTTGGGGAAGCGTCCTCTTCCTGCGGCGTCAGGATTCAGTCGCGAGAGGCATAGGTTTCTAATATGCGATTCTTTCACTCTCCTGTTCCCTGCGGCCTATTTCCTTCTGCAAAACGCTTGCGTGATTGTTGAATCCCAAGACAGGGTCACCCTCTATTTCCTGAATACGGGTACTTTTTACGGGAAACTTAGACCAAAAGCAAAGCTTCTCTCTCAGCCGGCTCTGTTCCCTTTAGTTGGAAAGGGGGGAGTCGCGATCTGAACCTCAGTTTTGTCCGGAGATCTTGCCTGCTGGCCAGGCCCAGCTTTTCACAGAAGGTCATCTGGTGTTATTTTCGAAGTTGCACGTCTGGTTTTCACTCATCATTAAGTACTACGCAGCTCCTACACCAAGGATATTTCTGTGTGCTGAGAAGAAGGCAAAGGAGTCTAAGACCCAGCCCACTCGCGCAGAGCCCCTGGTCTGATAGAAGAGGTAAGACAGGACAATGGATGACAGATGTTCCTGGAAAATCAGTGATGCAGAAACACATACCCTCGGAGTGCCCCGCCGTGGAAGATTCTTGAGTGCTGGAGGAACTTGGGAAAATGCATGGCATGACTTGAATCTTAAAAGATGGGCAGATTTTTGAAAAAGAGAAACCGTGAGGTTGAAGCAACAGTTGTTGGCCAAGTCACACAGAGCTTGGGTCGAAGAGTGCGTGATCCGGATGGACCAGGGAGCAGTAAGGGGACGGCAGGGGTGGCAGAGGGGCAGGTGGTGAGAAAAGCTTGATGAGCTGCACCTCCACTTCCAGGTCCCAGTGGCCTCCCACTGCTGATGGCATTGGAAGTCCCACCCAGCCCTTGGCAAGCAGGTGCGAAACTCCTTTCCAGCACCCGCCAGCAGCCCCCTCCCTCCCACCCATCCTGCACCTCTATCCCACCCACCCCATCTCGCAAGCCCTCTTGCATGCGATGCCCTCCTCTTCCCCTCTGCTCCACCCCCGTCCCATCCGCACAGCTGACAGTCCTGCCAATTCATCAAAGCTCAGTTCAACTGGAAGCCTTCTCTGTCCACCCTGGCCAGCACTCTTTCCTCCCGGTGCTCCCCAAGCAACTGTGTGTCCTTCAGTCACTGGCCTTTCTGGCTCCCACCAGTATCACCACCACTGCTGCCACCAGACAGAAGGCCCTCCAGGCTGGATGTGGGGACTTGTTGACTGGGTGGAGCGTGTGTGTCGACCCACAAGGCGTGTCCCCAGTGTAACTGGGAGGTATTTTTAACGTGTTTCCAAATGCTGTGTTATGTTGTAGAAGGCAGAGGCAACTTAGCGATCCAGCTAGGTGGTTTGCTCTTGAGTGAGCAGGAGTTAGGACTCTGAGCTTCCAGCTCTTTCCCTGTGGGTCCCTTTTAGCCTAACCCGGCATCCGCTCCATTCGAAGATCAGTGACTCAAGACTCTAATCTGGGGAAAACTAAACCAAAGAATGTGCAGCCGCTTCCTGGCTGATACGGAGATCCTGGCAGGGTTGCTATTGTGGGAGAGCGTGCGTGGGAGTGGGGCGTGGCGTGTAAGTCATGAAC
Organism: Mormoops blainvillei; assembly: GCA_004026545.1. Lineage (NCBI taxonomy): Eukaryota > Metazoa > Chordata > Mammalia > Chiroptera > Mormoopidae > Mormoops > Mormoops blainvillei. The sequence continues at coordinate 158,822 of PVJD01001811.1, read as the reverse complement.
TATTCAGTATGGGGTCCCGGAGGGCAGGGAGAACTGGAGGCAGTCATAAGCAGTTCGTTCTCTACCTTCAAGGAAACATTCGTACCAAACATAGAAACCCTTTCACTTCCTGCGTCATATGTTCTCTGCATCTGTTTCCTCATTAGCCCCAGAAAAGTAAGTGATGCCCTGAGTGGCTTAATCATTGCTGGGTTGATGTTCAGCAAAAGAATTGGAATTAGGCATCCTTGTTCTCGTACTCGTTTTAGAAACCTTCTGGCCTGTATTGTCACCTAACTTGAGTTGAAGCCGTCTGGCGCTGCCGTTCAGCCTGTTCCATGGGACAGTCAGACGGTACAAGGCGTTTGTGGACCCCGGCTTCTGCAGTTCTTTGTTCGGCTGCAGTCAGCAGAGGTGTACGAGCTTGGAGGCCTCACCGTGCACCTTTCCTCCCCTGCATTTGAATGTTGCTATGGCAACTGATAAGCTCCTAGATGCAGCCCCAAATATTGTTTCTTTCTTCAAGAGGAAGAAAAAAATCCATGATTGCCACCTCAGTGATATGTGTACACAGGCAAAGCAAGGATTTGGAGCCCCGAGGGTAGGATATTTGGTGCACAGTTGATGCATTTGGTTCCCAAGTGGACAAGGGCTACACATGTGGCCATTTCAGGTGGTGGTTGATTACAGGAGGGACCTGAGCTCGGCAGGAGCACTGTGGGCACTGAGTCAGAGCAGGAGTCCTGAGCAGGTGGCCGATGTCTTTGCTGGTTGGTGGGGTGAATGTTCGCATGCCCGTGGGAGGCCTGGCCAGCACACGCCCTTGGCTCTGCTGCCAGACTGCACAGTGGGCCCCAAAGTAAGGTTCTCTGCAGGTAAGACAGGTGGTGGCCAAACAACCTTGGGCGATGAGTCTGCTCCTAGAAACCCTACAGAGTGAAAAAGTCATCAAACTCTGGGAAGGCAGCACAGGAGAGTGGAAGAAAGAGTGCTGGCCTTGGGCGGACAGACCTCTCTAGGTGCCCTGCTCCTGTCTAACCCCCAGGAGGCCTTGAAAGAGTTTCGTAGCTCACCAGTCTTCAGTGTCCTCACTTGAAAAGGGAAAAAGTCCAACTTTGTGGGGTTGTTGTGAGAATTATAGATAATGTACTCCCAGCTCTTCGTATCCACAGGTTTTTCTTCTGCGGATTCAACCAGCCACAGACTGAAAACAGTACGATCAAAATGCAGTTCTCAAATGCCTCAGTTCTTGACAGTTTGGTTCTTGATGGAGTTGTTCACGGAAAAGATGTCTCGGTTGTCAAACAAAACTTCAGTTCTCAATTCTTGACCTGACAACCCTTTCTCTTCATGCTGATACCTGTATGAGCAGTCATACGTCTCGGGTGGCAGAGAAAGGAGATTCGGTTTTTTAACAAATGGCTTATTGAACAGTTTTCCAGGATGAGTAAGTCCAAGAGCTGAAGTTCCCACTTACTGTATTTTCAGGTTATAGTTGGGAGTCCACAGATGTGGAGGACCAACTACAGGCATTGTTTTTATATAAGGGATTTGAGCACCCCTGGATTTCGGTATCTCTGGTGGTCGTGGAACCAATCCTCTGCAGATACTGAGTGAGGGATGAGTGTTTGTAAAACATACCTACTATGACTAGCCAGTACTTAGTAGGTGCTCATTAATGCTGAATACTAGTCAAAGCAATAACCGAAAGACAGCACACAGACTTGGACTTTCTCAGTGTTTGTCCAGCATCAGGACCAACTGGAAGTTTTCAAAAATACTCACCTAGGTCTGGCTTTCTGGGTCAGTATTTGCAAAGATGGACCAAGGAATCTATGTCTATATATATGTATTTTTTAACTTTCCTAGATAATTCTGATGTAGCCAGCCTGTGATACCATATAGGAAATCCACTTACTTGTTTGAAGTTAAAGAATATAAACAGTGCTGGATTCCCCCCTGCTTTCCGCTTCCACCCTCATGCTACCTTTATTCTCCTCCTAAACTCTAAAGGCTTCTGCTCAAATTACATGTGTTGGGAAGCAGGGATGTTTGATTAAGTGGTTAAAGGGAATTTAATAAGGAAGGCAAAGAAAAATTAAAGTGAAGCGAGTTGAAAAGAATCTCTGCAGAAAGCCCTATGCAGCCCATTTTGACTACCTGGTTGGTTATAAACATGACATTTAAGGAGACTCGTACAATATGCCTAAGCCTTAAATAGGAGTTCAGCATGCCTAGAGCTGAAGTTTTTCTCTGCACCCCACAGGATCGTGGCTGAAGAGTGGTCTAGGCCTCGTGCACCAGGAGGGCAGCCAGCTGACGTGGACGTACATTGCCCCTCAGCTGGGGTACTGGGTGGCAGCCATGTCTCCTCCCAGCCCAGGTAACGTGAAGCCAGCACCTGCAGTCACGGGGAACGATGTCTCTGAGGGTGAGGCTGAGTACGCTTTTGAAAACAACTTCGGCAGTGACATCAGATCTTGCCCCAAAATGGTTGAGAGTCTGAAAAACCAAATGATGAAACTAAGTTATTTCATGGGGATGGGGGAGTTCTGGTTGGAACTCTCCCATCTAGGATAAGAATAATGCATAGAAAATCATCTTGTCTTGTGTCTCTGTTTTTCTTAGACAGCTGCCATAGGAAATTCTTAATCTAAAGCCCACAGAGGCAGCTCCGACCTCCTCCCTAATTCCTGAAACAGCTGTGGCCTGGTGTAAGGGAACATGCAGGGCATTCAACACAGGGACTCACAGAAAGTCACCGTGGAGTTCTTGGGGCAAAAAGCTCAATCTGGCATTTCTTAAAGGCTTCAGAGCCAACCAATGGCTTTGACCCTAGAAGAATATTCATCTCCATTTAGGAAATGTGGATGAACTTGTATTTTTTAAAGTGTAACTAAAAGTTTACTTTTTTAACCTTTGTGCCCTAATTTATCCCAGCGAGTATTACAGAATTGTTTTATTTGTATTTTTTTATTGATTGATTGATTTTAGGGAGGGAGAAACATCACTTTGTTGTTCCACTTAGTTGTGCATTCCTTGGTTGACTCTTATATGTGCACTGACCAGGGATCAAACCCACAACCTTGGCATTTTGGGACGACGCTCTAACCAACAGAGCTACCCAGCCAGGGCCAGAATTGTTTCTCAAAATAGTCACCTTAGGAGAATTATTTCCAGCGATGGCCTCCATTGCTAAAAATACCTTTTGAATTTGCATCTCTAGTCCTGCCTTCCTTAGTGAAACTCTTTATTGATGGCAAATCTTTATGCTCATAGGGTCCCTTAGGTGTTTCATAGCTACATCTAAAAGCCATGCATATCCCAGTCTGGCGAATAAAGCGGGTAATTGAGGTGAGGTCAAAGTGCTGTGATTGAAAGCAGCCTCTTGTAAATTGATCATGAAGGCAGTCCCAAAATGGGAGTCCAAAATATGTCAGCAATGGAATTATCACTGGAATGAACACTGAGACTCCTGAAGCAACTAATTTGCTGGAGGCCATTCCTAGATGGGTGTTGAAAGTTCTGTCACCATTTACTTTATATTCCCATACTGAGAGAATGTACACGTCCCACCTGTGTTACAGAGTAGGTATTTCCCTTTATGATACTGTTCTTGTAGGAGTACAGGCATGAACCAGCCTCCAAGTCTGAACTATCTAGGACATGATGAAGAATAAGGAAGAAAAGAAAGGAAACTCCCTAAGTACCAAAGAAGAGGCCACGAAGCCTATGCATTAAAGTTAACTTTCACTTTAGACCTATTTCAAACAATGTTAGCTATCATTTTCCCATCATGTGACAGATTAATAGATAACTTTGTAAAGTGGGGAGAAAGAACTGCCGAATGTAGGTCTGCTGGAGCTTCCTAGCAGTGAAGGAAGAGAAAAAACAGTTATAAAAAGCATGCATAGCACAGCCCTTGATGACATTCAGTGTAGAAACACATATGTCATTAATCTCACAGCTATCGCTGTTATTAAAACAAGTTACAATGATGCCATGTCTTCATGAGCCCAGAACCAATGAGACCATAATTAGGGCTCTCCTCTTTAATTCTCTGGTTAAGAAGGGAAGAAAGTACACCTATGAATGTTATAAAGGTTTCCGTTGGCAGAAGCAATAATAGTAATATTTTAAGCACTTAAAGGGATCGAGCTTCAGTTATTTGGAAATGATTATTACCAGTAGCCTATGCCTGTGGAGGTGACTTTGTGTAACAAAATTGTTTCTCTGAATGATCAAGGCGGGATATAGTTGTCAGATATTTTTCCAACTTTTGTAAATATTAACTCCACCCCACTGAAGTGGATTATATTTGAGAGAGAATGGTGTTATCCTGGAAATTGAAGGAATGTCACTATTCACAAAAACTAGTAAACCTTTTTGGGTTTATCAGGCTTTTCAGAGATTCATCTCTTTCAAAAGATTTTTGAAGAAATCTACCCTGTAGAGTATCAAAAATCAACAAGTAAATGGGTGGTTTTGGTATGTAGTAATCGGAACCTTACTGCTCGGAAACAACATAAAACTCCTGCCTTCCCAGCTTCAGGGCCTGCCAGGACACCTGGACACCAGGAAGGGCCCAAAGAGTGTAATCTGGGGGGTTTTTGTTGTCCCTGTGGACCTGCTGTCAGTGGCGTTAAGATAATACTCTTGCAACCATTGAACATAAGGAGCCTAAGTTAAAGTACCTCTTGAGATTCCTTACAACGTAAATGAAAAAGTCTGTTCATCTCTGATAACCTGGTCTGTCAATTTTGGAGAGGCCTGTGGCCACATAAGGTTAATCATTTTGAAAAGCCACGGCAGAGGAAGATTTTACTTTTAAAAAAACGGAAGGCCTTTTAGAAACACTCGACACCCTGTAATAAGCTACGGATGGTTTTTAAGTCGTAGTCCAGTTCTTTCGTAGGTCTCAGCTGACTTACTTAGGCAAAGGGCTCTTCACACAGTCCTAACGACTACCTAGTGAAAGTGAGAATAAAATCTTGTGATTTTTTTTCTCCCGTAGTATAAAATCTGATATTCAGACCATCTCTCTCTAAGCATAAGTCCCACTCACTATGTTATCACGCATCCATTTGCTTTTGTTAAATTCCCGTGTTTACTATGCTGAACGAGCGTGGCTCTCTTGGCTAAGGAGGGACCCTTGACACACTGCGTGCAGTGTTTGTGTGCTCAGGGTGCTGCTGGCCACAGCTACTTCGGTACCAGTGCTGATCACCCGTCCTCACTGAGTGACATTAGGACATCACCTGAAGGGTGTTCACATCTGCCCTGCTCCAGGCCTGTAAGAGTAATAAAAACATGACGTTTTTATTCATTATCCCTCTTTATATTTAAAGGTTTTCACAAATCTAAAATACCCTTTTCTGACCTTCTAGGTCCCGTGGTCACACAGGACATTACCACGTATCACACGGTATTTCTTTTGGCCATTTTAGGAGGAATGGCTTTCATACTTTTGGTTTTGCTGTGTCTCCTTTTATATTACTGCAGGTAACGTTTTACCATTTTGGCAATATCTCTTTTTCATTTAGAATGTCTTGTGCAAGCATTAATATGGAGGTCTCTCTCTTTTTTTTTTTTCTTCTCTCTGGTTGAGGTCCCCTTTTGTCTCATGAAAAAATATCTACAAACCAAACATTTGTCATCTAACTTGCAAACGAACAAAGGACATGTGAGGCACACTGTATATAATGTTGCTTAGAAGAGTGTCATACAAAAAATGTTTGATGGCTGTCCTATGATTCATTCAGAATATCCCTAAACGCTGATTAAGACGTGATATTCTCAAGGACAAAGCGGAACTATTTTTATTGTGATGCCTCGTCTGTTCTGTTTGCAAGAATGTTGATTGTCGATTCTTCGGGTAACTGCTTTTGAATGAGTAACTTGGATGTACTTATAAAGCCTGAGGGTGAAATCTGTGGATTGTGCTGCTCTGAATCAAAGTAAGGCTGAGGGTGTGGGGTGAGCAGGCTTCTGGCTACCGCTGCCAGTTAGTTGTTTTGTCTTGTTTCTTTCTTTGGCAGTCGCGAGTTAGGATTTAACTTGAAACTTGACCATGATGAGAATCTTTAATCTTTGCGTTTGGATTGTTGTCTCTTTGATTGCAGGCGGAAGTGCTTGAAACCTCGTCAGCACCATAGAAAACTGCAGCTTCCTGCGGCCCTGGAGAGTTCCAAAAGAGATCAGTCCACCTCCATGTCTCACATCAACTTGCTGTTCTCCCGTCGGGAGTCGGAATTCCCAGGCCCACTCTCCGTCACCAGCCACAGCCGCCCGGACGCCCCGGGCGCAAAGGAGCTGATGAGCGGGGTCCATTTAGAAATGATGTCTTCCAATGGAGAAGTGGACATGCACACCCCCATGCTAAAGCTTTCCTACAGTACCTCTCAAGAATTCAGCTCTCGGGAGGAACTGCTGTCTCATAAGGAAGAGGATAAAAGCCAAATCTCCTTTGATAACCTAACACCTAGTGGGACGTTGGGAAAAGACTACCATAAGTCCGTGGAGATTTTCCCCTTAAAGTCCAGAAAATCTATGGAAAGAGAAGGCTATGAGTCCCCTGGCAACAGTGACTACAGGCGGAGTTACAATGCCATGCTGTCACAGCCTTTGTTTGAGAAGCAAGACAGAGACAGTCAAGCCTCCATTAACCATATTTCCACAGCAAGTAAGCTTACCATTCAGGAACACATGTGCCCCACGCCTTCCTCTCCCGAAAAAGAACAGCTGCTTGACCGCAGACCTACTGAATGTATGATGTCACGATCCGTAGACCACCTGGAAAGACCTACGTCTTTTCCGCGGCCCGGCCAGTTGGTCTGCTGCAGTTCGGTTGACCAGGTCAATGACAGCGTTTACAGAAAAGTGTTGCCTGCCTTGGTCATCCCCGCTCACTATATGAAACTCCCCGGGGACCACTCATATGTAGGCCAGCCCCTGGTCGTTCCGGCAGACCAGCAGCTTGAAATCGAAAGACTACAGGCCGAGCTCTCCAGCCCCCACGCAGGGATCTTCCCGCATCCCTCCTCCCAGATCCAAGCCCAGCCCTTATCATGCCAGGCAATCTCTCAGCAGCACTTGCAAGATGCAGGCAGCCGGGAGTGGAGCCCACAGAACGCGTCCATGTCGGAGTCTCTGTCCATCCCAGCATCCCTAAACGATGCAGCCTTGGCCCAGATGAACAGCGAGGTCCAGCTCCTAACCGAAAAGGCTCTGATGGAACTTGGTGGCGGGAAGCCACTCCCGCACCCCCGGGCCTGGTTTGTCTCCCTGGACGGCAGGTCCAACGCACATGTTAGACATTCTTACATAGATCTCCAAAGAGCTGGAAGGAATGGAAGCAATGATGCCAGTTTGGACTCGGGTGTGGATATGAACGAACCAAAATCTGCCCGGAAGGGAAGAGGAGACCCTTTGTCTCTGCCGCAGAGCCACCCTCCCGTCCAGGAGCATCCACAGAAGGAGCCGAGGGCGGCGGACAGCACCGCCTACACGCAGCTCGTGTACCTGGAAGACATGGACCAAAGTGGCAGTGAGTGTGGCACCACCGTCTGCACCCCCGACGACAGTGCCCTACGGTGCTTACTGGACAGCTCCAGCCGGAGGAGCGGCGGCCAGCTGCCCAGCCTGCAGGAGGAGACGACCAAACGAACTGCGGATGTCCCCACGGAGCCCTTAGCCAGCCTCGATCAGAGGAGATCTGCTCACGAGGACGACGAAGATGACGACGACGACGATCAAGGAGAGGACAAGAAGAGCCCCTGGCAGAAGCGGGAAGAGAGACCCCTGATGGCATTTAACATTAAATGAGCGACCGCAGAGTCACCCAATCTAACAAAATTGCCAAAAAGTCTTACTTCGGGAAGTGCTTATGTGTTTGTGGAGAAAGTTGAACAAGGGCAGCCGTGGCCAGTGGACGTTTCTGTTACCGTTCATGTACACGTTAGAAAGGAATTACAGTGGTGACTCAGAAGAAAGGAGGTGGTTAGGTAAGGGATGCCTCACCACCAGGGAGGTGACCAAACAAAGTGTCCGAATGTCCTTCCACGTGCTTGATGTGTCCTCCCCAAGGACACTGAAAAACCCCAAGTGATATTGCTGGGTTCTAATGATAACCTCAGTTCTCCTTCAGATTCTGGGAACAGATGAAACTCTTTTTGCATTGCTTGAGTCAATTTTGTCACGATAATGCTCCTATGAAGTTGTGATTGAGGAATTAGCTTGGCACTTAGTGTCTCGAGGTACTCATTACCTCAAAGGAAAGCTATGCATTGCTGCTTCATGCTTTTACTTTGCTTAAGTTTTTGCTTTGCTTGGGTTTCACTTCCGGTTCACTGTTTTTATAAACCCAGTTTGGTCGTCAAGATTCTGATCCTTCGTTTTCATCTGTTCTGCTTCTCGGTGGTTTAGTTCCGTGACTCCTTTCAGGAACTCCTGAGTGTCATCTCTTAACATCCAAGCCTTTTAATGAAACTGTACTGAAATTTTTTATCAGCTGAGAACCCTTCAATTCTGGTCCCATTAACTCCAAGTGCCTTTTTTACAGTGACAACAGACAGTCCCTCACTTATCCTCTTTGTTTTTCTTAACTTCTGTAACGGAACTGCCTGGATTTTATAAAGTTATTAAATGATACCCCTTTTCTTTGAACTGCATGCTGCCAAGTGCCCATTTGTGCGCAGAATTCTGACTTCAGCGCAGTGTACGCTCGTTCTCCTGTGTGACGTGGATTCTGTTTAGCTAAGATAGACTAGAGGACACCTTAGAGACCCACCCCCACTCCATCCCTTTGGCCGCTGGCCACCTTTATGGTTTTATTGGCTGTTTGTATATACAGTTATATATTAACGCTGGAATCCTATGGGCTGATCTTGCTCTCCCAACCTGGAGTATGGACTGAGCAAGTGGACTGAATGTGACTATTAAATAAAAAAAAATCTATGTACTATCCAAAAGTGCCAGAATGACTCTTCTGTGCATTCTCCTTAAAGAGCTGCTTGGTTATCCAAAAATGAAAATTCAAAATAAACTCTGAAGGAAAAAAATATCTCCTGGTCCTTTTCGTTCATCTGAGCCGTTACTTGTTTCAAACTTGTTATGAAGAATTTGCTGTTCATTTCTTGGCGATCTAAATGCCAGTTCGTTGGACCTATATCCAAAGCCCGTAAATTTATACTATGGTTAAAGTCCTTAAAATCTACCTTTGCATTTTCTTTCATTCAAGAATACAAAGTAACAGTGTGTGCTGTTTCAGATAGGAAGAGATGTCTGCATTTTACAGGAAACTGACATTTTCTTTTATGTTCAATATTGATTCACCTTGGAACAGCTTCTAAAAGACCTCATTAAAATGACTAGACCCATCCCAGATGTGTAAAACTATTCCTCAAAATAAATAATGGAGACATCTGAACATAGAAGAGATTAGTGGAACTAAATTAAGTTAGCTATGTTTCTAGGAACAGCTTTTTTACAAAATCTTTATTCATGAATTCCAGAAAGGGAGAAAACTAATCAGGCCAATTTTTATTACTTTAATTCTAAAATGTTGATGTTTAGTATTTTGCTTTTAAGAGGGAAATCTGTTGAGAGAGTCCCCCACAGTGTTGGGAAGTCTAAATGGGTGCGTGTGGCCCAGGCAGGGTTGCTCAGTTGGTTCTAGCTGTCATCCTGTGCATCAAAACATTGCAGATTCAATTCCCGGTCGGGGTCGCCTACGGGAGGCAACCAGTTGATACTTCTTTCACCTCAATGTGTCTCTGTCTTTCTCTCCCCGCCCCCACCTCCCTTCCTCTCTCTCTCTCTCTCTCTAAAAAAATCAATAAATATATATCCTCAGGTGATGATTTAAAAAATAAATAAACAAATAAATGGGTGTCCATGGTTTAACAAGTGAGGGAATATTTGGGAGTGAACAATTCCACCCATAGGTGGCAGGTGAGCCCTTGCAGACTCCACCAAGAATCCAGGGAGAGGCCCATTGTCCACTACTGTCCAAAGAAAAAGTGAGTGGTCTGTCCAAGAGTACACAGGGTCAGAACAAGGTGACTGAGGCAATGCTGGGAGATCCTCAACCCTTTGCAGCTCTGCCTAAGGTTGCTGCCAGGGCAGTCACCTCCTTAAAGCATCAGTTTTCACAAGAACCTGACAGTACTGATTGTGGGAGATCTGGCAGGAAGACTGAGGGCAAGGGGTCTTTTCTGCCCTCCCGTGAGGATGGACACACCTGGGTCTGCCTCGAGTATGGGAAGTGCGGAGCAACCAGCAGTGATCAGAAGACACTGTATGCCTAGGGAAACATGGTTTGCACAACGGAAGTTGATTCTGCCAAAGACGGAGGCTTAACTCATTTTCACTTGTCCAAAATGAGGCTCACAGGGTAACATTTTTGCTCAGGTGCCAGCACTGATCACCAGATTTGAACTGTCTGCACAGAGCACCGTGACTGCAGACTGTAAACATTTTATCTCTCTCTAGCCTGGTGAGGGTAAAATATGTCATAGCGTTCTGAATCAATTACATTGAAGAACTAAAGCCATCAAAGGCATCTTGCTTATGCCACCTAGTGGTGAGTTTTCACCTGACTTGAGACTTAATGGGGATGAACAGGGACCCCAGGCCAGCCCTGGGAATACAGGATGGGTGTGCCCAGGTGTGGCTTGGACCTGCTTCTGTCTTCAGGGTAGGGAGATGGGGACTGGTGTTTGTTGAGTCTCTACCCTGGAAACGGTATATTGGGAGCAATAATACATTCGATTCTCAAAACCTATTCCTCTGTTTATCTGTTCCTAACTTTTGAGGCTTGGGGGGTTAAGTAATTGAGGCCACTCAGCTAGAAGCAAGGGTATGCCACTTAAATGACCAGCTCTCTGGACATGAATGCATTTAAGTTGTAAATGTTCCTGATTAAAGGATGTGTAAGGACACAACTTACAAATCCTAACAAAATACCTAACTGTAAATTCCATTTGACAGTTGTCCTCATAGAATGCTTTCATCGATTTTTGTCATACCTGTTATAGCAATTGACAAAAGGATGTAGCACTGACATGAACATTAATAGATTTTTTTTACACGAGTGATTAAGATGAAACTGAAACAACAAAGACACTCATCAGAATGTCACTCGTTCATCCGTCATAGTGTGTGTTTGCTGAGTCAGGTAATAGTTTCTGAATACTCTAAGAATATTTCTTCAACTTGCTGTGTTAGTCACAATGTCATGGGTATAGACGTGAGATTGTTTGGGGTTTTTTTTTTAGTACTAATCAGTATTCTACTCCCTCCCTAAATTTCTTTTTTTAATTTAATCTTTATTATATTTTTCCCATTACCATTTAGTCCCCTTTATCCCTCCCTACCCTCAGCAATCACCACACTGTTTAGACATGATACAGTTTTAAGTTGACTCTACATTATTAATATTTTCTCCATAGCTTTCTTAAGTCTAGACAGTCAGCAAATCAAGCCTTCATTTGCAGCATTGCCAGTTTCCATGGTGTAAATACTCCCATGTGGCCAGTTTCAAGCAACTAGAATGACATCAGTGCACTCAAGAGTTGGGGAGACAGGCTTGGCACGGGTAGCTCAGTTGCTTAGAGCGTCATCCTGATATGCCAGGGTTGTGGGTTCAATTTCTGGTCAGGGCACATACAAGAATCAACCAATGGATGCATAAGTAAGTGGAACAACAAATCAGTGTTTCTCTCCCCTCCCTTCTCTCTCTAAAATCAGTAAGTTTTTGTAAAGTGTTAGGAAGAAATACACTGTCGCACAGTTTTATTTCCACAGATACAATAAAGGTAAGCAACCTCAAGAGCATACATAGTCAAATAGTTGATCCTCATTGTTTGCAGATCCCATATTTGCAAACCTGCCTACTTGCTAAAATTTATGTATAACCCCAAAATCAATCGTTGCCATGTTTTTGCAGTCATTCATGGACATGTGCAGAGCAATGAAAAATTACAGTTGCCCAACACCATGTTCCCACATTTTCTACACTTCAGTGCTTTTGTTGGTGACGCACTGTTAAACGGCCCCCAGGCCTGGTGCTGAAGTGCTGTGTAGTTCTCTGAAGGACAAGAAGGCTTGTGATGTGCCTTATGGAGAAAATACCTGTTTTTAGATAAGCTTCATTCAGGCATGAGTTATAGTGCCATTGGCCATGAGTTCAATATTATGGCATCAACACATAAAACAAGATTATATATTTATCAGTTAATAAAAACATTGTGACCGGAGGCTCATAGGCACCTAAACCTGTATTTCTCCTAGGAACAATGATTCTAGCATTGTGTTCCCTAATTCAGTATTTACGGCAACTTTATAGAACATAACTACCATGAATAAGAAGAATCAAGTATGGTAAATAATTAGGGACTGATGAGTTTTGAGTATTTATCTCTGTTTTTAACGTCATTATTTAGTCATGAGTTTGTAAAATTAAAATTTTAATAATTTCTTTTTCTAACAACTAGCCTGCAAAATTGCTGACGTTTCAAGTCGTCTCTCCTAAGTCCGCTCCAGCACACCACGAGCAATACGGCAGCAGCATATGAACAAAGGTCTGACTGACTCCAGAACAAGGGACTCCCGGTCTCTTCTTTTTTGAAGCTTCACATGGAAACCTCTAATTAGAACAGAAAAGTCTAGGTGAAATAGCTGGCCAGGCGTGAATGTAACTCAGGGTGCAATATGGGCGCCGTTCATGGGGAAAAGAACCAACTATGTTCTCATGGTTCTGGTCTGGCTACAGGATGGGGGAGGAATTTATGAAAGAATGTGCCATAAACCATGACAGGAGATATGCAACATCACTTAAATAACAAAGACTGTGCATTTGGGATTTTACATGGTATAAACTAAAACAGATCAATGTTAAAACAGGGAAGCAAAGCGCTCAAGAAAATTAGACCAGAACCAAAAAGGAAGTAGACCATAAAAACTAAAAGTAATCAGGCCACGAGTACGATAAACGCAGCGTGCTTCCTTGTGTTCATCCTCTTTGAGATTTTACTTTTTGCAGACCTCTAATTGGAGGACAAGGGGATAAATATGAGTGCAGCGATTGAAATGTGTTGGGATTTTTGAAGGGTTGTGAAATTCCATGACTTCTCGTTTGCTCTTTTGACACCATAACCAAAGCAAGCTGCAGGTATGTTTCGAGACTTTCATGCCAGCCTTCACCATCACGGAGAACCTGTTGAAACGGGCATGGTGGTGACCCTGTTCCGTGGAATAAGAGAAGGTAGGTGGTGGACGAGAAGGACATAACTGATGTGGGACGGCTCCAACTAAGCTCTTTCGGGGAAGTAGAAATTGCAAGCCTCCCCCCACCTTGCAAAACTATATTTTCCAAGCTGTGGATATAAATAAACACCAAAGTCCCTGGTAAATTTTGTTACTCTTCACAGTGATTGTGACTTGTTTGATGCTGGTTTTCTGGTACCTGAGAAATGGCTAATCATCCCTGTACAACCATCTACACCTCAACAGGATGAACAGGAACTAGAGAGCCTGAGAATTTAGAACATGAAAGAGGCTTGATAACCTCCCAGTAGGGTATTAAGGTCAAAAGTGTTGAGATGACCTCTCTACACGAGCAGTGAGTGACCAGATGGAGCATCTTAGTCCGCACAGGCTGCTATAAAAAAAACACCATAGACAGGGTGAGTTATGAAGAACTGATATTTATTCCTCACAGTTCTGGAGCCTAAAAGTCTATGACCAGGGTGCCAGCATGATCCAGTTGCGGTGCAGACTCTCTTTCAGGTCAAAGGCTTCTCATTGTGACCCACATAGCAGCAGGGGTGAGAGAGCTCTGTGAGGTCTCTTAGAAGGCCGCAAACCCATTCATGAGGGCTGTACCCTCATGACCTAAGCAGCTCTCAGAGGCCCCACCTCTTAATACCATCACCTTGGGAATTAGGATTTCAACATGTGAATTTTGAGGGGACACAGACATTCAGACCATAGCAAGAGACAGGGCCCATCTCCTGACACCTAGCCCTGGGCATGCCCACTTCATGCTACCCCCGTGCTTCCTGCCAGCTCTTCCACACCCTCTGCCACCTGTTCCCCTCCTGTGTACAAGAGATACTAAAAAATTAGAAGACTTCGGAAGCCTTGCTACTTATTAAAATTCTAGGGCTTTGGTAAGAAGCCTGGACTTGCATGGTCCCCTGGACTTAGAACCCTTGTGAGTGCCAGACCTGTCACCAATGATCAGACAGGTGACTTAACTTATGTGGCTGTAGCGGGGTTTGGTGGTATCCGTTCTGCTCACCTTTCCAGGCTGGTTGACTTCAACTGAGACAATGAATATTAAGTTCCTTGTAACTTATGGTACAAACACAATATGTTACTTCTTTTAATCATTCGTTTTATCCTGTAGTTCCCTAATCCTCTTCCTACAGTCTAACAGTGACCATTTTTTGTTATAGCAGCTGCTTCCCTGCAGCTCTTTTGGAAAATGGTAGACAAAACAACAGGATCTCTGTTCTCCCCTGCCTGCTGCCTTCTACAAGCTTCTCTCCCTTTGTGCGAGCAGAATGTTTTGCCAAGTGTTCATCGTTAACCTGTAGGCTCAATGAAGGCGTAACTTTATATGTTGGTCTAGAAATGCACATTGAGAACACTGTTTACAAAAGCAGTAATGTTAGGGTAGGGGCCCCATACCCATAATTTATTTGCTACTAATCCCAAAGATAAATACCTTTGCAAAAACACAGCAGTGGCTTCTTCATTGCTTATTTAGTTGCTCTTGTAGGAAGACCACAATCACATGCCCATGCCTTTAGAACAGTGGGGCTCAAACCCACATGCACATTAGCATCTCCTGGGGAGATTAAAAAAAATACTGAAATCACTGGACACCCCCAGACCCATCAGAATCAGAGTCTTTGCAAGTGGAACCTGTCGCTGGAGGGGGTTTAAGAAGCATTCCTTCAGATGATTCTGACAAGTCAGGCTTGTACACCACTGCTTTAGAAATTCTGAAGATGCTTTACAGCACCTCCTACTGGAAAGCTTGGCAAACGATGGATTTTCCCTTTGTTTCCAGGGTAGCTACAAGCTAACGTCAACCTCACCACCCATATTCATGCATCAAGTCCTATCAGTTCCACCTGCTGTCAGAAAACATGGTGAATTTTTCATGTATCTGGCTGGCCAGGGCTTTTTGGGCAAAACTTACTGGCAACTCACGTAAAGAGACATTGTGGATAACTCCAGAGAGACTAGCAGATTTATCTGCCCTGGAGCCATTAATTAGCCAATCGTTTTTCTTTATTTACATTCATTGTAATGCATAGGAACCATCCCCTTCTCTTCCTAGAGAGAATTTGTTTCCATTAGAAGTTAAAGTTTCTTTCGCTCTGAGGTGGTGGCAGAAGGGGGGCGGTGTGCGGTAAGGTAGTTAGTATGTTAACACCAAATTTCATAATTTGGGGGTTTCTATCCTGTTAAGTAAGGACACCCACTATAGGTCCAAAATAAAATCTTCCTTCATTGTGTGCCCTTGCATTTCCGAGGGGCAAAATGGGGATGGGATAATAGCGTAAAGACATTTTGTCAGTAATACTGGTTTGCTCTAATCCAGAAAACTTGTGCTTGCTGTAGGGTAAAATAAATAGTTACATAAAGACTTATCATATGCTAACTACCTCCTGGACCTGTCCCTCCTGTCCCCACCCTATTTCTTTTTTTTAAAATTTTTTTATTGTTGTTCAAAAACAGTTTTGTCCATTTTCCCCATAACACTCCCCCCTCCCCTCACCCTGAACCCCACCCCCCTTAACTCTGTGCGCGAGTCCCCCATATGTGTTCCTTGATCACCCTTCCCCTGTTTTCCCCAGTCTTCTCTCCCCGCCTCTCCTCCATTCAATGTCAGTTTGTTCTTCACTTCAATGTCTCTGGTTACATTTAACTTGCTGGTTTGTTTTGTTGATTAATTTCCACTTATAGGTGAAGTCATATGGTATTTGTCTTTTACCACCTGGCTTATTTCACTTAGCATCATGCTCTCCAGTTCCATCCATGCTGTTGCAAATGACAGGAGCGCCTTCTTTCTTTCCGCTGTGTAGTATTGCATTGTGTAAATGTACCACAGTTTTGTGATCCACTCATTTACTGATGGACACCTAGATTGCTTCCAACACTTGGCTATTGTAAATTGTGCTGTTATCATCATTGGGGTACATAGGTTCTTTTGAATTGGTGTTTCCAGATTCTTAGGGTATAATCTGAGTAGTAGAATTCCTGGGTCAAAAGGCAGATCCATTTTTAGCTTTCTGAGGTAATTCCATACTGTTTTCCACAGTGGCTGCACCAGTCTGCATTCCCACCAACAGTGTACTGGGATTCCCTTTCCTCCACATCCCCTCCAGCACTTGTTGATTGCTGATTTGTTTATGATGGCCATTCTGTCTGGTGTGAAGTGGTATCTCATTGTGGTTTTAATTTGCATCTCTCTGATGGGTAGTGATGCTGAGCATCCTTCCATGTGTCTCTGGGCCCTGTGTGTGTCCTCCTTGGAGAAGTGTCTGTTCAGATCCTTTGCCCATTTTTTAAATTGGATTGTTTGTCTTCCTGGAGTGGAGTCCTATGAGTTCTTTATATATTTTGGAGATCACACCCTTGTCTGAGGTATCATTGGCAAATATATTTTCCCATATGATTGGTTTCCTTTTGATTTTGCTGATGTTTTCTTTAGCTGTGCAGAAGCTTCTTATTTTGATGAAGTCCCATTTGTTTATTCTTTCCTTTATGTCCTTTGCTCCAGGGGACATAATGGTGAAGACATTGCTGCATGGAATATCTGAGATTTTCCTGCCTATGTTCTCCTCTAGGACTTTGATGGTGTTGTGACATATTTAAGTCTTTTATCCGTCTTGAGTTCATTTTTGTGTATGTAAGTTGGTGGTTGAATTTCATTTTTTTGCATGTAGCTGTCCTGATGTCCCAACACCATTTGCTTAAGAGGCCATTTTTACTCCATTTTATGCTGTTGCCTCTTTTGCCAAATATTAATTGACCATAGAGACATGAATTTATTTCTGGGCTCTCTATTCTGTTCCATTGATCTATGTGTCTATTCTTATGCTAGTACCAGACTGTTTTGATTACAGTAGACTTGTAGTATAGTGTGATATTGGGTAATGTGATCCCTCTGACTTTGTTCTTCTTTCTCAAAAGTGCTGTGGCTGTTTGGGGTCATTTATGGTTCCATATAAATTTTTGAGTTGTTTGTTCTATATCTGTGAAATATTTCATTAGTATTTAATAGGCGTTGTGTTGAATTTATAAATTGCTTTGGGTAGTATGGACATTTTGATGATGTTAATTCTTCCAATCCATGAACACGGTATTTGCTTCCATATATTTGTATCTTCCTTAATTTCTTTATTCAGTGTTCTGTGGTTTTCCAAGTACAGGTCTTTTACTCCCTTGGTAAGGTTTATTCCTAGGTACTTTATTTTTTTTATTGCTGTAGTGCCCACTCCATTTCAAGAGGCACTGCTGTAATAGCCCATCACTATCTCCCACCTCAGTCTCACCATCTAAACGCACACATAGCTGTGATGTACTAACCAATCACATCACATTTGCATTTGACAATGTTCTTGTGGTTGCAAATGAGAAAAACCAAACTCGAACGAGCATAAATTAAGTGAGGGACTTCATTGTTAAGGCAGATTTGGGAGGCAGGTGAAACAAGGTGTGATGTTATGATTTATAATAAGAAATGTGTGTATATGGTCTTTGTCCCTGTTCCTGGCACAGAGCTCCTAACCCTTGAAATTTCCTAAGTGGTAAAGGTGTCCTGATAGTCACAACAAAATTCTTTAAACCATGTTAGAGTTTATGTTAATGGGGTGACTTCTGGAAAGCATCTAAGGATCGGGGTGCAGGGAGGCAGTCGTCAGGGAAGCCAACTGTGAGATTAGAGGACTGGAACTTTCAGTCCCACCCCCTTGACCTCAGGGGACAGGAGAGGGGCTGGAGGCTGAATCAGTGGCCAGTAGCCAATGATTTAATCATGTCTATGTAAAGAAGCCTCCATAAAAACCCAAAAGGATGGGGTTCATAGAGCTTCCGGGTTGATGAATATATGATTTGGGCAGAGTGGCATTCTGGGAAAGGGCATGGAAGCTCCTCCCCCTTTTCCCTATGCCTTACCCTACGGATGTCTTCCATCTGGCTATTTCGGAGTTACATCCTTCTACAATAAGCCAGTGATCTAGTAAGTTAAATGTTTCATTGAGTTCTGTGAGCCACCTAGCAAATTAATGGAACCCAAGGAGGAGGTACATAGCCTCGAATTTATAGCCAGTTGGTCAGAAGTATAAGTGACAATTCGACTTGCAATTGGCATCTGACGTGGGGGCAGTCTCGCAGAAATGAGCCCCTAACCTGTAAGATCTGATACTATTTCCAGGTATAGAGTGTTGGAATTGAGTTAAACTAGAGGACACCCAACTGGAGAATTGCTTGGTGGTATTGGAAAACCCACATGCCAGAAATGGTGTCAGAATTGTTCAAGGGCCCTGGCCTGTGTGTCTCAGTTGGTTGGAGCATCATCCCATTCACCAAAAATTCACAGGTTTGATTCCCAGTCAAGGCACATGATTAAGTGTTGGGATCAGTCCCTGGTCAGGGTGAGTATGAAAGGCAACAGGTTAATGTTTCTCTCTCATCTATTTCCCTCCCCCCTCCCTCCCTTCCCCTCTCTCTAAAATCAATAAGCATTTCCTCAGGTGAAGATTTTCAAAAATTGTACAAGGGCACGGAACTACCAGAAACAAAATGTAATAATAACTCTAGGAAAGCTTTTGTGTTTATATACTACTTTCATAATGTGTTAAGTTGTTTTAAGTCTCACACAACTTCTCTGTCCTATAGTTAAAGCAGCTGATGTTAATCTAGTTTTGACTCCAAAGACACTGAAAGTAAGCGTATTGCCGAAACAGTGGTAAAGACCCGGATTTGAACCAAAGCCTCAGAAATGCTTTGCCCAGAAACATGGTATTGTCTCCCCCGCATTCTGCCTTACAGAGATGATTTCTAGGCAGGGGAACAGCAGCGAGCAGTGAGTACTTTGGATGTTTCTAGCAGGCTTCTTCACACTTCTAATGGATGGACTCACTTCATCCTCACTCTAACCTGTGAGATTAGTTCTTCTGTCATTTCAAAGACAAGGAGACCGGAGGCAGAGTAACTTCCCTATACTCTCTGCCACTCTGAAATTCACACAGAACAGTGGTATTTTCTTATGGAAAGCTAAAATTTTGTTTCATAAATAGCATAACAATTACAAATTCCTTAAAGAAACCTGGTGGCAGTAACTGAGATCCTAAGGGATCCTGTAAGCCTTAGAGAGATAACTTGATACTTACTCCCCAACGTGGGATATTTCCAAGTCCTATGACGTTAGTAACACCTTAAAGGCCAGAGAAGGTAGGAAAGTAGGTTAATGTGAGATCAAATGCCCAGCAGTGGAAAATTTCATGTTTGATATCAGGAGACACACAAAGAGGCATAAATGATGATGGATATAAAAGAACTAGTGAGAAATAGAGACTAGCTCAAATTGCATTGGGGATCAATTACGTTTTACATTGAAAGAGGTCAGAACGGCAGGTTTTCATTTTCTTCCATGAGAGAAGAGGAAAATTATTTCTCAGGGAGGAGGTTTGCCTTTTTTTTTGGATTGGAGGGTAAAAGGAAGCTAGAGAGAAGAATCTCCAGAAAAGGAACAACACGGAGCAGAAGTGATTCTCCGCCATAGAACACTTAGTCTTGTGAAAGATTGTTGTTTTTTAAAAGATTATTATTCTACAAAACCGAAGCTTGCTCCTCTCATGTCACTACTGAAATGAGACAGAACATCAATAAATAAATAGCCGAGGATGGCATCATGAACTGCAGTGAAGTTTTAAGTTATGTGAGCAGCAGCTGTCCTTTAATATGAACTAGAGCTACAGTTGTTTCTTCTAGTCTGTTAAGAATACAATACACTATTTTAAACTTAACTTTATCATTGGGCAAACAGAATAAAATCTGAACCTTCAGGAAAACCTTATGGTTGGAAAAGGCATGTTTATATCCGGAGACACACTGAGTTAGTGATAGGGGTTACTCAACTAAAACTGTAGCACAGGGAAGGTGAAAATCAAGAGGGAAAGAGAAAATGTAATTCCTTCTAAGAATGAGAACCTCACCTTTCATTCATTTTGCATCCTGATACTTGTAGAGTGGGGTGTGTGTGTGTGTGTGTGTAAAGGGGAAGGGAGTGAGAGGGAGAGTGAAACAGCTAAAACAAAACAAAACAAAACAAAACAAAACATCTGGCTGATAAATGAATTTACTAAAAAGTTATAAAAACAAATGAACCATGTAGTGACTTTTGGTGTTTCCCCTACTTCTAAAATAAGTATTTTGGCAGGTGTAAAGCTGTTTGCCAAGTTTTCTCAATAATCCTTCTTCCTTTACAATTTTAGATATAGAACCAAAATGACATTTCTTCTCATGTGTTTTAAGACACATACCTCTTCCTGGCTAATAATCTCTTCTTCTCTGGGAATGATGCCCAATGGTCAGGGTGGGGCCCAATGGCCAAATCTCTGCTATGAGAGCAGAATGTTTGGTCCACATCCACAGTGATTGATCCAGATAGGGACCAATCAGAGTTTTTTGTTTTTTCCTTTAACTAGAACTGGGAAAGATAGGGTCAATGGTAGAGCTACAATATATGCAACTGGATGTTAATGTTATTAGTCATATTCCCTTTATTGTCTGAGCCACCCCAGTAACGTTCCAGTGAAGACTCCATTTTGCCTAAGGCAGACAGGCTACAGTAAGAGAAAATAAACTAAGATGCAGAGTAGAGCTCTGGCGATGTTGAAGATTCCAGTTCTGGTTGATTCCAGTTCTGGTTGATTCCAAAGCTCGGCTGTATCACTATCATCCCCATAATTTTATTTTTCACTCCCTTCCTCCCATTATTTAAGATGTTCCAACACCCTTCTAATAAATTTCCCTTTTTTTTAGTTACTTCAAGCTTCCTTCTCACTAGTATTTAATAGAACTTAGAAAGAAAGCACCCTACCGGCCAGCTGTAACACGATAAACTGAGAAGCCCTGTTCCTGGTTAAAACCCAGTGTGCAGCCCTGTCTGTAGCCCTGGCCAGGTATCTCAGTCGGAGCATCGTTCTGACATGCCAAGGTTGTGGGTTCAATCCCTGGTCAGGGCACGTATAGGAAGCACCCAATGAATGCATAAATAAGTGGAACAACAAATTGATGTTTTGCCCTCTCTCTCTCTCTCTCTCCCTTCTCCTCTTTCTAAAAGCAATAAGTTTAAAAAGAAAAAGAAAAACAAATAATGTGTTATTTTCAGGTCCAACCATAGGCAATTTGCAAAGCTTTTCCCAGCAGCCTCCCCTCACAGGGAGCCTTCCCACTCCAGACCTGCTGCACTGCCCCGTGCCCCAGGCCCCTAAAATGGCAGGATGCTCTGCAGTAAGATGTCCCATGTCCATGCTGATAGGTTGACTTTCTCTTCATTCTCCTCATGCCATTCCATGGGGAAAATGGAACATCGGGAGAGCTCGTGCTTCTCCGTTTAGCCTCTTGCTTTTACTATTGCAATTAGTAATTAAAGAAGACTTACTTTCAATTTGGCTTGCAGTCTTAATTGAGCATCTCCACACCTGGCAGCTCAGCTCTTCAAATAACCTAGTCAGTGAAAATGGCATATCTGTGTGCATTAAATTATGCAAATACATTCACAATGTAGACATTCGAAGGCATGCTTGTGCTTGAAAAAGTAAATACACTTTCTAGAAGTTTTTAATTTGACTTCTATGGAAGTACGTGGAAGTTTTCATCATAAAATTCTAAATAACTGATACTATCCCCTTATTACTCTCATAAGTCACCACAATAGAACAACAGTTCTCATTTTTGCTAGATTTTAGATGCTGCTGTCCATTCTATAAATGAGAACCAAGAGCATTCTTGACTTCCTTTGCCTTGGAATTATACTGTATTGTCCCATGAGGGTTACAGAAAAGGTATGTAAAAATCATGAATTTTGTGAATGGTAGTCAAAATCATTCTCTAACTCGGTTTACAATAAGCACAGCCTCTGCTCTTGATATTAAGGAGGGAGGGAAACAAAGATTTCCATCAAAGCTATGACAAAGAAATTATCTGATTAATGGAAAGTAAGTTTTCAAATTAATTGTCGTATCTTTTAAATGTCATGTTTTTTTTGATTTAGTTTTAATTAATTTAAAAGTTATTCCACCCCCACCTTTTTTTTATTTTTAACTAACCCAGCTTTTTTCGTTTCTTTTAAGACCTACATTAAATCTTCTATACACCTCGGCAGATGCATCCACGAACTTCCCTAGGACCAAATCCATTTATAACCGTCTATATGATTGCATGTTGCCTTAACATGCATCCATATAATAAGCCCCAAGGGCCGAAAATAAACATGACCAATTCACTTGACCCAAACTTCTATGTCAATGTCAACAACAGCTGTCATTTTGGGGACAGGTGCATTGTCTGCTGATACAAAAAGTCCAGTACACTTAACCAAAATCGAAAGGTGAAGCAGGTAAGCACTAAGATGGTAAACAGAGTCTGGGACGTTCCAAGAAGAAGGTGAGACTTGCACTCAGTTTCACAAGTCGAGAGAGTTTTCAGAGAAAAGAGAAGAGGAAGTGACAGGAACCAAGGCTGGGACGAGGCTGGCTTTTAGTCTGTTTGCCAGGACTTAGCTCCAGTTCCCAAGATGCATTTCTTTGGATGTTTTTTCTTCATGCCTAAGACTCTAGATAAATGTACTTGGAAGATATAGAGCTGAACTGACTACTGCTAATTATTTATTTTATTTTATTTGTTTTTTAAAGATTTTATTTATTTATTTTTAGAGAGAGGGGCAGGGAGGGAGAAAGAGAGGGAGAGAAGCATCAGTGTGTGGCTGCCTCTCACGTGCCCGCAACCCAGGCACATGCCCTCACCAGGAATTGAACCGGTGACTTTAGGTTTGCAGGCTGGCGCTCAATCCACTCAGCCACACCAGCCAGGGCTATTTATTTTTAACTTAATAAAAAATTTAATCCTGTTATTTATGACAACACAAATGAACCTAGAGGGCATTATGTCAAGTGAAGTAAGCCAGAGAAAGACAAACACTGCATAGTATCACCTATATGTGGAATCTATAAGGAAAAAAAGTCAAACTCATAGGAACAGCATAGAAAAGTAGTTGCCAGTGGCTGGGGGAATAGAGAGAAGTTGGTAAAAAGGTACAAACATTTTAGCTATAAGAGGAATAAGGTCTGAGGATCTAATGTGCTGCACAGTGACTATAGTTCATAACACTGTATTATATACTTGAAAGCCACTAAGAGAATGGAACTTGTTTTCACCAAAAAAAAAAAAAAAAAAAAGCAGTGGGATGGATATGTTAATTAACTAAATGGTAGGATTCCTTTCACCAAAAAAAGTTTTAACTTTTGTCCTTGGAGACATTAGCTATTGAATGATGGTATCCTTGCTGAGTCAGGGTCTTCCAGTTTTCGGGAATACCATGCTAACAATACAGAGCTTTTTTATTTGAAAATAACTTTTGGGATCATTAGAAAAATGCCTCCATATGACACAATATTTTTTCCCCTCTTGTCCTCTGAGGCCAGTGTCATTGAGCTGCTCTAAGAATTCAGGATTCCAGAAACCCTTGGTGGATTAGGTCACCACATTCTCAGTGAGGTTACTCAGGACTCTGATTATCTGGTATCTGTTTCCTTGATAAAGTCACTGCTGATTGTTTCAATGTGTGGCTCTGCAGACGAAAATCCTATCACTGCACTTCTGTCATCTCTTCATATGCTCATATGCTGATGACTGAAATAATAACAGGGCAATGACTCTGTCTGGCCCTGCGATCCAAGTGTAATCACCCCCAAGTTAGTTTTTATAAGTTGTTTAAATGGATATGAAAAGGAAATTTGCATTCTTACTGCAGGCTGTGGAACTCCTGACCAGCCCGAGGTCCCCCAGACCCTATAGCCACAGCATTTGATTGTGGGGCAGGTACTCCAACCACTTCACCCATAAAACTGCTGTGACGCATGGAAGGCAGAGCCCTCATCCTCGGTTCCCCTGATAACTTACAAGTTTGCTAAGGACACAGATATGCCTATTTGAGATATTAACAGTGCAAGTAGACAGGATGTAAGACTTGGATGATTACAAATAAAAAAGCCATCTCCCCCCCTGAGGGGTGGCTGAATTTAGGCTAAGTCACATGGGAAAACTAAAGGAAAGGGCAGTATGGGTCTCACGTAGGATGGAACCCTGGACCCCTAGGAGACTGTGGGAATGCTTCCCTTTTAGAGTGGTCTGAAGCCTTACAGTTGTGATCGGAATGAGCACCTTTGAAAGACAAATTCTGATGGTTAGAGCAAATGTTGCCACAGGATGACTTAACATGGAACATCGGCTGCCTGTGCATGGAAATGATGGGGGGCTCAAGAGCTGGAACATTTTAGTTTTAGGTCAGAGTCAATAAGCTTAGTAATTAATGTATGTAAAAAGCTATCGTTTCAGGACCCGGAGGCATGACCCACCCTGACTCCAGGAGACCACAAGCAGTCAGGACGGGGTCTGAGCCACTGTGCTCCCGGGCCAGACGTCCACAGATTCTTCAAGGGCTGTGGTGCACATGGTTGTGGCCTTCCTGCTTTCATTCTTCCTAGCTCTATCACATAGCAGCTGTGAGGCTAAGGTAGGATTGGCTGGAGAGGTAGGCCCAGATTTGGCCAAAGATAATGCACACCTTCCTTGTCCAGTGACTGGTTGAGGAATGAGCACATGGTCTACATTGGTCTAATCAGAATGAAATTAAACACTCTTTTGTTCACCCACTGGTGGAAAAAGAAACTGTCTCTTTCTGCACAGTGAAGGTTGAAACTGCTAGTCATTTTGCTACCAGGAAAAAAAAGAAGTCAGGCGATGCAATTGACAGAAAGCAGGAGAATGAGCCAACAGAATCACAGAGAAATTGAATTAGAGTCCTGATCAAACCAAATGCTATTAAACTTTTGCAGTGTGATCTAATAAATTCCTTTTATTATTTGTCTGTGTGAACTGTGTCTTCTGCTCCATCCTGATGTGTACGGGTTTGTTTTGTTTTTTTCATAAAGAGGGGAATTATAAGTAACAGATCCTAAAATGTGAAATTGGCTAAGTAGAGTGGAAAATAGGACAACTCTATACTGGGCTAAGAAGATGGCAGTCCTTTTATGCAGTAGCAATAAATTGAAACTCAGATAATGTGCCTATCAACATCTAATACAAGATTTGGTAGAAAAATTCGAGATGTTGGAGTACGTCGATTGCTTATCACAGCTTTCCATAGATCCCACAAGAAAGAGACGTGCCTAGGCTACCAGAGAAAGAAAATATTATTTTGCAAATATATGATGTTAACAAACATCTTAATAGAGCCTACAATTCAAGATACCTGAGAGTGTCAAAATCTGGAGTCTAATATGGTCAGAAAAGTTAAATTCTTACTTTAGATCAGCAGAGGAATATCATTCAGGAGAGATGAGCAGGGTTTGAGGGAGGCACGATTCTCCTTCTAAACACAGAGACAGTGACTCCAGTCGCACAGATGGTGGATTGTATCATAGGAGCAGGAGATGGTAACCGTCCTCCTATCCTGAGTCATTGTTTTGAATTCCTCTGCAGCAGAAGCCTAGATGGGAGCATGGCTATTAACTGAGGTCTAGGAATGGGTAAAGTAAGCTAGCAGAGAGAAAGTTCCAGATTGAAAGTCTGTGCTGGACATTCTCTCTGTCCTTGGTTACAAGCCCGTGACATTGACTCTATTCTTGTTGCACTGCAGGGGAGTTTGACTCTTTAACTTCAACCTCATGCTGTGATGTTGGACACTTCCTGTTCATCATTCTTTTAATTGGATCTAGTTCTGTATGACTCACAGTCTTTGGCTTCCTATTCCATTTTTTAAAATTTGGTTGACCCAGGTCATAATGCCTCCATAAATATAAAGGGGGAAATAAAAGAACTCAAAGAAAACCCTCTTAAAAGGAGACCTAAATTGGTCTTATTTCATTTTACCATATATTTGTAACAGCTAAGGGAGCATCTAGAGTATTTTCACTGATATGTATTTTTTTCCATAATTTCTACTTCTTCAGTACCCTAAGCAATTGATGTTAAAATTATTCTAACATGTTCCAGGGCTCTCTGAGATAGGAAGCCAAGACAGGATCTTAAAATCGTTACTGATTTATATGTATTAGGCACCTGATGTAATTAATTTTTCTAAAATGATTTCATTTTTTAAAAAATATTTGAAAACTCTTGTCCTAGGCAGTGGTGACAAGGATTAGTTCCTAGTAGTTGTGCTGTGATGCTTTAAAAAAAAAAAAAAGTATCAGAAAGAGAGAACTGAGTAGAAGGAGGACGTGGGGGCTACCTCAGAGAAGGGTGTCTCCCTGCATGCAGAGTGGGGCTCACGCCCGGAAGGAGGAAAGACATGGGAGCCAGCAATCAGCCACTCGCTGCTGGGGTAGCAGCAAGATCTCCACATTGACTCTCGGGTAAGGATTAGGGGGAGCAAAAGTTACTAAAACTGAACCATTTAAGGGATTTTAAAGATTAATCTCGATCAAGATAAGATCATTGGGACAGAAAGCTGAATTCCTGTTACATATGTACTATTTTAAATTTGAGAAATTACACCTAGTGTGAATACTCAGTAGGTGCTTGTTGAACCAATTAGAGCAGGGGCTGGCAAATTTCAGTTAAATATAGTAAATATCTTGGGCCTTGTGGGACATTGTTTCTGTTTCAGCTCCTCTATTCTGCTCTGTGGCCAAAGGAAGCTATAGAAAATATGTAAACAAATGGGCATTTGTTTCTGTGTTCCATGCAAATTTATTCACTAAAACAAATGGAAGACTGGATTTGTCCCCCAGGGACCATACTTTGATGACCCTTGGGTTAAACTTGGGGGGGTGCAGTAGTTCAGCATTCACTAATTCAGTGTTAATGTTGACCTTGTAGAATATACCTATCGTGAATGAGAATCCACTTTACTTTCATTGTATTTTATTTGTTTTTAAAAAAAGTTAACTTCAGCAACTTCCCTCCAAGCTGTGACTCAGGGAAATGGGAGAAAAACATGCAGAGAGACGGAGGGTCATTGCTTTCATATCTAGACTGATGGCTTCACGTCCTCACAGAACGAGGAGGCAAAAGGCCTTCAGACGTCACCTGATCCAACCTCCTCAGCTGCAGATGTAATGAAAGGTTAGACGGAGCCTGATTCCGCTGTCCAGATACCGGCGACGTACAGCTGTGAACAGTGACAGCAGGCAACCAGCCCAAGGTGAGCCCTTTAGAAACAAATATTCCACTCTAAAGATAGAATTATCTGAGGACCTTCGAAAACAATACATCAGGAACTTGAAATAGCTGGTGAAATTTTTCCCATGCTATTTGCCCTACGTGTGGATTTTCTGGCATAATCTATCCAAAGCATTCAACACCCACGATATTTGGGAAGGAGTGAGCAATGGAAAAAAAAATCTATGCATAGCTATGCTGCTATTTTTAATTTGAATTTGAATTAACTAATCCCTGTTTCCTTCTTCATTGGAGAAGCTGGACAAATTCTGCTAAGCAATAATTCCCTGTTGGGTAAGAGTTAGATTTCGTCCACCTTTATCTTTCTGTTTTTCTAATGACTCCTCTTGCATGTATCTGCATCCTTAAAGGCTGAAGGAGCAGAGAATAAATCCTTAATAACAGCATGTGTTGTTTTAGTGCAAACAGCGTCATTCGATATTTAGAAGAGTTATTCCTCAGGTTCCAGTTATGCCAAAAACGCTCCATAAAGTCCTGGGAATCCGCGATAAATGGGGCCAGGGTTCTGTCCCCAAAGCTCACTCACGCAAGTAGTCGTAGCGTCGAGTGTAAGGGGTCATTCTCGAGTTCTGCAGGGATTAAGTCATCTTGTTGGAACCATGAAAGGTAAAAGTTTTCCTGTGTGCTGGTGCTGTTCACGTTGTAAACTGATATGGCCGTGCTGAGGTTCCAGGTTCAGACAGAAAGGTTTCAAGACATTCCATGGTATGGAGTGGTTAGCACAGACGTACCGAGAGATGTATCGAGGCCTGATATTAATAACTAGTGTACCTCTATGTAAAAGTAAGTGGTACGATAACAGATGAGCCATTCCCACATGTTGTAATTGCCTCAGGGAAGAAGGACCAGTGGGATGCTCTGAAACGCCCAGGCCGGCAGAAGAACTCCATGGGATGGCTGAGCCCGTGTAGGGCCGCTGCAGTGACATGGTCTTGCTTATTCAAACGACATCTTGAGAGACGACTTGGCCCTTCCCAACCTTCCATAAGAACAAAAAAAGTGTCAGAGAGTGGAAACCAAGGGCAACCAAGGCCTAGCATAAGAAAGCCGCCGCCATTATGGATGCTTTTCCCACCAAATCTTTCCTGAGGAGAAATGCCCAGCCTCTGAGAACCTTCTTCTGGGGAGCCAGGGTTATGCGATTAAAGTTTTTCATTTGCAGTGTTTTATCTTTTCTTTTTGTCCACATCCTCGTGAATAAGCTTTTTATGTTCCTAAAGCCTGGTATTAAAGAATGCTTCATTTGATTCAGTCACTTGGTGTATAAGGGAGAACTGAAATTGAATGTCTACGGAGTATTCACACAAGCCCCCAGAAGTCACCCGTAATGCGTTACAACTCTGAGAAATGCCACAATAGAGGCGTGCAGAACATGCCGTGTGATAGCTTGCACTGTCACAGTTATTTAAAAAGAAAGCGAGGTGTGATTGGAGCTATCAGTACTACAGGTAATTTAGAAAATTTTGATGAAAGTAAACCTTCTTTCCTCATCTCTAATTACCCACCACACAAAGAAGCTGTTCTACTCCCAGGGACACATAGAGAACACACTCTACCTTGTAAAAGAGAGGAATTGAAAATAAGACCCAGGATTATACAGCTCATGGATACTGGAGATAAGACTCCGACATCCTCTCCCTTCAGCAGAAAGAAAGGCATTATACTGAAATTTTTATAAAGGCAGAAGCTGCTATGTATATTTCCTACTTACTCACAATGGCAAGAAGTAGAGATCTTTTTAATTCTTGGAAGAATTATTTAAGTTACAGAAATGTAAGGCAAGTAGCAGCCACTGGCCTGGGAGAAAGGTCTAGTAGGACCTTTTGTCTTTGGCTGGGCAAAATTGTCTTCCTGGGGAGTAGTCCCATCTATGTAATGTGCTTAGTGCCATTTGGGTGACTCACACCTGGCCCCTTCGCTGCAGCCCTTAAAGTTAGGGAAATTGGCAGGGGGGCCTGTCAGTCATGGGAGGGAAAACCTCACATTGCAATGGGTCTCTGAAATAAAATGACCATAAGGGTTAAAAGAAAAAAATGAGACCAGTGAGTAGGCCAGTGCTCTGGGTCAAAAAGGGAAATCAAGGTAGGAGTGGCTCAGTCCATAAAGTGGTAGAACCTCACCTGGGGACCGGCTGACACCCCAGGAGAGGGGTTGTCTGGGAAAATCCCAAGTGTAGACCTTTCCTGCCAATAGCAGGAGTGGAGAACAGACTTTCCTCAGTGCATTGGCAGGAGCAGAGAGGCCTGTTCTGAAGTAGCCAACTTCTAGGTGATGCTGAAACCTTCTCCAGCTCCACGTCTGTCACCCCTTCGGCATGATGGGGTGGGGCTGGCGAGTGTGGGTCCTGAGGTTCCTAGCCATAGTGGGGAACAGAAGGGCTTAGAGAGAGGGTCAGGGTAGACCTTCTCCTGCTTATTATGTTATGTAGGGGGTGGAAATGGAGCCTGGGGACACTCTGGGGCTGTAGGGCATTATCTTGTAAAGCTGAGTTAAAATAAAAGTCTTCTGGGACTCCAGAAACTTGGGGGCGGGGGTGGTGAGGTGGTGTGCTGTTTCTGCTGGAATCCAAGAGAGAAATTCCTTCCGGAAGCCAGGAGTGGGAGGGGCCAGTGCAGGCTCGGGGTTGGGGGTGGGGTGGGCACCACAAGCAGGGAGAGCCGTTGTTTACATCTCCTGATCCCAATCTGGACACAGAGAGAGATGGCCTTCACAGCTGAAGCCACCAGGCTCATGGCCGGCATCCGACTGCTTCCATCATACTTTCTCTCCGTTGGGGCTTCTGCTACTGATGCCGGTCCTCCAAATCACCACCACGGGCTCATCTGAGACCTCGCACAGCCTGTGACCGACCACAGCCACTCGTGGGGTGACTTGCCTGAAAGACCTGAGGAGACTGGAGCCTAAGAGCCAAAATGCATCTACATGGTTGTGTTCCATGACCAATTGCACAGAGAGCCAAGGACCCACGGGCTCACCAAGGACCTGGTCATGATTTCCAGCCCTGTCCTGTCTGAAACCAAGGCTGGGAATCCAGAACATCAGGGGGAATAAATCTAGGCTAGAAGATCAGCAGGAGGGAAGTAGTATCACATTCTGAAATCCAGAATCAAAGCCAGAAGTGAGACGCCAGACGAGGGTAAGCGGAGAGGCAGGCAGTTTAGCGCCAGTAAGTAAATGAACTTGACTGAACAGTCCAAATTCAAGGTGTCAAGTCGGAGCCAGGGCCTGTTTAGGAACTGTGAATGCCCAGGCAGCAGGCAGGCGGGAGCCAGCATTTTTGTCTGCGCTCAGCCGCTCAGTGTCCTTACTCATGCTTCTCCGAGAATGAAGGATGGCTCACCAGAAGTTTGAAAGGGAAATGGAAATTCAGCCTCCCTGAAACCCACGCACCCTCTCTTTGTCCCTTCCTTCAGACGGATCTGTGTTGGAAGCAGCAGAAGGACTTTTAAATTACCAGGCTGTCCTTCCTGTGCTAAAAGCTGCAGCAGTCAAAGACTCGGGGCCACAGCAGAGGAACCCACAGGACAGCCAAACAAAAACCTGAGCTTCACACAGTCAGCTTGACCGTCGCTATCTGTCAAACTGCATCTGCCCCCCAGAGAGGTCTGGTTCCTTAAGAATCCCCCCCAAATGGAATGACATTTGCCATCATTTCTTTCTACATTACCCGAAGGGAGAGAAAGAAAAGGGGAGAAGGCTATGGGTAAATATTGGCAGGGCAACCACATGCCGATTTGAATGAAGAAAAAGGGTGAAAGCAAGAAAGAACTTCATGTGAAATAGTGGATGTAGACCACTCAATCCAAAATTGACTGTTGAACTTAACACTGGGCAGGGGTGGGGCATTTAGCTTGACTCTTATAGTCCCAATAGCTAGTCTCCTAAACCCCAGATACGCCCAAGGTTGGGATAATGACATGCATTCAGATGTTGAATGAAAAAATAGAACCAATGTACCAACTAAATATGGAAAGTTGTATGACGCCATCCAAAAGGGTTATCTCTTGAAGCAATGTTACTATTAAAAAGCTAGCTTCTTTTAATGCACCATTAAAAGTCACAGATATACACATACATACATAGGAAGGAGTTCTCTTAAATACCCACACTTCCTAAAAGCTCTGACTTAAATTTGTGTTAAAAACACTAAATGTCTCACAATAATTTTCAAATTCCACTGTCTCTAGGGGCAGATCCTTGGTGGGTGCTGGAGGACAATATGATGACACACTGGACAGTGAAGAGTGGGAGCGTAGTACCCTTCAGGCTTTGAATTTCTTAACATTTGGAGAGCAGCTCCTTTTATCACACTATTTGAATATTTTCCCAAGAGTAGGAATGGCTTTCAATAGTTTGTCTAAGGAGTTGCGTGTAACTAAACATGCAGTCTTTCACGTTATTCTCTTTTAAAAAAATATAATGTTCTTCAGTTTTCTCCTGAAATATATATATGAAAATTCTGGAGTCAGGCTGGATCTCTGAAATATACTCCCATGAGTTCACTTCTCTCAAATAACAAATAGTTTTAGAAAAACAAAAAGCAAGTTATAGCATAAAGCATGACTGTAGGTGTTATACAATCCAATATATTGGTTGAAAAAATATGAAAAGTTATACTTAGTTGTATAAAGAATTCACTTACAATTTCATCTTGAATATTGAGTGTGCTTCTGACTTTAAAATTACAGCATCTTCTGAACAACTACATCAATAAACCACACAATTAAAAAAAAAATCGTTCCTAAGCGATTCAACATTGATTGCCATAGCCATGAAATAAGTCCTTTTACTGACAAAAAGGATTACGTTTTCTAGTCATTTTTAAATGGTTGGTTTCAATGTCAGAACTATTGGTCTGAATACAAAGTTTACTTTAGACTTTAAGATGTCATCCTCACGTTCAGAGTTTTCCAAAACTGTCCAGATCTGGTCCCTCCTGCCTGGATTATTCTTGAACTCTCACCCCATGTTGTACTCCTGCCCAGCCCAGCTGGTCTCAGCACTGCATCCCGGACTATCACGCCAAATCTCAGACCTCTGTCTTGGATCTCAGGTCCCGAGGTTTCTGCCCGCAGTGCCCTTCCTTTTCCTCCCCAGAGTCCCAAACCAAACCAACCTCTCAGGGCCAGTTCATGTCCTGCCCCTTCCAGAACCCTCTTCTATGCTTCCCATTGGGCCCACTCGCCATAGCATGATGCTTTATACTATAATTTATTTCAATTATTTGGCCTGCCACCATAACAAGATTAAGCTCCCAGAGGACAAACCATGTTTTATTCTTCCTTCAAGTCCCATAGGTGCCCAGAATATGATTTGGTGGTTAGAAGACCTGAGTTAAAATTCTAGCTCTGACGTTTCATTCATGACTTCCCTGAACGAGCATCTATTGGACACTGAGGAATGTCAGGACAGTGCTCTGATGGGGGCATTAAAAGCCGAATCAGCATGGCTACCACTTTCAAGGCACTACAGGCTAAGCTGCATCCCCACACCCCTAATTTATATACTGAAGCCCTAACATCTAATATGACTGTGTTCAGAGATGGTGGTTCTAAGGAAGTAATTAAGGTTAAATGAGGTCATAAGGGTGGGGCCCTCGTCCAGTAGGATAGTGTCCTTATAAGAAGAGACGTCAGCCCTGGTTGGTGTGGCCCAGTGGACTGAGTGCCTGCCTGCAAACCAAAGGGTTGCCAGTTCTAATTCCCAGTCAGGGCACATGCCTGGGTTGCGGGCCAGGTCCCCAGTAGGGGACCTGCGAGAGGCAACCACACACTGATGTTTCTCTCCCTCTCTTTCTCCCTTGCTTCCCCTCTCTAAAAATAAATAAATAAAATTTAAAAAGAAGAAAAGAAAACACTACGAGATTCTTTTTCTCCCTCCCAAAGAAGCCAACGGGCGGCAGACCCATAGCTCAGGGGGTCTGTGGCCCTGAGCACTAGGCTGTTCGTATATTTCCCCTCTGCCAGGTAGGGATTAATGAAGCAGACTGAAGCAGATTAATGAGGACAGCGCATCTTAAAATTCCTCTGATGGTCCCAATGAGGCACTTTTATGTGTCACTAACCAAATGGGGTCTAAGTACCACCTCTGAGTGGGAGAGAGGTAAGTAGAGTGAGTAGCTGGCCTCTGCAATGTTGACAAGGGCTGGTGGGTTCTGATGACAGGAACAGAGTGGCACGTTGTGTAGGCAAGTGTCTGCTCTAACAAGAAAGCAGGCAACTGCCCCATAGCACTTTAGTGCTTTAAGAATTTGCTAAGGCACTATTTTGGAGAAGCTACACAACCTCTTTCAGGCTCAGATTCCAAAATGGAAAATGGGAATAATACCTATATCACAGAGCTGTTGTAGTGATTAATATGATTTAATATATTTTAAAGTTTTCACTTCAACATCTGACATACAGTAAATACACGTTTATTTCATCATCCTCGTCACCTACAGGAAAATACACAATAAATACTTGTTAATAAAACAGTGCTTACCTCGAACACATCCTCTTAAATTGTATTATATATATTTTAAAAATCAATTTGACATGCAAAATAAAAATGAACATAAATAACTGAAAGGCTGGCATGATCGGAATTAATTTAAAATGCAATCATACCTCATTGTATTTACAAGAAAGCTCAGTAACTACATTTAAGCATCGAACACATGTCCCCAGATCATCTGATTAACCACTGCCACTCTCCCTCAGGCATGGAACCTCTGAATAATCTCCCATTCCTTCCTACAAACTGGCTCATTGCTAAACGTTAGAAGATTTTTCTTGTTTTTAAATTTTTATTTTGTATGTGTGTGTATTCGTCTTGTGTTTTTTCCCCCCTGTAAATCTCTAGGACAGTCTGAGGTCATGTCTCATATGAAATAAATCACACTAAATGGCAGTTTTGCATGTAGAAACTGTAGTTAAATTCATTTCTCCCACCTGCATTCTTGACAACATAATTGGTGGATGTTTCTTCAGTGGATCCAATTTATTCACATTTGATTTTGAGACTCTTTATCAAATTATCCTAATTACATCACCTCGTATTTGCACTCATGGATCTTTTCCCTGCCAATTATGCAAAAGATGTTAGGCTTTCTTATTTCTCCTCTGACATGTTATCAGACACTCCTGCTCTCTACCTAAGATCCAAGAAGTCTTTCTTTTATTCCAAATTCATCTCAAAGCCCACCTCCTCCAGAAAACTCATACCAGCATATGATGTCGTATCTGTCCCATTAAACTAAGCTACTTGAACATTTAGTCTTCAACAGGGCTAAAAAAAAAAAAAAAGGACGGTAACAAACATACAGTCTTTCCCTGGCAGGTAAGTGCTGCCATGCCCGATATCATGCCTAGACTGTGTTAATTCTATATGTTGCAACTGGAGATGGCTCCAGGCTCTTGGTGGGCGTGAACAAAGAATTGGACCGACCATACAGATACTGTAAAGCAAAGCAATCGGGACACTTATTAAGGAAAATATACTTCCCAAGAAGTGGGAGCGGGTCGTCACTGGCCAGGGAATGGCTCCCTTCTATTGAGGGGTTAAAGGCCTTATAGGGTTTTTACTTAAGCTTCTATGTGTGATTTCCCACAATCCACCTTGATTGCCCACTGAGGGAGGAAACC
Organism: Mormoops blainvillei; assembly: GCA_004026545.1. Taxonomy (NCBI): domain Eukaryota; kingdom Metazoa; phylum Chordata; class Mammalia; order Chiroptera; family Mormoopidae; genus Mormoops; species Mormoops blainvillei. The sequence goes on along the minus strand of PVJD01001811.1, from coordinate 123,726 downwards.
ACAATGATAATTATCAGGTATGACAAGGCAAATCTCAGAAGCCAGGATGTTGACTGATGACAGCTGCGGTGTCTCAGGGTTTCCTATTCTCTCTCTTGCCTTGTATACATCTGTGTTGTGCCTGACAATCTCTGAAGCACTTTCTTTTGCACCACTTCTTGTACAGCTGGCTGGGCAGCCTTATGGTAGGCACGCGGTATAGGTAAAGTAGATAATATTGCCCCATTTTATAGGTAAGATAACTGACACTCTACAGGGTTAAGTGACTTGCAAAGGTCTCATAGCTATCAAGGGCTGAGCCTTGAATATCGCTGGCCTTCCGTCATTCAGTTCACTACTCTCCTTCTGTTGCCCCAGTTGCTTGCCCCCTGTGGTATATGTGTGACCCGCCCCCAGTCCCCATCGTGGAAATGCCTGCCAAGTCCCTGTACCTCATTGGATTTATTATTTACTTTTCTGACCATGGCTTACCAACCACAGAAGGGATGGGGATCAACAGTTGCATTCTTAATTTTTCTTCTCCAAGGTCCATCATAATGAGTAGCACTCCCAAATATTTCCCTCCCCTTCTGCCTCTCTAATCTCCCCCTGCTTCATTCTTAGAAGGACTTTTCATTGGATTTAGGGTTCACGTGAGTAATTCAGGATGATCTCATCTTGAGGTCTTTAAGTTAATTACATCTGTAAAGATCCTTTTGCCCAACAAGGGCACATTTGCAGGGGGATAGAACACAGGCATATCTTTTGGGGACCACGATCAACCCACTAGAGATGGGGAATATAGAAACAGTATGGCATGGTTGCTGACTTCAAGAAGATTGTAATGAGGTTGAGGAGGTAAGGCATTCCGTTCCGAGGCAATTCTCAAGGGTCACTCATATTTCTCCATGTCTTGAAAGCAAGACACTTGACTGTTCTTTGTTCTGGACTATCTTTACAAGGATAATTTTATAGCAAACAGCCTTAGGAGAGGTGGTGTCTCTCTTTGGAGCAATGAGCAGACACATTTATTCCCCATTATTAAAAATTTGGTTCACTGCCCCTTGTGCACTGTTGATGGGAATGTAACACGGTGAAGCTGCTATGGAAAATGGTATGGCAGTTCCTCAAAATATTAAAAATAGAATTACCTAATGACCCAGTAATTCAACTTCTGTGTATACACCTGAAATTATTGAAAGCAGGGTTACAAACAGATATTTATACACCCATGTTCATGGTAGGATTACTCACAGTTGCCAAGATGTGGAAGCAACCCATGTGTCCACTGATGGATGAATGGATAAACACACTGAAGTATATACATACAATACAATATTATTCAGCCTTAAAAGAGAAGGAAATTCTGACACATGCTACAACATATATGAACCTTGAGGACATTATGCTGAGTAAAATAAGCCAGCTACAAAAGGACAAATACTGTATGATTACTGTATATTTATATAAAGTATCTAGAGTAGTCAAATTTATAGGGACAGAAAGTAGAATGGTGGTTTTCTGGGACTGTGGGGAGGGGAAAAGGCGGAGATGTTTAATCCAAATAATGTCAATTTTGCAAGATGAAAAACTCTAAAGATTGCTTACATGACAATGTGAATATATTTAACACTATTGAACTACACATTTAGAAATGGTCAAGATGGTAAATCTCATGTTGTGTGTATTTTACCATAACTTTTTTAGAAAGCAATAGTTTAAATAACACAAGTTGTAACAGTTTAGTTGTAATAGTTTAAATAACACAAGACCAATGATACAGCTATGGTCTTATATCTGTAATAGCAGATGAGTCAGGCAGGTAGGAAATGCCCAAGCACCTCTTTTGGCACACCGATAGCCACTCTATAGCACACCCTTTCCCCACATAAATCTTGGATCTGAGATTCCAGAAGATGCCCCTTGGTTCCAATCCCCCAAACTCCGGAATTAAACCAGGGAAAGACGCAAACATTTTTAGAAGCCGAGTGAGTTTCTATACATGGTGACAGGATTTAAGGTCATTTCCAGGATCACCCGCAAACTTCGACTGCCTTCAGATGATTGACAATGGCAAATGTTTATATAATGCCTCAATCCAGTATTGAACATCTCAGTCCAGGAGATGTCAGGGCCAGCTCCTTTTCATTCTGGGGAAGAGGTGTTCCCTGCTTGCTGTTGTTTTCTAGTGTTTAATTGGCTTTTGATGCTCTAATTTTATTTTCCTGGGATTATTAGTTTTCTTATTGTTTTAGAGAGGTTCTTAGTCAAAGCTTCTTAAAAGTTCAAATAAATTCATGTCATGTCTGCTGAGTTCCCTTTGCTTTGTAGTTTAGAAGTGTTTTAGAAACCACTTCTGATAGGCTATAGTGACTGATCTAATAGACTTTGTCAGGAACCTACTGGCTACCCAACCAGGTTACAGTTACCCAAATCTTCATGTTTGCTGGGATGGGCTGCGGGAAACTCATTAATCTGTATTTGCCTTTGTCCTAAAGTTTGAAGCCAGAGGCTACGTGTGACTTACTACCTCAAAAATGGTTGCAGTTTTGAAAGGTAGCACTGAATTTCTTTCATGTTTTGGCCCCATTTTGCACTTCCTACAGAACATCAGTCTGTCATACAAGGCTGGTGGACTTTGAAATCATTCTGTAATTTTTGTTTTTAGATACTTTTATCTCATTGCATTTTAAGGGCATAGACCCCCATTTGGAAGGGGGGGAGCCACAAAGTGCTCCTAATACCTCATGCAAAAAAATTTCAGGAGGTTTTGAAAAGTTTTATTTCCCGCACTGAGTAGCTTCTGATAACTATCTTTCCACGGCCTCTGTAAAACCTTCTGGGGCCTGGTGAGACCTTGAACACCACCCATTACAGGGAGAAAAAAAAAAAAAAAAAAGAAAGGAAAGGCTGCTGTGTACAGAGAATAACACAACAGCAAACAGGAATCTGAACTTTGCCCACCTTTTATGTGGCAATCCATGGAGCAACCTCCTTTCGCTCTTTCCCTCCCACAATTACCGGAAGAGTTCATTTCAACCCAGAAAGCCACTGACTTTTGCTTGGAGGTCTAGGTTACAACCTTTACATGGGGAAGCCCAACTAGTCTACCTGAAACTGTCCAATCCCTTAGCATAATTCCCCAGCATCGTGGACAACATCCCTATTTCCCTCCCCGCCACCAAGAGGTCTGAGCCAACAGCCTGTGGTGTCCAGCTGTTACCAACAAGTTTGGGTTCTTGTCTCCTGACATAAAAAAATTTAGACCAGAGACACTGATAAAAGCAAAGGTAGATTTAAAGAGGCTCTGCAGAGAGCAAGAATACTGAGATAGGGTCCCAGGTTCTGTGCCCCAAATACGGGACTTAGGGGTGTTAATGGCTTGGGCACATGGAAGTTGCTGGGGTTAACCAATCAAGGATTAGCAGGCTTTTCCTCCTTGGGAACACATATGTCCCCATATGTTAGCAAAGGTAAGCATTCTGAGATTGTGTAGCACTTATTATGGGACTCAGGAAGGGACTTTTCCATCGAGGTACTGAGTCAGACCCCGTGATTGATGGCTTGGCTTTAGATCTGAAAAACAAACTTAAAAGAACACAGGGTAGTTTCTGGACCATTGTTTTACAACTACTCACCCATAACTACCACAGTTCTGGCAGGGTGTAACTCGATGGAGCATTGTTCTGGCAGTTTGGGAGAACATTTTATTCTACCTGTTTCACGGGGAAAACTTGGGCAGCTCCAGACTTTTTCTGTGAAGTTTAAGGCTGTGAGCATGGTTGGAACGAGGAGATGGGAAAGGCTGGAAGCCCTATTTTGACTTTGACCTCGATTTGCTACTGTATCGGAAATTTAGCTATAGATATACAATGGAATTTTTACAAAGTGTACATGGGGGGCGGGGGCGGAAAGGCTTCTAAAAATCTCTGTCCTTGCCACCCTGGCTCGAGTCAAAAATCTCTGCAATGGTGAAAAGCGCTCGCTGACATGGAGAGATGTGAAATCGCGTGACCTGTGATCCAAACATGAAGACTGCAGGATTTGGCATCTGCAGGTTGCGGCATTCAGAGACAGACCCAGGACTGAGGCACGGGACTCCAGGCACCCGGCCTCTGGCTTGCGGCCACGACCCGCTGATCTCTCCCACACTGCCCCCTCCCGCCCCTTCGCCCCTCGCCGCCGGCAGCGCGCGGACCCCAGCCCCGCCCCCCAGCGCGGTGGGCGGGCCCAGGCCGGACTGGAGCCGGGTACTTCGGCTCTGAAAAGACTGCGGGCGGCACTAGAGGGAGCTGCTCGCGCCGCTGTCGCCGCCGCCGCCGCCGCCGCCGCCGCCGCCGCCGCCGCGGCCCCAGTGCCGCCTCCGCAGCCCGCGCCGCCGCGATGGCGGAGGACAGCGAGTCTGCCGCCAGCCAGCAGAGCCTGGAGCTGGACGACCAGGACACTTGCGGGATAGATGGGGACAATGAGGAGGAGACAGAGCACGCCAAAGGGTAGGTGGAAGGACTCCTCGGGCTCCGCTCGGACTCGGGTCCCGGGGTTCTGGAGGCGTCCGGCGGCCGCTCCGAGGGGGCGGGGGTCCTCGCGTGGGTCGGGTCGCGCGGCTGGCGGGCTCAGTGGCGCCGGTGCGGCGAGGCCCGGTGGTGGGCGGGGAGGCCTGAGGCCCCAGTGCGGGGACCAGCGACACCGCTGTCACCTGCCGTGCGGCCCGCCAGCCCTTGCCTATTCCCGTTGCCGGCCCGACCAGTGTATGACTCGGTGGGACCGAGAAGGGAGGGGCGGTCCCCTTTCCTTTATGGCTGCCAGGCTTGCGGGGAATCGTCGTCCTCTCTTCGCTCCTTGTCATCCTCTCCTGAAGTCCCTCCAAACCCTCCCACTCGTCCTCCAGCTGCCGCCACCACCAGAAAAAAAAAACAAAAAACAAAAAAACAGGGAAAGCTGCTGGCAGGGGAGTGGTTTAGATTTGCCCCTGCTCCTGAGGGCCAGGAACTGCAGAAAGTTGAGTTTCCTGGGTCGTGGCCCCTCGCCCCTCGCCCAGCCGGACTGGGGGCGCCCAAGGGGTCCCGGCCCGGCCGTCCTGGGCGACGCGCAGGGTTGCCTCGCCGAGGGCGTCCGCAGAGCGTGTCTGCAAAGCTCTCTAGAGTAGGTCCGATCTCCTGATTTACTGTCGGGTTTGGAGTCAGATCCCGCAGCCCCGACCAGACCCAGCTTACAGGGCCGGCTTTTGATCTTCAAGGCCAAATGGCACACAGTGCGTTTTCACACCTGATCGGCTTTCTCCTGCCTTTTCACTGGCTCCCTTTTCCCACCCGCAGACTTGACTTGCTCTCTGGTGGAGAAAAGATTGCTTCCGGTTAAGGGTGGTATAGAAGTTATCTTTATAGGGTCAGGGGCTGTGGGGGTCATTTTAAATAAAGACCGGCGCCCTTAAAGGTGGTGTTCGCACTACCCTTTTCCCTGTTGGATGCAAACTGTGCGCAGGCACAGAGCACTTCATGCTCCCCCTTAGAAGTGAGGTTTTGCAAACCCTGGTGACTGATGAAGAACTGGGTCAGCTTAAAACCATGATACCGGAGGCCTTAGTCACAGATGGCTTATTTATTCAGTTCATGCAGAGGATTCTTTAAATGACTGGTGATTTGAAGTGTATATCATTTGCATTCTATTTAACGTCTGCTGGAAGATTTATTTAAGAAAGGAACTTTTAGTGAGCTTTGATGTTTATAAAATATTTAAAAAGATCAAGAAAAAGAAACACTGAGTAAATGTATATCCTATTTGTAATTTGCTTTTTTTAAAAATTATTTTTGCAGGGAATATTTCAGTGGCGGTTGCAAATAAATACCTAATGTTATAATTCAAGTCTAGGTGCTTTTTTTAAAAAAAAGAAAGGAAAAGCAATCTACAGAAATCTTGAGACTGAGTTTTGTTTTTGCAGAGAGAAATTTACCTATGATAGATATGTTTTTAAAACAATAGCAGTAGCCAGAAATGGGCCCAGATTCCAATGTGATAGATTACCCCAAAATTTCAGCGCCTGTCCATTATCTTTCTGGAGCAAACCTAGGACTTTTCTCTTCTCCCCCGTTATTTCTCTTTATTGTTCTTCGTTCTTTTGAAGGTTTGGTTAGTACTTCTTTGCTTTCACAATCAAGAATGTCCAGAGTACAAAGAATTATTTATCTCTGCGCCCATTGATCCAGGCCTGTCCCCTCGCTGTAGGCTCTGTGAAGCCCCCAGGTTAGCACCCAAAATCATCTCCATGCTCTCTTCAGTTTTTAGTTTTGTACATCAGCACATGAAATATATGATAACATGCTTACCTAAAATTGAAGAATGCCCAGTGGACTGAAATGTTTTAACCCGGAGCAGATAACATAGCTCCTACTGGGAGAGATATCGTGGATTTGTTGTAGTCTATTAAGAATAGAGTAGTGAAAATCCAAATTGCTGTGCTTGTTGGACTGCTTTTTTGGGTTTAAATTTAGATAAATCTGCCAAATTTGGGGGTGTAATTATGGGTTTTTTGGCTTGTGCACTGATGATATAGATCAGTAGAAACCTAGATTTTTTTTTTTTTTCTTAAGTAGCTCATGTGTGTAATGTGAAAATTTGACTCTCCTGCCCTGGCTGGGTGGCTAGGTTGGTTGGAGCGTCATCCCATACACCAAAAGTTTGCAGTTGGATCCAGATCAGGGCATATAACTAGGTTCTAGGTTTCATCCCCAGTGTATGAGAGGCAGCCAATCAATGTTTCTTTCTCTGTCACTCTCCTTCCCTTCCTCTCTCTGTAAAATCAATAAAAAACATATCCTTGGGTGAGAATTAAGGAAAAAAAATTTAAATTAAGAAAATTGACTCTCCCTTTCTACACTTGGCTTCTTCATTCTATACCAATTTAAATTAAGTGACAAATAAAAAGCCTTTGGAGGAATGAATAGGTAAATGCTTTACCTTTTAAAGGCGAATTATCACTGAGACCACTAGGTACGGGTGAGTGTACAAAGCAGTAATGTACTAAATAGTACCCTTGTGGCCTGAAACAATTAATTTACCCCCACGATTGAGTATAATGTAGTTACTAGTTGTTTCAGACATACCAAGTTAAAACTAGAGCCTTGGATAAAAGGAAACTACCACATTAGATTATTTTGCTCCCAATGTAAATATTACTGTTATGCTTTTCTTTCATTTTCATAGAATTTTCTTTATGAACTAAAAAGATTCTTTCATTTTGTGGGAAATGCTGGAAGTCCATGAATGAAATATGATTTACGTTCATTGAAAGCAATGGCTTATGTATGATAAAACACTGGCATCTCACTCTCTTTATATCTTATTTTTCTGAATTCTTATATGTTTGCAGATGTCTTTCGTGTGCTCTCACAAGTAAACCACAGTCTGGTGTGCATGTAATTCTATGATAATCATTTTCCTTCAATCTCCATAAAATTGTTTTATTATCTGCTAGCATTTAGTGGCACAGATGTTGTTTCTTTGCCAATCTGCCTTTCTTTCTTTTATAGGAAACCTTATTCCTTTTTTGTTTTTGACTTGTTTTTAATCTAGAAGCTTCTGGGATTTTTCTCTCCTTCTATAATCCAAGGGTTTCCACATCCATTTACCTTCTAGCATTACTCTTTTCTTTGATAGATAAACAGAATGGCTCGGGTCATACATATGGGTGAGGATTTCCTGGGGACTGAGGTTTTTGTGGTCCTCTGGCACATCTATGCTGCTGCCAGCCCCCCCACCACTAGCTCCTAATATTTTGGGCCCCTTTCGTATTTCTCTTTAAACACTTGACCCTGGCTAATACAGTTAGCTGTCATTCACCTCTAATCCACTCCAAGAATCACTAATATAAAGCACTTGCTTGTGCATGTCATTTACTGATGATTTTGGAAATAATGAGGGAGGGTTTGATTATAGCATAGGGCAGAAAACTTCAAGTTCAGTGTCAGACGTCATTGTTCACCAAAGGGATTTATTACTGCCGGTGTGCCCTCGTAGACCATCATGTCCTGTAATTGTTCTTGGGGGTCCTCTCGCCCTCTGAGATTAGTCTCTTAATTGTCCAAAACACTGCCCTTTTCTCCAAAACATTGAAGTGATCCCTGTGCAGTATGTTGTTACTTCTGTGCATTATTGAGATTGGCCATGAGAACTTCTCCACCTCTTCACCAAATTCAGGGTCCAGCTGGTCGTTATAAACAAAGGCCCTTTAGCCTTCACTGAATGTATCCTTCACGTGGCGCCTTTCCACCAGTCGCATTCCCGTGTCCCCATCTCCCTAGTCATCTTCTCAGGCGGATCATTGTTTTTCTATAAAACTATCTGTGACTCATAGAGATTTGTCTATGGTCATAGTGACTTGTCCAGGGTCACATGGCTGGTAAGTGGGCAACAGAGTTCTTTATGTCCCTTGTTGAGGTGTGTGTGTACCATCGTCTACATATTGACTCAAAGAAGGCTTTATTTTAAACATGCAGTAGGTTACCTCAAAATGAAGTATGGCAGAACTATATTAGAATTAGAATTGAGGATCAGCAGTTCATGAATTTAGGGTCTACCTATCTCTCCAACCTTCCTCCTTCCATTAGTCAACTACTTACTGCCTGAAGACTCTGTGTCTTGGTTCACATTCTGCAGAAAGGATCTCATTGGTTTCTGGAACAGCAAGGCTTGGTCCAGGAGAAGGTGGGAAGGTAGAGGGAGGTGATTATCATGTGGTACAAGGCCACTTAGGGCCACACCTATAGTGAGGTCTGTAGTCAGAGTCATTATCACAGAAGGAGATAGAAAACAAGATTGGCACCTCAGAACATGAGTCTTTGTCTGCCTGTCTGCCTGCAAGATGGGCTATGAGCATGGAGACAGCACTTGCAGACTCCCGTCCTTGCAATATCTGCTATTGGGTTCTCAAAACAGTTTGTTTAGTTTTTTCCATATGATGGCTCTAGTAGTGCTTAGTTGTATGTTAGTTCATTTGAAACAATTTTGTTAGGTTGTATTGTGACAGTTGTCATACCATCGTACATTTAAAAAAAATCAAAATTGGTGAATTTCTGTGCAACCATTTTAATATTGAAGATGGAAGAAAATATATGATATTTTTGGCAGATTATGCTTTATTATTTCAAGAAAGGTAGAAGCACACCTGAAATGCATAAAAAATTTGTGCAGTGTATGGAGAAGGTACGGTGACTGATCGAATGTGTCAAAAGTGGTTTGTGAAGTTTCTCGATACTATTGATATTGTGGCCAAATAATTCTTTGCTGCGGGGCTGTCTGATGCATTGGAAGATGCTTAGCAGCACCCCTGGCCTCCACCTACCAGAAGCCAATAGTGGGAGAGAGCCAACTTCTCAAAATATCCAAATCAATAAAGTTATTGCTGAAAATAAAAAATGTGTCCTTTTTTAAATTTTTACGGAAAAATCCATACTGACTTTTTGGCTAACCCAATCCACATTGGTAACTTAACAAAGGTTTATTGATTGTATTCCAGCGGTCCTTAGTCCCCATTGACAAATTAATTTCTAATTAAAAAATATTTTTCCTTATGTGCATTAGAAATATTAATAGAGGATTACTTTTTATAATTCTAGTGGAAAGGACTTGGACTGTAGAGATTTTGGTGTGTGTATCTCGTGCTGTAGAAGACCCAGCATGGTAAAATAAGAGCTGAGTTTTTGAAGTACTAGTTTGCGCCTCTGACTTTGCATATACAGTTTTTCTTATTGAATCATTATAACAGATGAGGAGACTGAGGCTAAATAATTTATGCAGGCCACATCTCAGATTCAAACTGAGGCCTTGGGCCTCTCACTGACTGTAAACTGTTGCCTTTTCAGTAAACTGCATGGTTTTATGGACCATAAATAAACAAAAGAGAGTAATTTGTTTGATAATGTTTTAAGGTTATTTTTCTGTAAGTCCTAGATTACCAACTTGAGTGCCCTTGGAGTCAAAATTCACCAGTGTAATGGGTACACTCATGTCAGTGAATTTTTAAAAACTTGAATACATTTACTTGTTTAAAAATATATTGCAGCTTGATTACAGAGAACCCTTTTAAGTGTCTCTTCAAGTTTCTTAAAGGATTATTATTTTTTTAATCCTCACCTGAGGATATGTTCACTGATTTTTAGAGAGAAAGAAAGGGAGAGAGAGAGAAACATCGATTGGTTCCCTCCCACAGGCGTGCCCCTACCAGGGATCGAACCTTCAACCTTTTGGTGCATGGGGATGACACTCCAATCAATGGAGCCACTTAGTCAGGGCTAAAGGATTACTTTTAATTATAGCATCAATGTAATTTGCAGCGAGATCTTTTTCCTTTTATTTTTCTTTCACGGCTGTCTCATCTCCTTTCTGGATCAGGTTCGGCAGCTACCCCATGTGATGTGGCCTCACACACATCAGCATCTTTTTCCTGGTGCCCTCTATACCCTTAGCCTCCAGCACTGCAATTGGTTGGGCCTCCACAGAGTCAGTTTCCCGTAAGAAGCAGTGGATGGAATGTGGGGTGAGCATTTCTGGGTGACAGCGTTGCTGGAGGAAACCTCTGCAGCAGGCAGGTACCAGCCCCCCTGCCCAGCCTGTTAGTGCTTGAGATGGGCAGGGGATGTATTCTCCTCCCTCCCAGTGGCTAGAATGCGCATGCGGTAGGAGGTCATCTTGGGCCAGGTGGGCCCAGCAGACATCCTGGGGATGGCTTTTCTTTTCTTTTAAAATTTTATTGTTTAATTACAGTTGACAGTCAATATTATTTTATATTAGTTTCAAATGTACAGCATAGTGGTTAGGCAATTCTATAATTTATAGAGTGATACCCCTGATATTTCAAATGCCCACCTGTGTTGCAGAGTCATTGAGTTATTACAGTATTATAGAGTGCTTTCGTGGGTGCTTTGAGTGCATGCAATTTAGTGACCTGTCATGCCCCCCCAGCCGCAGGAGAAAACCCAGAGCAAAGGCGATCTGGTGGAAGTCCCTCACTGACCTGGGATTTTAACTGGAATAGTTTCTGTTTTGTTAGCACATTGTGCTTCTGTTACTGGCATAATACACACCCGCCATGGAAATATGGGCTCGTTTATTCCCACGGCTGTGTTTACTCAGTGTTCAAGCTCGTGTAGTACTTTCCTAGAGAAAGATGGTAATTCAGTTAATATGATAATTTCCCATAGTTTCTTCGTTTGTTTTTTTTTGGGGGGGAGTTGGGAAGGGCAGCAGTAATACTTGTTCTTCACTAACCCTCTGGGTATTTATTTACATTTTATGGAAACTGAAGAAAGAACCAGTGAAAGCAGAGTATTTGCTTTGTTTTTCCAAATGAAAAATTTTTTTAAAACATTATTTTTGCAAAAGCATACCATTTTTAATATTGAATATTAGACTATATCAGCAAGGAAAAAGCAATGCCATGGTGTATGTTGATTTGTACATTTTCCTGTTCACGTGTGTTTACAAAAATGAAAATCTGCCATTTCTATTGTGCTGGAAGTTCCTGTTAGTCATTCAGTGTACTGCGAATACCTTTCCAAGGCATTGCAGAGCCCACCCCTGATCATGCCAAATTGCTGGCCAGTCCATCTTGTGGCTCTCTAGTGAGGATCATCATTTCCTTAGGCCACTATTGTTGGGCCCCTCCTCCGAAGCAATGCTGTTTTTTCGTGGAACATGTGGTGTATTTCTCCTCCCTCCCACTGGCTGGAGTGTGCATGCAGTAGAGGGTCATCTTGGGCCAGGTGAGCCCAGCAGACATCCTGGGGATGGCTGCGAGCAAGGTAGAGGGAGCCCGGCCCATCTTCTTTCTGCAGACCAACCCCCACCCCCCTCCATGAGGGAAGCTGAGACTTTCCCATGAAATAGAATTGAAATTGAGCTCCTGTGTCAGATGCTGCAGTTATCTGGGGGCTCTACCCAACATAGCCCAACCTGTATGCTAACTAATATTACATCTGTATATTACCTTTGTCTTTGCAGATGCCTTAATTTTAAAATTATTTTTAGTATTTTGAATAGGTAGTTTGAGTATATAGTACAAAATTCAAAAAACACAAGAGAGTATCCAGTGCAAAGTAAGTCTCATGCTCTCAGCACTGAGTTTCCCTCCCATAAGCAGCTACTCCTGCCAGTTTTGGGCCGCCCTTCTGGTGGTGTTCTCTGCACGTGTGTACGCACGCTGGTGCTTGCACGTGTGTTCCCCGCAAATGGTAGCCTGCTGTTCCCTTGCTGCTCTGCATACGTTTTCCCCTTTACAGTGTATATTGGGAGTCATTATATGTATCATACCACACAGATAAACCTCATTTTTTAAAAGGATGTATGTTTTGATGTTGAGTGGTTGTACCACTATTTTTAATCTGCTCTGTTAAATAGATCATGAGGTTATTTCCAGTATTTTGTGCTAATAAACAGTGCTGAAATAAGTATCCTTGAATGTATAACACTTCTCCAGAATATTTTTTATTTCAGAATATTTCTTAATATTTTAAAATGTTTTTCAGCTGCCAAGTTTTAGGGAGGCAGTGTGGCGTGTTGAGATGAGTGTTAAACCAGGAGGCAGGAACCTCTGTCACTAACCTTCAGTTTGATTTTAGAACAGTCACTTAACCTCTCTGGGCATGTTTGTCTTCACTGGTGAATTTAAGAGTTTGTCTTTCAAAGTCTTATGATTTAACAAGTACGTACTTTGTCCTGGGCCTGGTCCCTTCCCTCAGGGATAACAGACTGGGAAGAAACTGGGTTGAACAGTCTGTCCTGCCCAGGCCCGTGGGTGAACCATACACCCTGTGCCTCAGGCACCCATCGTGCCCCATTGCTCTTTTTGGATTCATTTTCTGCTGCCACAGCCCAAGGGTAAGAGGAAAAAGATAAATGTTGGCAAAAGAGAGACCCCAGTCCTGCCTTCTCTGCTGGCTTGTCCGAACTTTAAGCTGTCCCTCGTAGGCACCGTCAGTTGTTCCTTTTCTTTGAGACAGTTTCTCCGAGCTCTGGAATGTTTCTGTCCTTGTCTCTTTCCTCTACCATCCCAAAGCAGATCATGACCTTTAGCCCTCTTCTGGATTCTGGAGGTCATATTTTTTTGTGTTTGAGAACATCGCATGCACCTTTGAGATTGCCAGCAGAAAGTGCCCTTTGCAGAACCTCACCTTTGCCTGTGACCCTTCACTTTGCCCACTGAAATCCTGTTTTCTGTCTTACTTCTGGCCTTTGTTCTTGGTCACATGTCACAGACTCACCTCTCAGCCCTTCTCCTCAATTGTACTCTCCTGTTTTCTCTATTGTAGTCATTCCCTGCCGGAGCCATCCATCCCCGGAGTCCCTCAGCCTGCTCGTGCCCGGGTCTATTCCGGGTTGGGACTGGCCGCTGCGGTACCGCTGTGGCCGCCTCACTGCCCCTCCTCACAGACTGAACCGCCTAAGATGGCAGTTTTCCTTCCGTTACCGTTCACAGCCTGCCCCCACTTCCTCACAGGATTTTTCTGGGGGCAAAAAGCATAACTGTTTGCCGTACTCTGTAACTACAAGAATTTTAATCTAACTATGGAACATTCCTTTAATGAAAGAATTGACTAGGTCCATGATCAGCACTGGGAGGTAGAAAAGAGGAAGGAATTAAAATTAGATATGCAAGGGAATTTAGAAATAGAAATATAATTTGAAAAGTACAGGAAATTATTAACTTTACTAACACAAATTAATATTATTGAGTATAAAATGCTGACATAATATTGAAATGAATCTCAGCTAGAGAAAAGATTTTCGGGACTTATTATCTTACCTTAATATACTCTGAAAGGCCCAGAAATGACAAAAGTCATATAAGTAGGAGCTAGTGTATGTCAGCTGTTCTGTCAGAAAAAGCATCTGTGAGCATGGGTGATTAAAGGCTGTAGGAAATAGAATAATTTTTTACTAATTTGGACTATCATGAAAGATATACTCTGCCAGTTCCCTCAAGCGTTTTTTAAAATATTGATTTTTCTACTTGTTCTTTTCATCATTTCATCTTTAGTAACAGTTTTACCTAAGAGGCAAAGAAATAAGCTGTTAAGAAATGTATTTGTTAAATAGCTGAACAATTTGTATTCAGTCTTTCAATTATATGTAATGATCTAAAATATATATAAAAATCATTTTTAGCATTTTAAATATCCTCATTTATTTTGATCTTGGACAATCTGCAAAGACAGGTCTTACTTCACATTAGACTAGTTTCTGGCCAATGAGTCTTCATTAAATTTTATTATGATTTAACATTAACTTTTTAGAATTGGGTTTTTAGGAGTAGGGGCACCAAATTTGTTTGCTGATAATGTGAAAATCATGGAAAGAGAAATCTAATGAGATATAACATGTTTTACCACATTAGATAGAGGTGAGAGTGGAAAGAATTGAAAACTTGGAAACAACTCCATCTCTCAGAGAGGGGGACTAGTTAAAGCACAGAGCCGAAGCTAGCCCAGGGGGTCACCCGGGTTCTACACCAGCCACTGTCCTGATGCAGCCACCCTCTGCTGCTGACACCCATGTAAACGTCGCAGTGGTTGGCTGGTCCCACTGTGACATCTGCCCAATGCTTCGGCCTCAGTACCTGCAGCCACCCCCCTTGGTTGATCTTTATAATGATAAAGGTCATTATCGGTTCTGCCCCTCACTGACCATAAACTCTAGTGCAGCTTTGAGCTCTGAGCCTTCCAAGGACTTCTTTAGGGCTTTCTGCTTTGACCAGAGATGATGTGGCTTTGAAGGAACTCTGACATGTTTTCTACATCAGTCCCAAGAGGAGAAGGGACATGTTGAGAAAGGGATGAAGCTACCTAACCAGTGAGACAGTTGAAGTCTTACTTTAGGTCAGGCCATCCTGAAACCAAATGCTGGCAAGTGGAAGGTGTGCTTCTTACTCTGGGTTGTGCATTGCACTTGGGGAGAAGAAGGCTGAAGAAGTTGTCACTGGAATTGCATAGATGAGCCACTGACAGAAACAGACTCACTCATCTAATTTCCTCAAGAACCTGAACTGCAGGTGGAATTCATTATTGAACTGGGTGGCCGCATGATCACCTTGTGTAAGATGGGTGCCCCTGACCCAGCATGAAGATAGGCTTGTGGCTGGCACGTGGAAGAATTTGACTCTGCCTGCGCCACCTTCCCGTAGCTGTGTGTGAATTCTCTTCCATTGGCAGGGCACCATGGTGTGCCCTTGAGTTACCTCTGCTGTTTTTCGTAAACTGCACCAAAACCTTCTCATGTTTTCTCCCTTGTAGTGCCTTTCCCTCTAGTAAAGTGATTTGGTTTTCCAAACACACACACACACACACACACACACACAAACACACACAGAGTAATAAAGATCTTCTACAATTCAATAAAAGACAGCTAGTCTAATAAAAAGTGTTCAATGATCCTAGGTAGCCAGTTCACAAAAGAAAACCTAAAAATTGCTAATAAATATCTAAAAAGATGTTCAGTCAGTGGAAATGCATAACCAAGACACGGGGTAGTGCAGGAATTGCATGGGTTCTGAAGGCAGATTGGCTGGATTCGAGTCCTGGCCCTGCTGTTCTTTGCCATGTGACCTTTACAGTTCACTTAACCTCTCTCTGTTTCAGTTTCCTCTTCTATAAAATGGAAATAATAATAACAGAGGATGTACTGCACAAAGTTGTCGCGACAGTTTACAAAGTCGATGTCTGTAAGGTGCTTAGTACAGGGCCTGACACATAGTAAGTGTGCGAACTGTTAGTTGTGACGACGACAGTGATGATGCTGGTGCCGGTGGCAGTGCCCGTATATTCTCTGAAGTGGGCATGTCAGTTTACATTTCACTAGCACTATATGAATGTTCCCTTTCCTCCCATTTTTCTGATGGTATTAGACTTCAAAATGTTTGGCGGATTAGTGGATTAAAGGTAGAATCTGAGATATTTTCATTTTCCTTACTGCTGGTGAGGTTGAGCATCTTTTCATAAGTTCTGTGGCTGTTAGAGTTTCCTCTGTTGTGAGGTGCTTATTCATATCCTCAGCCCATTCTTCTGTCAGTCTCCTGTCTTCTTATTGATTTTTACATTGATTTCTCATTCATCCAACAAATATCTGTTGAGGACCTTTTGTATGTTAGACCTTGTTTTAAGTGCTGAGAATGCAATGGAAAATACTGTTTTATGGATCTTACATTCTAACTAGAGGAAGACAAATGAAAAATAATACACTTTAAACTAACCATAAGTAATTTGAAGAAAAGTAGATCAGATTGTTTATAATAATATCTAACATTTACTGTGTGATTTCTATGTGCCAGCTACTAATGCTGATGTATTAAGTCATCCTCTCAATTTTTATAACACTGTTTATTGAAAACGTCATCCTTTCACAGGTTTGGAAACAGAGGCGTGGACAGATTAAGCACTAGGCTCTGTCACACAGCTGGAAGTAGCGGAGCCAGGATTCAAAACCAGGTGGTCAGACTCCTGCGAATGCCCACAGTCCTGGCCGGGATATCATGTTGCCTCTCTGTGCTGTGCTGGAGATAAAGCGTGAAGGGGAAGGAGCTTCTTATATATTCTGACTATTAACACTTCATCATGTGTTTTATGAAGATCTTGCCTCATTCTGTAGTTTTAAAGTTTGCCACAAAGTGCTTAACGTTGACGTACGTGGGTTATCCCCTTTTAGGTTTTGGTTTATACCCTGGGTTCTTGGTTAAGTAATTCTTTCCTTCACTGACATTATGAAGTTACTGTCTTATTCTTTCAGCTGTCCATTCAACAGATACTTACAGCAGCATCTACTATATGCCAGACACTGTTCTAGGCACTGTATAGATGTTAATTGAACTGACTAAAGTCACTGCCTTCAGTTTTAAGGTATTGTTTTCCAAGTTTGGGTTTGTAACTCCTTTAGAATTTGTTTTGTCATTCACGGGAAGTAGCAAATTAATTAAACTTTTCTCCGTATAGGAAGTCAGTTTTTCTGATACTATTCATTTTTCAGTATCGATTCATGATGCAATTGTTATCATATCTCAAGTTCTTGTATGCCATGGGTTGTTAACTGGTCTGTCTTTTCTGTTTCCCTGATCTGTTTATCTCTTCTTGAGCTCAGTTTTATTTTTAATAATGTTTTAGTTGCAGAGCGGTTATGATTATTATAGACAATTTAGAAAATGCATGAAAATACAATGAAGATTGAAATCACCTATAATCCTACCAATTTCTAGGCAGGAAATGGGAAATCAAGGGGGGAAATTGTAAAATAATTTTATCAAACTACAAATGGTTCTTGTGGGGAGGAACTCAGTGATCTCCCTGGTGGAGTCCTATCAAATCTAAACTTGTTTCTTATGTTTGGCATTCACACACCATAAATTGAGCTCCTTTGATGTCACCCTTAAAATTGACATATTACTTATGATAGACTAAGCGGCTATAACAAGTAGACCCTAACATGTACTTAATAGCCCTGCCCAGTGGAGGTTTTCTTCTTATTCACAGGACAGTCCTGGGTCAGGCATTCAGAGGGATGACCAGGGGCCTCCCCTTTGTTCTGTCAGTCAGAGTGTAGCTTTCCCCATCACGTGGCTGTGCCGTGCTCTAGTGACCACCCTGCACCTGCATCCAGTCAGCCCTGGGGAGGGGTGTGTGTGGAGGAGCACGCCCCAGAGGGCCTCTGGGCCAGAGAAGAGGCAGATGTCACTTCCACTCCTGTCCCACTGGCCAGAACTCAGCCTCGTGGCCGTACCTTGTTGAGAGGAGCTGGGAGTTGCTGTCTCGCTGTGAGCTAGGGAGAAAGGGTGAGGTGGATTTTGGGGGACAGCTGGCAGTCCCTGCCTCTCTCGCTAGTGCTGGAGCAACTCTAACATGTTTACACTTTACTGCAAAATGTGCTTTTTTGCTCATTCCATTAAGTCCTCTCTGTAGAATCCTTGAATACCTCTTTGAAGGGATTTGCTGGATGTATTTATTAAATATTTGACACCTGCATGGCTAAGAAGGAGTTTATTGGTTTACACTTGGGGTTCGAATATGTCAAAGGTTATCTCTAGACACAGACCGAAGCACCTGCCCTTCCTGGAGTAGCAAAATCGAGAGGCTTTCATTGTGGACCTTTCATATGAGTTCTTGGGGAAATAGGAAATGGAACTCCCGTTCTTAAAGTGCCAATGGAAATCTATAAAAGGGCTGCATAATATCCATAGCTAAACTTCCGTAAGTCATTAACCAACCTTAAGTACTGGGGGTCTAACTCAGTTTTTCTTCATTGGATTCGCAAAAGGAATCTTCTCAGGCAGGTATTTTCCTTTGTTGTCCTGAGCCCTTAGCAACATTTTACCACCTCCAGAAACAGGAATTTCATTTCCCAGTTTTTTAACAGCTTCGTTGAGATATAATTCACATACTCTATAATTGAATGATGTTTAATACATTCACTGAGCTGTGCAGCCATCCCCACAGTCAACTCTGGAACATTTGTGTCAGCCCCAGAAGAAACCCTGCATCCCTTAGCTGGTCCCTTCCAACCTCCTTCATCCTCCCAGCCTCTGACAACTACTAATCTATTTTCTATTTCTGTAGATTTGCCTAGCCTGGAATTTTTATATAAATGGAAGCATATATTGTGTGTCCTTTGTGATAGCTTCTTTCATTTAACATAATGTTTTCAAGGTTCATCCATGCTGTAGCATGTATCAGTACTGCACTTTTTTTGCTCAGTAATATTCCATTGTATGGATGTACCATATTTTCTTTATTCGCCAATCGATGGACATTTGGGTGGTTTCCACTTTTTGGCTGTATGAGCAATGCTGCTGTGAATATGCTGTGCAAATTTCTACATGGGTATATGTTCATTTCTCTTGGCTCTATACTCTTGGCTGTGGAATTGCTGGGTCATACAACAACTACGTTTCGCATGTTAAGGAACTGCCATACTGTTTGTCCAAAGTGCTTGCTCACCCCATCTTACATTCCCACCGCATCTTCGCCAACAATAACAAAAAGGTATCACCTTTTTTGATTATAGTTATCCTAACGAAGGTGAGGTGGTGCATCTGTCAGCTCTCATTCTCAAATTCCATTCTCCTTGAGGCTCCTGGGGAGTGGAAAGTAGCTCTAACTTAAGGGTTGGGCCACTCTGCGTCTCATTGCTGTATAAATACTATCAGATATGTCTGGGAGTGTGGAGCAGGGGACGACCAATTTAGTGCCAATTTCTGCTGGTCCCTGTCAATTTATATTTGAGAGGGAAAAATAAAACCTTGACAAACTAGAGTTAGCAAAAATGATTCTAGTTTCTTCATTATACCAAAATAATATAGTACAATTTTAACGATACCATTGGTGCATACTAGCAATTAGCTACTAAAATGTATCTTAACAGAAAACTTCTTTTCACAAGTGTCCTATAAGTTATAGAATAGGTGATATAAACATATTTAAGAAATTTTTGTGAAATAGTCTGCTATTTTTATCTTTTATGTCTTTATATCCATACCAGTTTCCATGAGGTTAATTATTTGTTTTACCAAAAAATTGATTCACACACATGACAGATATTTCTGGATTCTTCATTGATGGAGATATTTCCATCCAGCTGGATAGGCATCCATGCCAGTAATAACTTCTCAACCTGTCCATCTGGATGAAAGCTTCTAGGAAATTTGGGGATTTTTATAACTGGGTGTATTGGACAGAAAAACTGTGAGATCCTGGGCTCCTAGTGGCTTCTAGAAGAGCCGTAACCAGCAGCAGTTGACGGATGAGGCAGGAGAGGGATCATTCACTGGGTTGTGAAGTCAAGGCCCTGTCCTGGATGACTTCAGTACCACCAGCCCCTTGACACAATGCTGAGCACATGTTAGATGCTCGGTGAATACATCTGCAATTGACTTTACCATCCCGGTAGGGAGAATTTTGACCTTCTGAGGTATTTTACCACCTGATGATAGTAATTGGAGCCAACTGAAGAGCCAGAATTATTCACTCATTCATTCAACAAGCCTTTGTTATAAAAAATCTACATGTTTTGGGCATGGAAGCATTAGAGACCTTAGGGATACAAATGTAAATAGCTTTCTTCTGTATCGACCCCCCCACCACTAACAAATGCATACATAAATCATGCATTCACAACACAGCAAGTTCACTACTTTGCAAGGTACCAGCCATGGGAACATTGAAGGAGCAAATCCTGAAATATTCAGACTCCCAAATCAGAGAATGTGACGTACTTACCCACGGTGTGTGTTGAGCTCCAGTATCTGGCTGTGATATGTTTGTTTATCCGAATTTCTAGTCAGATATTTATGGGAGTCCTTAGCCACCAGATGATTTTAAATATAAACATCACAATAGTACACATTTGATTCTACTGAAGAAAATAAACTGCTCATTTGGAGATGAGAATGCATTACTAATTTTAGACCACTAGGATGCCGTTTGGCGGCGTCTCAGTCTGTCTCCAAAAATGAGTGCTTTCTGTTTTAGGGTTTGGAACAGGGGAATAGGAAGCTGTAGCTCAGGCGCTTGTCTCTTAAACAGTTTTTCTCAATATTGAACATGCCTTTCATATTTTGACATTGTAGAGGAACGAATTATCCATTTTAAATTTTAAAAAGGTATGATTTTTAATACATGAATAACTGACAGAAAGAGGGTCCCGTAGGACCTCGATGTTGGGTGATGAGGCTAGCACTTGGTATCGGTTAAGATACTCGAAGCTGTGATGTGGTGAAAACAACACTACAGTTCTGATGTGTAAGTCAGCAAAGGTTTGTCTGCCACCTGTTCTCCCTGTGTGCAGGCCGGGGCCTCTGCTCCTTAGAGGGACTCAGGGGCTTAGGCTAAAGCCCGTGCCGTCACTGCTGATGCCGTCATCTTGACAAGGCTGTGCAGGGCTTGGCCGGAAGGGGAATTCAACATAGAGAAAAGTCTAGCAGGGCTGTCCAGCCTTTTGGCGTCTCTGGGCCACACTGGAAGAAGAAGAGCTGTCTTGGGCCACACACTAAATACACAAACACTAATGAAAACTGATGAACAAAAAAAAGGTTTTAAGTAAATTTATAATTTTGTGTGGGGCCGCATTCATAGCCATCCTGGACTGCATGCAGCCTACAGGCTGTGGGTTGGACACCCCTGGAAAGGCTCTCCACACCTTCACACGGGAGCAACGCTTGTCTACTCATCTTCCATCGGCTAAGCAAACTGCCCACCTGCGCCTCGTTTCAAGGGGTGGGAAGAGTATGCGACGTACTCTCAACTGCCTGTAGGAGAGGGAATTCAAAAATACCGGCGAGCAAGAATGATGTTTACCACACACCTGAGTAGGAAAACCCCTGTTCTCCTCCTTGCTTCTCTTCGGCTCTCGTGCTGCTGTCACACACACAGCACTTCTGACAGCAGTGTGAGGAGGTTTCCCTACACCAGCTGGGCGTCTCACAGTTTAACTCAGTTCTGTCACTGTTTACCTGGAGACAGGGTGAGGGCTCAGTCTTGCATGACTGCCTCCTCCGTACTTCATTCGACAATTCCAAGTCCAGGTTGTCACTTGTGCTTCCGACTGACCAGCTCCTCGGGTTTGAATCATTTAAATTCACAGAATTCGGGAAAATCATTTACTTATTGTTGACCAGTTCATTATAATACAGATGAACACCCAGATGGAAGGGATGTGTAGGGCAAGGAGTGTGGGAAGGACGTGGAACCTCTGTGCCCTCCCCAGGCATGGCACCATCCCACACCTCCACGTGTTCGCCAGCCCAGAAGCTCTCTGACCCTTGCACTGTCGGGATTTTTACGGAGGCTTCGTGAGGAGGCATGACTGATCACTAATTCTACGTGCAGCCCCTCTTCCCTCTCTGGAGAATGGAAGGGTGGGGCTGAAAATACCAAGCTTCTAATCAGGGCGCTTGGTCTTTCTGGAGACTGGCTCCCATCCAGGAACCCACCAGGTCACCTCAGTGGAACAAAAGACACTCCTTTTCATCCAGGAAATGACAGGCATTTTAGGAGCTCTGTGCCAAGACTGGGGGGAGAGAGCAATATATATTTTTTCCCTTATTCACCCATTTTATAGAGAAATGAGAGACATTCTGTTCTGAAGGAGCTTATATTCTAGTGGGAAAAGCAGATGAGAGTGGCAGGTGTAGAGTGTGCTAGAGGAAGTGATGCTCAGGTGGCAGGGGGCTCATTGATCTAGGGGCTCCCGATTCGGATTAGGGAAGGAGCAAGGTTTCTCAGAAGAGGTGGCTTTTGGCCTGCATTTTGAATGACAAGCCTTTTGCCAGAAAATGAAGGGAAGAAGGGTGTCCTAGCAGGGGAAACAATGCGTTTCAATGTGGAGCAGTAACAGTCCCTGTTATTTAATGAATGACTTATTCTGTGCCAGCCACTAGGCTACACACTCACAGGCCCCGTCGCATTCATTTCCCTCAGGCCCGCCATTTGTGTATTGCCTGTTACTGAAGAATATATGTCTCACAGAATAGGACTTTAGTTTGTTCACTGTTGGATCTTTATGTTTTAGTAACGATTGCTGTATAACAAACCACCAACTAGTTTATTGTGCTCACACATCCTGTGGGTTAGGAATTTGGAAAGGGCACAGTTAGAGGGAGTTCTCACAGGGGGCTTTTCTTGTGGCGCCATTTAGATTTTGGCTGGGGCTGCGGTTAGCTGAAGGCTGCACTGGCCTGGACATCCAAGGCGGCTCCCTCACGGGGCTGGCTGACGGGGCTGGCTGACGGGGCTGGCTGACGGGGCTGGCTGACGGGGCTGTGTCGGCCAGAGACCAGCCGGATTCTCACCCAGTATGGCTACCTGTGGTCTCACCAGCATGGCGGATCTCAAGGTCATCTGATGGAAAGAATATTTTATGAGAAGTGGGTAGGAGCTGCCATGGCCTTTTCTCACCTCAACTCCGAAGTCCCATAATGACACATTTGTTGTGAATGATTGGCTGTGAGTCACAAACCTGTCCACACTCAAAGGGAGGAGTCTAGATTCCATCTTTCACTGCGAAGAGTCTTAAATATTTTCAGGACATGTTGAAAAGTACCACAAGTCTTTCTTCTGGCCGAAAATTATTTATATTCTCTTACATGCAGACTACATTTACCCTCCCTAAAATCCTCTCCAAAATCTTACTGTGTTTTAGCTCATGTATTCTGCTCAGGCTTCAAGTACAGGATCTCGTCATTTAAACCAAGTCTAGGTGTGGAGGAGGCCCCCCTCACAGTCGATCTGAATACCCGTGAACTGAGCGGATACGTTGTCTGCTCTCCACACACCCATCATGAAATTGTGGATAGATGTGGGAGAGTCACTATAGATATTTCCATTCCAAGAGGGGAACATAGAGAGCACACCCCCCAGTCCGCTTCACAGCAGTTCTGAAATCTATTCAGTAATGCGTTGCCAGTTCCTTGACTCAAGTTCGGCTCTATTGTGTGGGAGCCGTTCTCCGTGGCTCTGACCTCTGTCCTTTGGGCTCTCGCTTGTGCCCTCTGAGGCATCCTTCCGAAAGAAAGCCAACTTTGCATCTGAGTGTGCAACCCTCTCTGTCTGCTTCCCACTTGTAAAGGACTCAGGGTCCAAAGTCCTCTTTTCATTTTGTTCTGCTCTCTTTCAGGCCAATGTAATTCTTTTAAAAATGTCATAAGCTACCCGTGTTTGAATTTTGAATCCACTTCATTAGACAAAAGTTACCCACAGATCTCTTATAGATAGGTTTTTCTCATCCTCGGGCTCCTGGTGAAACTGCAGTGAAACAAAGATTTGTAGAAACCATATTGTTAGAGAGGATATATAAGGCACATCCCTCAGAAACCTGTAAGGCTTTTTGTCTGGAATGGTTAACAAGTCAGCACTTTCAGCCCTCTGCCCAGAAATCTCTTTAGTTAGATCAAGTTCATTAGGAACATTTTCTGTTTTCCACATTATTGCTGGCAACAGTTTTATAAATGCTCCTCTACTACATACAAGGGTCTTTTTTCCCAATCTTTATTTGAAAATGAAGAAATCATTGAAATAATCATTAAATGAAATATTTTCATTATTTTCTTCAAGTCCTTTCCAGTAGCCTCCTCGAGGCCGCCAGGCTTCCGCTAACAGACCCCTTGGTCTTTCCGCCTGGTCTTGATGCCAGTGCCTTGTGTTTTAGGTTTTTGTCAGAGCAGTGTTCCATTTTCAGGTTCTAAATTTCTGTTCTGGTTTTTATTACCGATCTGGTGACTTTAAAAAAAACAATTATTTTAGCCCTGGCTGGTGTAGCTCAGTGGATTGCGCGTCGGCCTGAGAACCGAAGGGTCGCCGGTTTGATTCCCCAGTCAAGGCACATGCCTGGGTTGTGGGCCAGGTCCCCAGTAGGGGGCGCATGAGGGGCAACCACACATTGATGTTTCTCTCTCTCTCTTTCTCCCTCCCTTCCCCTCTGTCTAAAAATAAAATAAGTAAAATCTTTAAAAAAATAGTTATTTTATCATGCTTGCCTATTCTGTGAGTAAGGACTTTGGAAAAGGCAATTTCTCACTTGGGGCCTCTTGTGCAGGTGCAGTCAGATGTTGCCTTGGGGAGTCTTCTGCGGACTGAACAACCTGACTGTCCAAGAGTGCCCTCTCCCACAGCTGTTAGTTGGTGCCAGCTGCTGCCTGGAAGCTCAGCTGCTCTGTCAGCCTGGTGGTTGGGGCAGTCAGACCTCTTACGTGACTCCAGGCTGCCCCAAGGAGGAACATCCCAAAGGAGCTAGATGGAAACTGTGTATTCTGTGACTTAGCCTTAGAAGTCACATAGTGTCATTTCTTCTGTGTTAAGAGCAAAGTGACAAGCCTGCCCAGATTCAAGGGGGTGGGGAAGAGACCCCACCCCTTTTTGGGAGAAGTATCAAAGACTTTTTGGATGTTTTGAAACTTCTTGCACCTGGAGCAGTCTCGGGTAAAAAGAGAACCTCACTATGGAATTGCATCTAAGAAGTAGGCATGTTTGCCTCTCTCATCATACCTGTCTTTGGGCAATATGGACACGAGCCCTGGCCGTTTGCATTGTCCTGCAAACAGAAAGGTTGCAGGTTTGATTCCCAGACAGGGCGCATGCCTGGGTTGTGGGTTTGGTCCCTGGTTATGGTGTGTGCAGGAGGCAACTGGTCAACATTCCTCTCTCACATCGATGTATCTCTTCCTCTCTTTCTCCCTCCCTTCCTCTCTCTCTGGAATCAATAAAAGAAAAAAAAATAAGGACATGATACTTCACATTATATACCTTTTATTCTAAGTGAATTAGGAAGCCAAATTTTTTCCTAAAGTCATATAGAAAGGAATGTATAGAAGGGTGTTTATGTAATTTTGGAATAGGGAAGGCCTTTTTAAGCAAGATTTAAATACCAAGAAGCCACAAGGGAAAATATTTAAATGTTAGACTCTATAAAAATTTTAAATGTCTGTACAGGAAAAGATATCATAAGTAAAGATGAAAGTTAAAAAATAAACTGGGTAAAGTATTTGTAATCTAAATAATACACAACAAGCTAGGCAATGTAATATAAGCAAAAAGTAGTATCTCATAGACTGTTGCAAGGATTAAATGAGTTTAAAGTGCCCAAAATAAAAATACCTAATACATGATAGGTTCTGTTTATGCTTTTAATAAAGAGCCACCTACAAATCAATTTTTTTAAAAGATGGCTAAGAAAAAGGATAAGAATGAGGAATTCATAGAAAACTATAAATGGTCAATTAATATGTGTAGCCTCACTCTGATTAAATAGAGTAAAATAAATCTACAAGTTTTTTTCCTACCTAAAGACTTGGTGGGGGTGGTAAAAAGAATGGTAATATTTCAGGGCTGGCATTCTTATTTGTTGACATTATTGAGAAATTGACATTCTTATTTATTGTTCTTTGTTCCTTCATATAGGCAAGGTATTTTTGAAGCTCCTCTGGTTCCCCCTCTGGCTTGTTTCAGGATTTTTGTTTGTTTGTTTGTTGTGTATTTTTCCTTTTTCTTTCTTTTATCTTTTTTTTCTATAGTCCCATTTTTTTTCTTCCCTTTTATTCCCCTCCGCCCTGCACTCCACCTTCCCACCAACATTCCGCCCCTTAGTTCATGTCCATGGGTCGTACATATAAGTTCTTTGGCTTCTCCCTTTCCTATACTATTCTTAACCTCCCTCTGTCTATTTTGTGCCTACCATTTATGCTTCTTATTCCCAGTACCTTTTCCTCCATTCTCCACCCTCTCCCTCCCCGCCGATAACCCCCCATGTGATCTCCATTTCTGTGATTCTGTTCCTATTCTAGTTGTTTGTTTAGTTTTTGTTTTTGTTTTTTTAGGTTCAATTGTTGAGAGTTGTGTATATGTTGTCATTTTACTCTTCTTAGTTTTGATCATCTTCTTTTTCTTAGATAAGTCCCTTTAACATCTCATTTAATAAGGGCTTGGGGATGATGAACTCCTTTAACTTGACTTTATCTGGGAAGCACTTTCTCTGCCCTTCCATTCTAAACAATAGCTTTGCTGGACAGAGGAATCTTGGACGTAGGTCCTTGCCTTTCATGACTTTGAATACTTCTTTCCAGCCGCTTCTTGCCTGTAAGTTTTCTTTGGAGAAATCAGCTGATAGTCTTAGGGAGCTCCTTTGTAAGTAAGTGTCTCCTTTTCTATTGCTACTTTGAAGGTTCTCTCCTTATCTTTCATCTTGAGTAATGTAATGATGATGTGCCTTGGTGTGTGCTTCCTTGGGTCCAACTTCTTTGGGACTCTGTGAGCTTCTTGGACTTCCTGGAAGCCTATTTCCTTTGCCAGATTGGGGAAGTTCTCCATTATTTTTTCAAGTAAGTTTTCAGTTCCTTGCTCTTCCTCTTCTCCTTCTGGCACCCGTGTGATTCAGATGTTGGAATGTTTAAAGTTGCCCCGGAGGTTCCTGAGCCTCTCCTCATTTTTTGGAATTCTTGTTTCTTCGTTCTCTTCTGGTCGAATGTTTACTTCTTCTTTCTGCTCCAAATCGTTGCTTTGAGTCCCGGTTTCCTTCCCTTCACTGTAGATTCCCTGTATATTTTTCTTTATTTCACTTTGCTTAGCTAGTCTTCACTTTTTCCTCCCTTTTGCAGCCATACTCCATCAATCCTGTGAGCATCCAGATTACCAGTGTTTTGAACTTTGCATCTGTTAGGTTGGCTGTCTCTTTATCACTTAGTTCTATTTTTGGAGCTTTGATCTGTTTTCCTTTGGGCCATAATTTTTTTGTCTCAGCGCACCTACTATGTTGTGAGGCGTGGAGCCTTAGGTATTCACCAGGGCAGGGCAACCCACATCACTGCCTTGTGGCGCTGTATGTGGGGGAGGGGTCTGAGAGGGAACAGTGTCACTTCCTTGGCTCTTGACCATCTCTTGGTCGCTTCCCCTGTTACCCACAAGCTAATTGGGCCTTCTGGTGCTGATTCCTGGGTGGGTGGGTTTGTGTACATTCTAGGACCCTGTGGGTCTCTCAAATGAACTCTTCTGTGAGGCTGGCAGTTTTTCCCGCCGCTGCAGACCCACAGGTTTTGACCTGTAGAGGTTTTGAGGCTTTCTTTTCCTGCACTGGAACCCTGGGTTGTGCGGTCTCTCTCACTCCCCAGTTGTTCCTCGGGTTTATCTGCTTGCAACTGTGGGACCGCTCGGTCCTCCAGCCGCTGCCTTGCCACACATTCTCTCTGTCCTGACTGCCCGTCTCTGCCCCTCCTACCTGTCTAGATGGATGTTTCTTCTTTAACTCCTTGGTTGTTGGACTTCCATACAATTCGATTTTCTGGCAGTTCTGGTTATTTTTTGTTTTTAAATTTGTTGTTGTCCTTCTTTTGGTTATGTGAGGAGACAAAGTGTATCTACCTATACCTCCATCTTTGCCGGAAGTTCAGGATTTTTTTTGTTGTTTCAAATTATATGTCTAGGTGTAGGGGTCTTTGTGTGTATTTGTTTTGGAGGGGCAGGTTTCTGGCATTTATTCTGCTTGGTGTTCTTTGAGTTTTGTGGGTCCATGGTTTGATGTTTAACATTAATTTTGGGAAATTCTCCATTATTACTGCCTCAAATATTTTTTCTTTTCTTTCTCTCTTTCCTTTCCATCGGTTATTCCTATTACGGGTATGTTACACCTTTTGTAGATGTCCCACGGTCCTTGGATATTCTGTTCTGTTCTTTCAGCCCTTGTTCTCTTTGCTTTTCAGTCTAGAAGTTTCTGTGAAGCTCTCCATTGCTATATCCTCTGTCAGACATTCTTTCCTCAGCTACACCCAGTCTGCTGACAAGCCAGTCAAAGGCATTCATTTCGGTTACAGTTTGTTTGATCACTAGCATTTCTCTTTGTTTTTTTCTTAGAATTTCCGTCTCTGTGTTAACCTTGTCCATCTATTCTTTTATACTGTCTACTTGGTCCATTTGAGCCCTTAGCATATTAATCATAGATGTTTTAAATTCCTGGTCTGATAATTTCAACATCTTTGCCATGTCTGGTTTTTATGCTTGCTTTGTCTTTTCTAGTTGTGTTTTTGGTCTTTGAGTATGCCTTGTAATTTTTTCCCGTTAGCCAGACATGATATATTGGGTAAAAAGAACCACTGTAAATAGGTTTTCAGTGGTGGTGAGGCGTGGGGGGAGGGGACATGTTCTGTAGTCCTGTAATCAGGCCCCAGCCTTTAGTGAGCCTGTGCCTCTGGATTGTGAACTCACAAGCATTTCTCAGTTTTCTCCAAGCCCCTGAGGCGGCACAGGATGGCCGGGGTGGGCTGGAGTTGGGCGTTTCCCTTCCGCAGGCCAGTTAGGCTCTGGTACTCCCCACTGGTTAGGCTGTGGTTGACTGGTCCCTCCTGAGGGCAGACCTTGTTAGGAGGAACAGAGCTCTGGCTATTTCAGAAATGGTTCCTTTCCCCAAGCAGACCTTTTACCAGTCTTCACTGTGGGAATCTCCTGGAGGTAAAACTCACAAAAGCGGAGGAGAATCTTGGGATGGGCCCCCAGGGCTTCTTAACCCTCAGGCTGTTCACATGCAGCCTCTGCTGTCATCGCTGAGGTTTTCACACCCGGGCAGTGGCTCCCATGCTGGCTTCAGCAGGCAGGTCTCTGCTCCAGGAAACTGTGCCTCTGTGTTCACCTCTCTGTCTCTCCAGTCGTGGGGGCAGCAGTTTGTCCTGGTCACCTCTTTTATGCATGTAAGAAGAATTGTTGATTTTTCAGTCTGTTGGATGGAATGATGACTTCCGAACTCCTGACACGCAGAACCAGAAACTATCCGATTTACTGCTGGTGGAGTGCAAATTGGTACAATATTTATTAAAGCGCTCTCCGTTATCTACGAAAACCAGAACTGTGCATGCCCTTTAACCTAGCATGTCCACCTTCGGACACACTAGCATGAATGAACAAAGATGTAAGTACCAGAATATTTTTTGGCAGCAGCATTTTTAATATAGGAATGAAATAGGATATATTTACACAAAGGAATACTATCCAGTTGCTAAAAAGAAATGAGGTAGCTCAATATACTGTGACATGAAAAGAAGTCATTGTGAAGTGGAAGGAGAAAAAAAGACGTTTCAAAATGGTATTTTAAGATTCAACTTTTGTTTAAAACTTATTTATAGTAAAAATGAAAGCATCCTTAGGGGAGACAATTTTAGAAGAATATATACCAGAACAACTATTGATTTGTCTTTAAGGGACAATGTTATACAAAGGATGCTAGTATGACATTTGTGTCTTCTATGATGAATACGTATCTTTATAATTAGGCAAAAATCAAGAAGGTTGATGGGTGGGGACTGATAGAGCTAACTGAGAACAATGGAATGGGCCCGGTTGTTTCCATCACTTTGCCCCACATTAGGCAAACGTTCAATTGTAATCTCTGACTCTAAATTTTCATTTACCTTCTGAGAATAGGCAAGGATAGGCCCCAATGAATGGAAACTTTAAATCTCTCGTGTTTCTTTTGCTCTTCAGAAGAGGACAGCCATAAGATGGCAAGGGTTCCGAAAGGAAGTGTTTTACCAGTGAATGTTTTTCTTTCCCATGTAGAGGTTTTTTATTGTTAATCATGTTAGTAAAAATTTTTATCAAGAAAAATTCCCCCCGCTGAAGAAACGCAGTTTCTTTGGTTCTGTTGTGTCAAGATTAGTGGTTTGTTTTACATAAGAGATGTTTATAATGGAATGTTTGACAACACATATCTCTCCCTTTAAAAAGCTGACTAAGAAGTAGATTAGTGGAGCAGTGATAACTCTGAAAGCTGTTTGACTTCTGTTATAAAATGTGATTTATATCTACCATTTTCCTGCTGAAATGACATCTAAGCATCCTGCAGGATGGCTGGGTATAGACTAATGCTCTTCTGAGTTACTTGTCCTGTTAACTTCCTAATCTGACTAAATTTCATTTCCCACTTACATCCTATTTTGGGTTCCCAAACCCAATTCCAACGTGTGTGTGCACGCACACGTGAGTGTGTGGCAGTGGGGGGCCTCCCATACAGCATGAAGCAGTTCTCAGACACCAGCAGAGTATCCGAGAACTCAGCTCAATTCTGATGCTATCTACCCAGAGAGAGCCTCAGATCCCACTGGTTAAGGGCTGAGACAAGGCACAAGTCCAGGTTTTTACATGTACTTCTTTCAGACCAGCAGCAAATCAGAGGTTCCCAAGAACCTCCCCTCTCTGAGTTAGATTAATTTGCTAGAGCAGCTCACACAACTCAGGGAACATTATACTTACTAGATCATTGGTATATTATCAAAGGATATACCATATTTTGCTATGTATAATGTACCCCCCATGATTTTGGCCCAGACTTTCAGGAAAAAATATTTCCTTTTAACTTTCAATTCAATTTTTTATTTATGTTAGAAATAAAACTGATTATTATACTCCAGTGCATTTTGCATATGGATATCGTTATTGCTTTCTAGACTTACACTTTTAATGCATAAGCGTAAATAAAAAAATTAAAAACATTTGTCCTGGCTGGTGTGGCTCAGTGGATTGAGTGCTGGCCTGCGAACCAAAGGGTCGCTGGTTCGATTCCCAGTCCAGGGCACATGCCTGGGTTGTGGGCCAGGTCCCCAGTAGGGAGTACCGTGAGAGGCAACCACACATTGATGTTTCTCTCCCTCTCTCCCTCATTTCCCCTCTCTGAAAATAAATAAATAAAATCTTTAAAAAAGAAAACCATTTGTATAGATATGGAATTAGTACTACCCATGTATAATGCACATCCTTATTTTTCCCTAAAAAATTTGGGCAACAAAAGTGCACATGATGCATGGAAAAACACAGTAACTTAGGAACGTCCAGATGGAAGAGATGCGTAGAGCAAGGCACGGGGAAGGATGCAGAGCTTCTACTTTCTCTCCAGGCTCAACACCACGCCCCCGCCAGCACCCCCGCTGTCCTGAGAGCTCTTCGAACCCTGTCCTTACATGTTTTTATGAAGATTTTATCACACAGGCATGTCCGGTGAAATCATTGGCCATTCTCCTGCCTCTCTCTCATCCCCGGAGTTTGGGGGTTGACACTGAAAGTTCCAGCTGTCTAATCACATGGTTGGCTCTACTGGCAATCAGCCCTTAAGTGCTTTCCAAAAGTCACCTCATTATCGTAAGAGACATCTTTAAGCTCTCATCACTTAGGAAATTCCGAGGGATTCAGAAGCTGTCAGCCAGGAACCATCAGTGAATATATATTAGAAATAATATTTGGTCATCTGTATGATCAAATATATGTTTCTTATAAGTCACAATATCATACATCCTAACATGTTTTTTCTATGTATGACATGTTGTTCTAAATGATTAATTTTATATAATGATTTGTTGTTGTTTTACCCTTTGTGAATTCCCTAACAGAAGTCCCAGAGGGGACTTGGGTGCCAAAAAGAAAAAGAAGAAACAGAAGAGAAAAAAGGAGAAACCAAATTCCGGAGGCACCAAGTCAGACTCTGCATCTGATTCCCAGGAGATCAGGATTCAGCAGCCTTCAAAAGTGAGAGCTGTGTTTTATTTTAATCTGCGGTTGCGCGTGCATGTGAGAGCAGGTTTGCGTAGCTTAGTGCCTTATTGGATCAGAGGTGTAGTTAGGGTTTTGCTGTGACTGTACTGGTAGTAACCGGAGGGTACTTAGAAACTTCTTAAGTCTGACATCGGCACCCAATAACAAAGAGGCACAGACTGTGCTTTTGTGTGTACTGGGATACTGCCTGCATATTTCTCAGCAAATTAGTGTGCAGATTGTAATCATAGAACAGGGTCTTGGTGTGAGTTACTAGGTTTTTTTGAAGTTACACTTAATATTTGATGACTTTTAGTTCAGAAGATATTCACATTTTAATTTTTTTGGGTGTCTGTCTAATTATCTGAATAGCACAACACCATCTGGCAGCAGATTTCAGCGGGAGCAGCCACGGGTAAGTCTTACGTTGACTTTGAATCAGATCAGTCTTCAGTGGCCATTCTTAATTCCATTGCCAAGGGTGGGAATTAGTTCCTAATGTTTCCCCTGAAGAAACACCCATTTGAACCAAACCAGAAGTTATCTGGCTGGACACTGTGTTGGCAGGTTGGTGGTGCAGATGGCAGGCGCTCCTCTCTGTAGGGCCAACCCCAGTCACCCTAGCTGTGAACACAGGCCTTGTGTGTTGGGCCTAGGGAAGCACAGAGCCTCCTTGGTGCAAAAAAAACCCAAAAACCAAAAACCAAAAAACCCCTGCAGCAAAAAGGGGTTGAATTAGAAGTATAATGAAATAGAGCTGTTTTGATGCTTGTAGTATGTGTCACGGGAAGAGCTCAGGAGGTGGGACAGGGAACCCGGGCTTTGTCCTGGCCCCGTGGCCCTCGAGCGTGGCCTTTCTCTCTCTCAGCCCATCTCCTCATCTGCAAAAGGGGGACGGTGCCTTCTCCCCAACTCATGGGGTCGTTATGAGTTTACGATTAGATCGTTTTTCTTAAATGGTTTTTATATTATAAAGCACTCTGTCTACATGGCAGTTTATAACCATTATGCAAGTTTTGTGAGATTAACATTTTTTTCTTGTACAAAGTTTGCATTGTACCTATCGCATGAAGTGAATCTTGCAGGTAGTTTTGTTACTGTCACCTGTTTTACACATAAGGACCAGGAATCACTGAGAAGGAAAATTACTTGCCCCAATTTTCCCCTGACTGCCTTTGTGGGGTGAGAAGAAAATGGAGTCTTCCTCCCTAGCTTTTCACCTTGGTTCTCAGGTAATAAATATTCTATCCGCCGGACATAATTTCCAAGGTAACTCATATAAGGTACACCATAAGCTTGCAAGATTTTCTTTTTCCATTTCTAAATGTTGCTTCATCAGATAAGTAAGGTGTCACTTATATTCCATTGTGACCATTTCCTTATTGCTTCTGTCATCACCATCAGCTTCCGCCATTTCTGTACCCCGAGTGATTTTTAGCCCTTCCCCTGTTTCTGGTCACTTGTAAGAAACTAGAACCAGCCAAGGCTGGAGGAACTGTTAGCATTATGTGGTAGAAAAATTCTTTTCTTATTAAGAATAAGTTAAAATTGTTTTAATATGGGCTATTCTCTATTGCATTGTTTTTAAAAAACTTAAGCTCCTTTTTTTAACCTGATGCCAGCTCTAGATAACACCATTTATTATAGT
This sequence comes from Mormoops blainvillei, assembly GCA_004026545.1. Lineage (NCBI taxonomy): Eukaryota > Metazoa > Chordata > Mammalia > Chiroptera > Mormoopidae > Mormoops > Mormoops blainvillei. The sequence goes on along the minus strand of PVJD01001811.1, from coordinate 90,078 downwards.
GAACCCTGTTTATTGCTTTTTTTTTCTTTGATCCTCACCTGAGGACATGTTTATTAATTTGAGAGAGAGAGAGAGAAAGAAACATCATTGTGAGAGAGAAACATCAGTAGGTTGCCTCCCACTCACTCCTCCGGGGGTTTGAGCCCGCAGCCTAGACATGTGCTCCAGCCGCAGCCTTTCGGTGTGCAGGGCGGCGCTCCAGCCAACGGAACCACCCAGTCAGGGCTATGGTGGATCCTGTTTAGAGAATACTCTGGTGTATAATCAAGAACCAAAATGAAATATTTGTCTGGGTTCATGTAGATTTCCAAAGTATTAAATTTGGAAAATAATGGGTAAAGAGAACACTTGATGTACTCGTATCACAAGGAGCAGATGTGGAGAAGAGGCCTGCCTGCCTCTTTAATAGGAACATGAGTGGGAAGCTCACGCCGGGCTGGTACAGTCTCACCTTCCCTAACACTAACCCATTCCTCCCCAGGTGGCGGTGCTACTACTGAAAGTGGATGCGTAGAGTTAAGAATTTATCATAGCTGAGTTTTCCTGCTGCTTTGTCACCATGGATTTGGAGATTGTGCTTATTTGAATCTACTTTTAGAAAGCATTTAAATTAATCACATGCTATTGGGATATAAATTAACCCCAATGGGATATAAGTTTGTAAATGGTGATTTCATGTAAACACTACTGGTCAACCTGTTGAGGCTGATGAGGTCGAGTAGAAAGCACTCCGAGTGCCCCTCACAGGCCTGGGATAGCCTGCTCCTTTGGCACAAAGCTGCTGATTCATGTGTGTTACAAAATAGTTTGAGCTTTGACATGTTAGTATTAGAGGATTAAACTCGTATCAGGAAAGAAGAATTACCATGACACATTCTGTGCAGACAGTGTAGGTGTATTTTTGTAAGAGTGGGTTCTACTTTGCCTTTTTAAAGATCAGTGGATGCATATTCAAGCATTATTAGCTGGAATACGCTGTGCCCTTAGTTCCTGTTTGAGATGTAGGTCCCCTGACAGATTGTGCTGTTGGGGATTCAGTTGGATGTAAATTTCACTTTGCTCGAAACCAGTTACTTATATGTTGAAGGTTCAAAAGAGACACAAATGAGAAATTTAAAAATGCACTAGCCTTTTTAGAACAGCAAAAGTATTTTGTTAAATTAGTATGTGTAATGACGATATGACCCTTATGATTTAAACTTCAACCAAAATATGAGGTAAACAGCTTAGAAAAATTGTGGCAGCCCTGGGTCATGCTGTTGGACTTGAAAGGAGATACTTTAGTCTTTACCCTACCGCTGGTTAGACTCCAGCACTTTGATTCCTTGAATCATTTCAGTAGCAAGAAACTTAAAGGAACCCAGTGAGTAAAGCACCTGCAGGATAGTCTATATTAAATAAACCCTGTTTTGCACCTGGTCAAACAAGTAAGCATCCAGGTTAAAAGATTTGCTCCAGGGTCCAAAGATTTGGGCACACGTCGAGGTCCGAGTCGAGCAGAAGTTCAGAGCTGCTGCTTATGAGCTGTTGAGGGTCAAGAGTCCCCTTCCTTGATGCCCATGGTGTGTTGGCACACAGGAAACCTAAGGGCTCTGAAATTCCTTCTGACCACTTTTGAACTACAGTGAAGAGCATTCTTTGGATGGCACCAACATTCTAAAACTAATCAACAGTGTTGCACATTGAAAAAACGCAACAGTTTCCAGCTTCAGTCCTGCATAGTGTTCTCTCATTTCCAGGACAGTTTCATTTTCCATGCGATATGACATTATTTGAGGGATTTAAAATAAAAGAGCTGGGGATTCATCAGTGAGGACAGGAATATTGGCTGTGAGGAAGGAACTTTATAATTTAAAGGTATTGTCAGTTTTATAGAGTTATAATATATTTTACTTAGAAAAGGAGATTAGTTTCGAACACTTGGGTTGGGGAGAACAGACCAGGGTTGCCAAGGATTTGAATTCAGAGGAAACTGCTGGCCCTTGTTGGAAGGTTTGTTTCTGGAGGGACGTCAGGGTTAGGAGACAGAGGGGGTGGCCCAGGAGGAAGGCATCCTTAGAGGTTTTCCTTCCTGATCCACTACCTCCCCAGCTCAGTACTAAACTCAGATTTCTCTCTTTCTTCTTAATGAACTGAAATTTCCCTTGTCTGCCTAGTTTCCATCCTGGAAGTTATTTCCCTTGACCCCACATTGCTACTGCAGAGCATCACCCTAACAATGAAACCAAGGCTAGTGGCTGGCTGGCTGGTGCGACAGTATGCATGCTTTGCATGTCACTCCCTTTTGCTGCTCCACTCAGTTGAGTCCTGGTGAAGACCGTTTGGAGATGGGTGGGAAACTAAAGCAAAGGGTAGTTCGATTTACCTTAAATTTCCCGAACTATCACAGCCCCAGTAAAACGATAGAGTTATGGTTCTTTAACATCATATATTTGCTTATACTTTAATATGTTAGCATACATGAGCCCAAGGCCCTGCCCAGGCTTAGAGGAGGACCTTTAATTTTTTGGTGCTGTAGTCTCCAAGGCAGATGCACGTGCCTCTGCCCCAGGCTTTGGCGCGGTGGCAGCTTCCTCATAGTTTGTGTCTGTGTCTTTGCTGTTATAGAACCCTGCCATTCCAATGCAGAAGCTGCAGGATATCCAGAGAGCAATGGAGCTGCTATCGGCGTGCCAGGGCCCCGCCAGGAACATCGGTGAGGCTGTCAGACACAGATACCAGTTTTGGGACACACAGCCGGTACCCAAACTAAGTAAGCTTCTCTGCCTCTCCTCGCCTCCCCAAAGAAATCTGGGTTAACGACAAAAAATACAAAAGAGGCTTTATTTCACTTTTATAACTTGTTTCATACCACAGATTAGAAATTTACACAAACATAATACTTTCCTTCTTGAAATATAGATATGTATTGGGTAGTGACATTGGCTTTCAGTAGCAGCAATTTTAGTCTAATTTCTACCCCTGTAAAAAAATCCAGTTTTCTCATACTTGAAACACCGGTGTATTTAAAGAGCCTATAAAAGAAGGAGCCTCCCCCACGCTGTTTTTTTGGTTCTGAGCTTCATGGAGCTGTTTTTCCTATACATGAATTTTTAGCAGTTTCACATCTCAGTTATTCCCAAAGACAGAAAATTTGACCTGTGAAATTTTACTGAAATAGAAAATCTTGCATGGCTTAACAGTAAGATTCTGAACACTCACCAGTGGTGTTGATTATAACCCACGTGGTAATATTCCAGCATAACAAGGGAATTGGGACACCTTGTGAAGGACTCCCTCGGGGCTTTGGGTTAGGTAAGAATCTTTATAATAGGCCTCTTTCCTCAGTGCTTTGCCTGCTATGGACGTTTCACTTAGACTTTTATTGCTTCCGTTTCCATAAATGCCACTTAATTGTTCCTCTTTCACATTATGCTAAAAAAAAAAAAAAAAAAGAAAAAGAAGGATGATATGAATGCCACATAAATGTTTATAAATGTATTAAAAGCTAAATTGGCTGCTTTGTTTTTTGTTTAAACAATGATAGATCATTATATAATTATTTCTATTCAAAAATTTTTTAAAATTATGTTTTATTGATTATGCTATTACGCTTTTCCCAATTTTTTCCCCTTTGCGCCCCCTGCACCGCGCACCCCCACTCCCTCAGGCAGTCCCCACACCATTGTACCTGTCCATGGGTCATGCATGTAAGTTCTTTGGCTACTCCATTTCCTATACTGTACTTTATATCCCAATGGCTATTCTATGACTACTTATTTGTACTTCTTAATCCCTTCATCTCTTCACCCATTCCCCTAAACCTGCCTCCCATCTGGCAGCCACCAAAACTCTCTGTATCCATGATTCTGTCTCTGTTCTTCTTGTTTACTTAGTTTGTTTTTAGGTTCCACTGTTGACAGGTACGTATTTATTGCCATTTTACTGTTCATAGTTTTGATTTTCTTTTTTCTTAAATAAGTCCCTTTAACATTTTATATAATAATGGTTTGGTGATGATGAACTCCTTTAGTTTTTTCTTGTCTGGGAAGCACTTTATCTGCCCTTCAATTCTAAATGATAGCTTTGCTAGGTAGAGCAATCTTGGCGATAGGTTCCTGCTTTTCATGACTTTGAACATTTCTTGCCAATCCCTTCTAGCCTGCAAAGTTTCTTTTGAGAAATCAGCTGACAATCTTATGGGAGCTCCTTTGTAGGTAATTATCTGCCTTCCTCTAGCTACTTTTAAGATTCTCTCTTTATCTTTAGCCTTTGGCATTTTAATTATGGTGTGTCTTGGAGTGGACCTCTTTTATCCATCTTGTTTGGGACTCTCTGTGCTTCTTGGACTTGCATGTCTATTTCCTTCACCAAATTAGGAAGGTTTTCTTTCGTTATTTTTTCAAATAGATTTCCAATTTCTTGCTCTTTCTCTTCTCCTCTGGCACCCCTATATGCAAATGTAAGACCACTTCAAGTTGTCCCCGAGGCTGCTTATACTAACCTCATTTTTTTGGATTCTTTTTTCTTCTTGTTCTGATTGGTTGCTTTTGCTTCCTGATGTTTGAAATCATTTGTCTGATTCTTGGCTTTATCCACTCTACTGTTGTTTCCCTGTAAATTGTTCTTTATTTCAATTAGGGTATCCTTTGTTACTGGCTGGATCTTTTTTATGCTGCTGAGGTCCTCGCTAAGTTCCTTGAGCACCCTTGTAACCAGTGTTTTGAACTCTGCATCTGATAGTTTGCTTATCTCGACTTCATTTAGCTCTTTTTCAGGAGTTTTGATCTGCTCTTTCATTTGGGCCATGTTTCTTTGTCTCCTTGTTTTAGCAGCCTCCCCGTGTTTCTGTGTCTTAGGTAGAGGTGCTTTGACTCTGTGTCTTGATACTTTGGCCTAATGTAGTATGTGTTCTGCAGAGTCCAGTAGCACAGCCTTTCCTATCACCCAAGCTGGGTACTTGAGCTGTGCCCTTTGTGTGGGCTGAGTACACCCTCCTCTTGTAGTTGAGCCTTGGTTGTAGTTGGTAGATCGATGGGAGAGGTTTACTCGGACCAGTCAGTTGCAAAGACTGGCTGTGACCACTGACCAACAACCTATGCCCTCTTTGGACAATCAACTTTGCAGAGGCGGGGGGTGGTGCTCCAGCGTGGCCTGTAGCTGTCCATTGGGTGCACAGGTCCTGGGATTTCCCAGGTGGTGTAGACCAAGGGCAATCCCTACCTGTGTTTTGCCCACAGCTACTCTTCATGAGCTCTAGAGCAATCTGAGATGGCTGCCACTTGTGCTGGGCTTGGCGATTCCCAGGTGAAGCCAAGCTATGAGTCTAGGCTGGCTGCTGCTAGTGCTGGGCCATTTAGCAAAAGGTATAGGGGCTGGGGTTTGGAACTCACTGAGGCCAGCTGCTGCTTGTTTGAGAGGGTTTAGGAAGTTGTGAAGCATGAGTCAAGACCTGCCATTCATATGGAAAAGATACTGTTAACAACTGTAAGTTGGGTGGGCTGGAGTCTGAAGGGATCTCCAGGTTGGGGCAGACAGTGTTAACCAGATGGAGTCTCAGATATGGTACCCATCTGTTGGCTCTGTGGCTCTGCCCACCTTTCTGTCTGGAAGAAAGCTGTCCCCCAACTCTCTCCTTGATGCCAGCCACTTCGTTTCCTCTCTATATGCAGCTGGTGCCTTTCAAGCTTCCACTCTAGCGCTAGAGCTCTGAGGGAGTAAGTCTGAGTAGGTAAGTCCTCCATGTGTGGGTTCTTTTAGAGGAACTACTTGAGGCTCCAGAATTTTCTTTCACTGACTCGATTGCTACTAGTTTTGCAGCCAGAAGTTATGGGGACTTACCTTCCTGGCACTGGAACCCTGGGCTGGTGGGCCTGGTGTGGGGCTGGAACTCCTTACTCCAGAGATATCCCTCCCTAATTTTTATCCACCACATTTGTATGTGGGACCAGCCTGTTCTACATTTCTGCCCATCCTACACGTCTGGGTGGATGTAGTTTCTTAATTCCGTAGTTGTCAGGCTTCTATTCAACTTGATGTCTGCCAGTTCTGAGTAATGGTTGTTCTATAATGTAGTTGTAATTTTGATGTGGTGGTGTGAGGAGGTGAGCCGTGTTTACCTGTGTTGCCATCTTGACCAGAAGTCTCAGTTATTCCTATTTATTTCTTTCTGATTTGTTTAGGTTCTAGAATCTGTGTAATGTAAAGGATTAATTGCCATCTAAAACTCTTAATAGCCCAGTTATGCACAAATAATGTTTTATCACATATAAATTAGGGAACAGTTCTTCTCTGTACCTTCAAATAATGGTTTTCAAACTTTTTTGAATTTTGAAGTTACCATTTGTCTCCCACCCATGCCCACCCCAAGCAGCTTAAAAAGCATGAGCTTCAGAGTGTGAAAGAAAGAAATTTTCCTCCCTCCCTTTTCTTTCAGGTCCTAGAAGTGTATATGGTAGTGGAGGAAGACCCTCTCAAGTGAATTTACAGGATTTTAAATGACACTGAATTGAGTGACCGTTAGCTAAAAGTCTGTATTTTATTGATCTGAATGTATGGGATTGGCTGACCAGTGCTTGGCAAGCTGTTGCTGGCTTTTAGGTCACTTGGGGAGAAGAAAGCCACCTCCAGGCACCTAACCCCAGCACCCCTCTTTGAGAACATAGCCTGGGTCCTATCCTTGCAGGATCTTCTAGCTCCTAGAACCCCTGGTAGTGGAGGGGGAGCCTGAGGTAGGGGAGAACATGTGAAAGTCAGGGAGACTATTTCTCTGCAGACCTCTGTCCCAGTGTAGTCTAAACAGAACCAGCTATTTGCAGCCACTTGAATGGGATGGTCCCCTGACGTTGTGTGGATAGGCAAGCCCTAAGCAAAGGTCTGAAGGGACTCTAACGGCACAGCTGGGAATCCAGTCGGGCCACTTGGGCTGACTTGAGGAAGCCTAAGGTATTCCTTTGAAGGTGAGCTGTTAGAGTGGAGATAAGATGAATGGAACAAAGTCAGGGGTTAGAAAGAAGAGAAAAAGAAACCCTTTGGAGCTGGTACAAACCTTGTGACTTCCACCTGTCAAAAGGCCTGTGAGGGTAAGAACCTGTACCGGAGGGTCATTTGTGATCAACAGATACCAAGGCTCCCCCTCCTCCTGCCTTTATTATTTTTTGTTTTATTGAGGTACAATTGACATACAGCATTATATTAGTTTCAGGTGTAAAACATAATGAATGGCTATATGTCTGTATTTCACAGTTATCACCATAGTAAGTCTAGTTAACATCTGTTACCACACATAGTTACAGAATATTTTTTGTAATGAGAACTTTTAGGATTTATTATCTTAGCAACTTTCAAATATGCAGTACAGTTCTGTTATTTATAGTGACCATGCTGTACATTACAGGACTTATTTATCTTATAACTGAAAGTTTGTACCTTTTGACTTCCTTCGCCCACCTCCCTACCCTCCAACTCCTGCCCCTGACAACCGCCAGTCTGTTTTCTCTATCCATGAGTTCTTTTTTGGGGTTTTTTTAAGATTCCACATATGAGGTCGCATGATACCTGTCTTTCTGTCTGACTTATTTCATTTAGCATAATACCCTCAGGGTCCATCAATGTTGTGCACATGGCATGATTTCCTTCTTTTTTTTTAATGACCGAATTATATTTAGAAGAGATTTGTTGAGTGCCTGTTATTAAATGCCAGGCACTGAGGTACATACCAAGGAAACTGTGGTGTGAAAGCAGACTCAGTTGTGGCCAGGTGGGGGGTTGGAGGGGAGGCTATACTCTGGGTAGGAAAAAGCTTTAGTCAGGGGAAGATGCTGTGAGAAAGCTATGTGGAAGCGTATAGGCTTATAACTGAAAAAACTCAAGTGGTCAACCCTGTGAAGAGCATGGGGAGGGCCTTTTGGGGGCTCTGAGCTGGGCCAGCCTGAGGGTGGTCACTGTGGCTAGGCCTGGGGAGCTGGGTAGGTGGATGTGCCAGGGTTTTATCCCAGCCACAGTGGGAAGCGGCAGAGAAGAAGTTGGAAAAGGTACCTTTGTGGAAATTGCTAAAGATGTTAATGACTTGAACTGCACTGCCAGCGATCCAGGTGGAGAGACATAAGCTATCCTGAAATTAATTTTATTATTATTATTTTTTGTGGGACCTTTTTCTGTTTCTGGTGATGAACTACAGTTGTAGTTTTTAGTGCTTGATCATGACGTTTTTGTTGTGTTTTTGTGGCCAAATATAATTTATGATTCCTCTAGTTCAACTTGTAATTTCTACATGTACCATTGCTAAAACTACATAATGCATGAATGAATTTTAAAAGCTTATGAGTGGTACTTGTTATATGACTGGCCAGCAATTTAACATTTATTTTGCTTCAATAGTTCTTAACTTCTGAGAGTATCATATATTTGAGCCTCCTGTTTTATTTAGAAAGAGAACTCAGTGTTAAATAGAATGTTGTATCTTTCAAAAAATAGGGTTATAGAACTTTTAAGGTTTCATATTATAATTTAAAAATATGCAGCTATACTTTTGGCTTATTGTTTATTATGTTTCTAGAATACTTCAACACAGTTTAGGCTTAATTCATAATTCAGTGTGTCGGACTTGAGTACATGGTTCACTGTGTAAACACACGCTCATATTTACATATACTCTCCAACTTTACTTTTTAAAATTTTCTGTCATGACTCTGGTAGTTCGTCACAATATTATAGTAATAAAGATTAGTAGCTTCTGGGAAGATGCATCTAGGAAATAATAAGTAGTTTAATTTTAATGGACAAGCTTTACCTTCAGTTTAGATGGTGTCTGTTTTCTATTTTTCAATGTAATCTTCATTGAATTTTTTTCCATTACCATTCAGGCCCCTGTGTCCCCCTCCCCCAGCAGTCACCATGCTGTTGCCCATGTCTATGAGTGCTTTTTCCTTTTTGCTCAAACTGAACTAACAAGGAAAATGGGGACAGGTTCATAGATGGAGAACAGATGACAGCTAGTGGTGGGGGTTGGGGGGCTTGGGGGTGGAGGGATTGAGCAAAACTAAAATTAATTTTAGATTTTGCTGGAGGGGGTCAGAGAACCCTGTGACCCTCCTCCCCACTCCCTAACCCCCCATTTGTTGAAGTACAGAATAAAAAGGGAACACCTCTAAGCCTGTCATCAAACTTATGTTGTCTCCCGTGATGCTGTAATGTCAGGGTTGAAACTGAGAAATCACTACCAATTTGTGATAACACTTCGTCACTGCACGACAGAGGATTTCTCTTTTTAGTGCTGAAGTAGTGGTTATTCTCCACCACTACCTGGCCACCCCTCTTCACTCTAGAGGTAACTGAAATAACAGTATATTTTTCAAGGTTATATTAAACCCAAGGGCCCTAAATATGATTTTATTGTATGTAATGGACCATTTTGGATCTTCAAAATGCTTTTTAATTAAATTTCTCTTTTTGTTTTCTTTTCTCTTTCTCTCCAGATGAAGTGATAACATCTCATGGTGCAATTGAAGCAGATAAAGACAACGTGCGTCAAGAACCGTACTCCTTGCCACAGGGTTTTATGTGGGACACTTTAGACTTGGGTAATGCAGAAGTGGTGAGTAAAACTCTTAATTCAACACCTGCATTCGTGTGGATTGCGTCTGAGTTGGTTCTGAGCACCATAGACAGGACACCCTTTTGATCTCGTAGCTCAAGGAGTTGTACACCTTGTTAAATGAGAATTATGTAGAGGATGACGACAACATGTTCCGGTTCGACTATTCGCCTGAGTTCCTGCTGTGGTGAGTCTCGTGGCTCATGAGAGCCGTGGTGGGGCAGGGGTTGGCACATCTCTCGGTTGCTGTATGCTAGGACACTAACTGGCACCTGTTCTCCTGGCCTATGTTGACGTCAGGGCTCTGCGTCCCCCGGGCTGGCTTCTTCAGTGGCACTGTGGAGTCAGAGTGTCTTCAAACAAAAAACTGGTAGGGTTCATAAGTGCCATCCCAGCAAACATTCGGATTTACGACAGGTACATATTAAAGCTTGCTCATGTCAGTTTTGGTGTATTGCTTTTTCAAGAATTGCCATTATTATGGGCTTTCAAAAGCGACTTGCTGCAGGCTGTTGCTAAAGAGAGAGGTTGTACGTGGGGGCCAGGGGTATATGGGACCTCTGTACATTCTGCTTAGCTTTGCCGTGAACTTAAAACTGCTCCAAAAAAATAAAGTTTCTTAGTTTTTTAAAACATTGGCCTGTGAACAAAAAAAGACAACTCTGTCTTTTCCTCCCTGTACCTCTTTGTCTCATACATGCACACTCACAGATATGTTTTTTGTACGTATTATCACATTACATATACCTGTATATATGTATGTAGCAGAATAAATGGAGCTATAAATAGGTATTTCACATTCATTTCTGAGGGAAAACAGAGACACTGTATCTCCATGGTCTAAAGTTATAATCATTTTAGCAGGGGTGTACAGGAAATAGTATATTGATCTGAACTTGTGAAATGTCTAGATGATAGAATATTTTTCTTAATACTTTTCTTAAATATTGTGTTTAAGGAGGTCTTTTCAGTTTCTTATTCTTTGAAGTTTTATGTGTGTTGTCTTTTATTTAAAAATGTTTTCATCTTATGTTTGCTCTGATTTTTGACATCTTTGTTTCTTAGTGTGAAGAAGATGGTCGAAATCAACTTTCTTTGTGTTCATAAGAAATTGAGATCAAAACGAGTAGCCCCAGTGTTAATTCGAGAAATAACTAGAAGAGTGAACCTGGAAGGGATTTTCCAGGCTGTTTATACTGCAGGCGTGGTTCTTCCTAAGCCAGTGGCCACATGCAGGTAATAGCAGCGCCCTTACCTTGGTTCTTACCTGTACCTAAGCATTGAACCTCCCTGCTCTGTTACTAGAAGTACAATATTTTTCTCCTCACATGTAGCTCGGAGGGATTGTGGCTTACCTGTGACCATGTAGTTGGTTATGAGCGGAGGTGGTGCCTAGAAACAAGAACCACTGAGCCCAGTCTTTTCCGTCACCATACAGCCACTTGTATCTGAGGGGTCTGGAGCTGCATTTCTGTGTCTTTTCCATTTAAAAGATTAGTGCTGTCTCCACCTTGGGGAAACCCAGGGCATCGTGATGTGGAAATATCCAGAGTGGTACCATTTTCTTTCCTCCTCTAACACTCAGTCTTAAACCATGCTCTGCAGTACCGTTCCAAAAGCTTGGTAAACATCAGTTGACAAGCCCAGACATACTTGTTCGCTGAAAATAAAAAGAGGCTTAAGGCCTGTTTTTATGACTCTGTCTGTTCTTATCAGGCTTTCAAAAGTTAATCCAGTGAGAAAATTGTTTATTAGGTTGTCACTTGACTAATCTATTTCTGAAGAATCAGAGTTTCCCTCCACTATTTTTATTGACTCAAAATGAAACTTCAGATAAACATAGTATAAAAAATAAAACTTAAAATTACTATGTCCTATTAAATTATTAATAAATAAACAGAATAAATAAGATTTCACAGGTACGTATTAATAGAAATCATTCATCCCAGTACATAAATTGGAATCAGTTAAGTTCAAGCTAGCTTCTCAAATAGTTATTTTCTTTGGTGTGTGTTATATAAATATGAAGGCTACTCATTTAGGGGGGATATTTTCACGTTTGTTTTTTTTTCCCTCAGCTGAGGACATGCTTACTGATTTTAGAGAGGGGTGAAGGGAGGGAGAGAGAAGAAGAGAAACATTGATCTGTTGCCTCTCGTACATGCCCTGATCAGGACTGATCCTGCAACCTAGGTATGTGCCCTGACCAGGAATCCAGTCCGAGGCCTTTCGGTGTATAGGATGATGCTCTAACCCACTGAGCCACGCCAGCCAGGGCTATTTTCATGTTTTTAAACATTTTGGTTTGCTTTCTGTAGAATCAGTGATCATTATTAAATACTTGCAAACTGGTCATTATTAATATGACTGTTACAATTTTAAGATACCTCTTTAATGAAAGATGAAAGATCACAAACTACAAAGGAACATAACTAGGAATGCAGGATATATTTTAGAGGTAAAAAAACCCTGATAAAATAATTGCGCTGGAAGAGGGCCAACCAGCATCCAACAATGTGCCAGACGCCACATAAGTGTTCATTAAATGCTCTACAACAGCCGAGCTGAAACAGAGTGAAAATTTGAAGAGTAAGAAATCAGTTTGATGTTCAAACCTTTATTGCATTCCAGATACTGGCATCGATCACTAAACCCCAGAAAATTGGTAGAAGTGAAATTTTCTCACTTGAGTAGAAATATGACTTTACAGAGAACAATGAAGCTGTACAGACTTCCAGAGGTAAGTAAAAATGATTTGCAGTTTTTCAAGACTGTAATGACTGAAGCTTTTAATGTAGAAAAGAATTATTTTCAGGAGTCTTAAAAGCCAACTTATGAATCTGAGAAGAGGGACAGGAAGCGAAATGGTCTGCATAGAACTCGGGGGCTGGGAGAAGTGGGGGAGCTCACTTGGAAATACCAGTTTGTTTTCTTAAGTCTTTTTAAGTTCTTCAGTTTGTGGTTGCATAAGCTGGGACTCAAGACATGTAAGTTTTGAAATTTTGAGTATTTATGGTCTGTTAAGTAAGAGGGAAGAAAAGTTTCAGGTTTCTGATGACATCTTAACTCAATGGAACTAAGGTATAAAGTTTAGAGGAGAGACCTGGGAGAGGAAATAATGTCTTAATTAATTGTCATCTTTTTAAACTAGCAAATTCCCACTGTGAAAAATCGTCTCTATTTTAATAGGGGAAAATGTATTTGTTTGTATTATTGAAAAAATTTTTTATTTTTCCCATTGCCTTCAACGCTCTACCCTTTGGCAATCATCAACTTGTTCTCTATAGCTATGGGTCTGTTTCTGTTTTGTTTATTCATTTGTTTTTGTTTTTTGTTTTTAGATTCCATGTATAAGTGAAATTACGTGGTATTGTCTTTCTCTGACTTATTTCACTTAGCATAATACTCTCTAGGTCCATCCATGTTATTGCAAATGGGAAGATTTCATTTTTTTTATTGTTGAGTAATATTCTATTGTAAAAATTTAAGTGTGCTTACTAGTCTTGTCTTGGGTGGTGTGTTGATTATCTATTGCTGTGTAACAAATGACTGCAAACGTAGCAGCTTAAGACAGCCTATTTACCATCTCCCAGATTCTGCAGGTCAGGAAGGAAGGCACAGCTTAGCTGAGGCCTCTGCTTCAGGGTCTCTCATGAAGGTGCCGTCAAGGTGTCAGCCAGGTCTCACCTGAAAATTTGAGAAGGATGGATTCACTACCAAGCTCACATGACCGTTGTCAGGCTCGAGGTCCTTGTGTGCAGTTGGACTGAGGGCCTCAGTTTCCTGCTGGCTGTCAGCCAAAGCTGACCCCAGTTCTTTGCTACATGGGATTCTCCACAGGGCTGCTTACAACGTTGCAACTGGCTTCATCAGAGCCAGTGACGAGAGAGTCCTAGAAGAGAGTCCTAGACGGAGTCTCCCAGCAAGAGGGACGCTAGCACTTCATTCCCAATACACAAAAGTGACATTCAGTCACCATATTTCATCAGTTACACACAAGTCACAGGTCCCACCCACACTTGGAGGGAGTGGATCACAAGGAGGTGGGCCTCACTGGGGGCCATCTTAGAATCTGTCCACCACAGATGAGATTTTTTGTTTGAAGTTTTGATTTCTTCAGAATTATTCTGTTTGGGAGGTATTTACAAAGTAGTTTTAGTAAATACTTTAACTTGGTTGAGGGAGACATGTAGAATGGAGCCATGTTCCTCTTGAACGCGGTGTGTACCCCACATGTGGCCATTCCAGGTGCCGCATACTCCAGTTCCTTTTGCCTTTTGGCCAGTTGTCTGTTTGCCAAATGCTCGTCATCGGTGGCTGCATCAATTGATGTCTTTTTTTTCTGATAATAAATGAGTATCAACTAATGTCTGACCATAGACAGAATTTAATAAGGAGAGAGGTGGAGGGAAAGGCAAGCAGAGGTTGGAAGCACTGCGGTCATCATTCTTGAGCTTTGCCACGTGGCAGAAGGATTGGAAGGCATGTTCCTCCCTTCTGTCTTAGCTGTTGTGGCGAAAGTGGGGGCTCAAACTGATGAGCTTACTGCTACTCCGTGAGGCCGGGGGGAGGGGGGAACACAGATCAGAGCAGATGGTAATAAAAAATGCGGTGACATGAAGAAGGAGCATCCACACAACCTGGAGAAGAAGAAACAGCCCTCTCAAGCTAGGGCTCTGAAAGGAAAAAGTAGGAAAATGTTCAGAGAGGTCACATTATTGTCATGATGATCAGTATTTATGGATTCTTTTGATGGTAGAAACAATTTCTGCTAATGGGCAAGACCCAGAGCAACCGAGAGAGACAGAGTCACAAATGGCAGTGAGAGAAAAGGGGCACTGCCCCCTCCCGCGATGAAGCACGCCCGGGTAGGCGCCCTTTGCTCTCAGCGTCCTCCCCGCCGGTTGTTAGCTATTTTGCTTTCTACGAGTTGAATTAGAGACTTAGGCGAGCCTGCCTTTTTCACTAGAGGCTGATGCTGTTCTGCTTTGGTCTTCCCGAATGTCAGCTTGCTGAGCCTAAGGCGGTCTGGCTTGTGTTTAAGGACAGCGCCCACTTACATGTAGGTTGTCCGCAATTGAATGAAGAATAAGGAGCTTTATTACCTATTGTTGGTTTATTCAGGATAATTAGAATTTGAGCTGCTGAAAGTATTTTTGTCTCGACTCTGTCCGTCAGCCTTTATGTTTTTGTACAAGAATCAACGCAGATAACAGTTGGTAATAAGTCACTGGTCAAGCGTTGGTTTTTATTTCCCCAATAAACTGAAGTTTGTAAAGTACTCTCACATACGTTATTCAGTATATTCTTAAAATAACCATTTGAAGGTGGCACTTCTTATCCTCATTTTACAGATGAAGAGACTAAGGTTTGTGAAGTTTGACACTTAGATGGGCCTGTCATTAAGTGGAGGTCTTGGGATGCAGGCCCCAGGCTCCCATGTTTTGCCTGTTAGATCCCTTTGCTTTTGCCATCAACTCTAACACACCTCTTGTGGGGGCATCATGGCCCCGTCCCACCAAATGTCTCCCCGTGCAGTCATTAGAGCGCAGGTTAAGAGAGGAAAGGATGGTTATCAAGGCCCAAACGGGTCTCGTTGGCGTGTTCCAGTCTCTCTCCGCCTTTAAGCCATAGAGAAGGGAAGAAAGATAAGGAGTAAATTAATGGGGGAAAAAAGGGTAGAAGTGATGAAAGTACAGATGCAGTCAAACCTTGAACGTCTTGGTTCTTAAACAGTTCCGTTCTTGTCCAAGTTGTTCACAGGAAAAAAGTCTTGGTTGTCTAACAAATCTTCAGGTCTTGATTCTCTAGCCAACAACCCTTTCATGCTGATAGCTGTACGATCAGTTGTGTATCTCTCAGGTGACAGACAAAGGAGATTCAGCTTTCGAATAAGTTGTTTCTTGAACAGTTTTCCAGAACAAATTAAGTTCAAGAACGGAGATCCCACTGTATTGGAAAATTGGAAGGTACTGGCAGCAATCTCTTGAGTTAGAAGCTGGACACTGCAGCATACTCCAGGCCACCTGCACCTCTCACAGGGGCCCAGAGGGTGATGCCACTGCTCACAGTCACGTCTTTTAAGAACAGTTTTGTATCATTAAGCAGAAAGAGAAGAACCTCAATGAATGCAACTTTTGCTCTTTGGATGTCTTATTTTCTGATTCATTATTATTGTTTTTGCTTCTTTTCTTTTTTGTGGACTCCTAAATATGAGGTAACATTTATCGTGGCCAGCATCCTACTAGACATTGTGCACCTGTAGTCTCATTTATTATTCATAACAGTCAAAGACAGGCAGGTCATTCTCCCCGTTTCACAGGAGAGAATGTGGAAATGCCAGGCTCATTCATCCAGAGGTTTAAAATCAGGACAGAACTACCCTGGAGCCCCCACCATTGGCTACTACAATCTAAGATACTAAGGTTTTTCCAGGCGTAATGTGTTTCTCAACCCTAACTTACATTGTTTTTAATTTGGTGTTAAGCATTTCAAAAATAAAGTTGAATTTTCTTTCTTTTTTTGGTCAGTGCTCTTAAAGGCGGAATAATTTGAATCAGATAAAGAGCAGGAGTCAGATTCCTGCTGTGTTGCTTGTGAAGATAAACTAAGACACATGAGATGTTCTAGGTTTAGTAGCAGTAGATGATTTTTTTTAGCGTTTAGTGTCCTATTGCTCCTTTTAAAAATCAGATAAATAACCGTAATCATTGCATACATCTTCACTCTGGAATCTTGGCTCATAGGGGTGTCGGACCCATGGCCCACCAGTCCAGCACAAAACCGTAAATTTACTTAAAACCTTTTTTTTGCTCATCAGTTTTCATTAGTGTTTGTGTATTTATGTGTGGCTGAAGACAGCTCTTCTTCTTCCAGTGTGGCCCAGAGACGCCAAAAGGTTGGACACCCCTGCACCATTCATGCCACATATTTGGGCATAGAACCCTGCTTCTGTTTTTTGATAGACTCTGAGCTTTATTCCCTTATGACCTTGTAAGCAAATTTTATACACATTTCAATACACAACAGTCCAGTGAGTAAAGCATATTAGTTGGACCATGGGAAAGTAAGTCTGATTGAGACACAGAGCTTGCTTATGAAATTTAAGATTTTTCTCAGTTACTGCAAAATATGTTTTGTTTTTTATTGAATACTCGGAACACATTACCACTTCACCCCTTCAGACTATGCCAAAACCACCATTCTTATCTAAGCTTTATGTTCTTCCCATCTCTTCCTGAAGACAACAGCTATAATTTGAGTGTTTCTGTTTTACATTTTAAAATGTATTTCATGCTTCTCTAGATTTTTTTGAAGAGTATGTGACTTCATGATGTCAGAAAGAAGCGAGCCCAGGCCCTGGGAGGCATAAGCCGTTGTTGGTCAGCAAAAGGAAACACTCTCCCCTCTTTTCTAGGGTCTTACATTTTTTAGAGCTGACATCGTCTGTTGTTCTCTTCTGCTCTAATGCTTCTGTAAAAACTTGAAGTGCTTATAAATGGCTAAGTTTATATATTTTCTCCCTATTTGCCCGAACATACTGTTTCACTGAGTGTCCCTCATCTGCATTCTACTACCCGTATCGCCGACCTTCAGAGACTTGAGATAGCAGTTCCCGAAGTCCCTGAGGCCCTTTCAGGGGGTCCTTGAAGTCAACACTTTTTATTATAATACTGAAACATAATTTGCATTTTTTACTTTCATTATCATACAAGTGTACTATATAAAGTCTTTCCAGAGGCTATATGAAATTTGTGCTTATGTGTATATATTCTTTTGGTCTAAAAGTTCTGATTTCTAATATGACAAATATGGATGGCTATAACCACATTACCAAAGCTCTCTGGAAGTACTCAATAATCTTTCAGAGCATAATAGTTGAGTACTTGAGAACAGCTGCTTTCAGGATGTCGATTTTAGTGACTTTGCAGCATGAATGTTGAACACATGAGAGCTGTGCTGCAGAAGAATATTTTGCTTTAGTCCTGGCTGGCGTGGCTCAGTTGGTTGGGTGTCGTCCCGCAAACCGGGGGCGGGGAGGGGCGTTACTGCTTTGGTTCTGGGTCAGGGCACATACCTGGGTTATGGGTTCAGTCCCCAGTCAGGGAGACTGTGGAAGGCAACCAATCAATGTTTCTCTCCTCTTTTTCCCTCCCTTCCCCTCTCTCTAAAAATTCCAAAATAAAAGAAAGTATATTTTACTTTAGAAGGAAATTGGCAAGCCTTTTCTTCATTTCTGAATTTCCTGTATTAACATGTTGTGTATACTGTTGCTTTCATCAACTAATCTAATTGCTTGATGTTATTGATTGTTACTGAACCAGTAGCAAAAGAAGAAAGTCTAATATTAAGAAAGGCTATAAAATTTATCAAGGTTGTGCTCAGAGCAGAAAATAATCTATTTTAATGACTGCAGTATGCAACACACATGGTTTTGGTTTTCTGACTATCATTTAGAAGTATATATTTATTACACTTAACAGTATTTGGAAACACATAGCCTCCTTCTTCCCATAATTGCAGTATAAAAATTCTACCAATACTAAATTTGACTCAGGGAAAACAAAGAAAATTGCAATTTCACGCCTGGCTTGCATATAAATGTCAGGTGACAGAAGCATCATCTTTTCATAGCCGACAGTGACTTTTTTCTGTGTCTGTAGCCTTCACCTCACTTTATAAGTGATTGTGATACAAAACATAGGCATTTATTCAACACATATTCAAACTGACATTGCCCAGCTTGCCTGAAGGGATAGCCTAGGATGGAAACCAGGACCTAGAGATTTCTTATCCTTTCACTTTGAGATCCACAAGAAGCTAGAAGTATGAGTTCTCTATTATTATAAGTGTTAAGGACTTAAATCCTCTCAATTTTGACCATTAAACTATTTTAGCTGCATTACTGTGTCTATAGATTAT
Source organism: Mormoops blainvillei (assembly GCA_004026545.1). Taxonomy (NCBI): domain Eukaryota; kingdom Metazoa; phylum Chordata; class Mammalia; order Chiroptera; family Mormoopidae; genus Mormoops; species Mormoops blainvillei. The sequence continues at coordinate 71,582 of PVJD01001811.1, read as the reverse complement.
ATAAGTTACAACCGAGTTTTATATAGGAAATACTTAGCTAAGAACTACTGAGTCTGTAAATACAAAGAACGCATTTCCCATCTCCTTCCCCTCACTAATCAATAATCAATCAGCATTTTTTGTCACAGAACCTTAGAAACCTTAGCACAACTGCTAACATCAAGCAGAGCCAGCACACAAGATGAAAACCTATTTTCTACGAGTCTGGGATATGCAGGAATTGTAATGATCTAATTTTAGAGGCAACTTTTAATATACTTAGAAATAATTAGGATGGAAAAGGTAGAGTAGCAGTATTTATACACAAGTTATCACTTAAATGTATCCAGTATTTCTTCAGGAAAAAAATCAAATTAACTGCAAAAATGAAATTGCGTTTCTAAACTTTCCGTATTTTGTTTGTACAAACAAGCGTGGAGTGGGTTTTCTCACTTCTACGTTCGTGTGTCCTGGTATCTAGGCAGTTCCTAGAGAGCTCAGTGATGCCTAGAGCTCTTTTCAGGGTACGAAGTTGAACAAATCGAAATGTCCTGACGTTTAGGTTATTTTATTCCTGTGACTTAATGAAAAATTTGTGATGCTTTGGAAGAGTGGACTCAAATGTCTGTTCTGATCACCTTTAGTCAAAAGATGGCATGAGAGGCCAGGGCCAGTTCTTGGCAGCCAACCGTTTGCCTTTAGACATATCTCAGCTATTAAAACATTTGCCTTCCCATTCTGATCAATATGATTTCACTTTTGTTGCTTATGAAAACAAACAGCTATATCCTATTCACAGACCATTGAATAAAATATTTTTGAACTCTTTTCAGTTGTGTTTTTGGAATGTCAGAGAAGGCAGTTTTAAAGCACAGTACTCCAGAACACACGCTAAGATTGCTGTGCCCTGTCTTCTTGGCATTGGTATATAGATGAGCTTGGAGTGTTCCTTTTATTTTGTTTGGGTCATAGGCAATATTCACCAAACACCTGGAACACAAAGATAAGATACAACACATTGTCTAGCATATATTCTAACTTGGTGCTTCTCAAACTTTAATGTGTATATGAATCACCAGGGAATCTTGCTCAATTGCAGATTCTGACTTGGTAAGTCTGGGACAGACCCCAGAGTCTGCAGTTCTAACAAGCTTCCCTGTGACACTGACATAGCTGGTCTTCAGACCACACTTGAGTGCAAAGTACATTTTACTCCTCTGTGTTTAAATTTCCCGATTTGTTTTGTTTTCACTCTGACAAGGTGACAAAGACTTCAGGCTTAAGACCAATGGAACCAAGAGATGTCAAAGCAGTTCGAGAATTAACCAACAGTTACCTAAAGCGGTTTCATCTTGCCCCAGTGATGGATGAAGAGGAAGTAGCCCACTGGTTCCTCCCCAGGGAGCACATTATTGACACGTTTGTAGTGGAGGTAAAGATAAGGTGATACGATGATACGATAGTGCAGAGAGGCGTGAGAAGACTGTGCTACTGAGTCTTTTTTTTCCTGAAAGATCAGAGTGCCATCTCTTTCCTCTTCCTCCACGAATTACTGCTTCTCTACTAGATTTCTGCTCACCCTTCTGGAACAAGTTTTCTTCTTACAATTTCCGTTCCTGGGTAAAAGCACACTTTACTGCTTGTGAATGGGAAATCATGATACTTTTCTGTTGCTACCTGTGTGATTAATTGCTTTTCTCAGTTTCGAAAAAAATCCAATTTGGATGCCCTCCTTTGAGGTAGATACATTCCAAAGTTTAATATTCCTTTGGTTTTGCAAAACTGGAACTGAACTGCCTTTGGTTGAGATTCAGCTACTTAACTCAGCTCTTCTTCAGAGGAAGGAAGGAAAAGTAACAGTTTACATTTTCCAATTATTGGTTAGATGACTTTAACATAGTGATTTTTAAACCATTTTTTTAAAAGCTTAGAATTTGTTGTACAAATGCTGTTTCACTTAGCTCTTTTGGTTGAAGTTGGGTTGGGTTGAGAAGTTGGGATTTAAACTGGTAAGTACCTGAAGAAGAGAAAGGAGTGAGAAAGTCAGGTAGAAGCTACTGTAGAGGTCCATTCACTATGTAGTTGTAAGAATTGAGCTGCAAGTGTATTTTTAGCATTGTTAGGCGTTGTCTGGGTGTGAGATGACGGCCAAGTTAGTAATGGTGGGAGCAGACAGTGAATTCAGAGGACATTTCTGAAAAACAATTGAGCAGTCTTTATTTTTAAACTTTTGTTTCTAAAACAGTGCTGGAGTGGATGTCTTTGTGTACAAATCTTTATGCACTTGTGTAAGTTTCTCCAGAGTAACAGTTCTCAGAGTTTTTCATCTCAGGCCTCCTTTACTCTTTTAAGAATTATTGAGGACCCCAAAGAGCTTTCTATTTTTGTGGATTATACCTATATATATTTACTGTATTCAAAATTAAAACAAATTTTAAAATACTATTTTGTAAGTCAGAGAAAGCCAATACCATATCTCACTTACAAGAAATCTTTTAAAAATAAACTCATCGATACAGAAATTAGATTAGTGGGAACCAGGGGGTGAAATGACCGAAGGTGCTCAAAGGTATAAACTTTCAGTTATCAAATAAGCAAGTCATGGGGATGTGATGCACAGCATGGAGACTTTAGTTAACAATACTGTATTGTATAGTTGAAATTTGCTAAGAGAGTAGATCTTAAAAGTTCTCATCACAAGAAAAAAGGAGCTTGTAACTATGTGAGGTGATGGATGTTAAGTAGCCTTATTATGGTAATCTTTTCACAATATATACATATATCAAATTATTTTTTTGTTCACATGAAACTAATGTAATGTTATATGTCAGTTATATCTCAGTTAAAAAATAATTGGAAAATATTATTTAATAACCATATAATAAATCTATTACATTTTACCTCAATGACATATTTTGTATGAAAAATAGCTGTTTCCCAAAGTAAAAAAATTAGTGAAAAGAATGGTATTGTTTTACCTCTTTGTAAATCTCTTAAATGTCTGACTTAATGGAAGACAACTAGGTTCTCACATCTTCTGCATTCAGTCTATTGTGATATACTGCTTTGGTTAAAGTATGTGAAAAAGCCCTTCACACAGAGTATCGGAAATGTGGAAAGGAATGAGTATTTTAATAGCCTTTTCAGATAATGGTGGATATTCTGTATCTGAAATCATATTAATGAATTTTTCATACTCTGTTAGATTAAAATCTACTGGTCTGTCTTGTTTTTTGAATGACTCTTTTACCAGTGAGTTTGGAACATCGTGTATCAATCATTTAGAAAATATTGGTTCACTGAATTACATAGATCCTCCAAATATTGACATTTCATTATGTAATATAAAAAAATTACATTCATTGATATTACCATTGTCATCATCAAAAAATATAAACTATAGCTCCTGGTGGAGGATACTGGTTTTTCCAAACTTTAACTTGCACCTGAAAGCTCAGATGTTACCTTTGGCAACAAAGCCTGCCAATCTTTTCCCTGCAGTGATAGACTCACATCATTGATTCTGAGGATGTGTGTCAGATAGCCAAGTCTGCATGACCGCTTTGCCACTCCTACATTACAGTGGCGTTCCATGAAAAAGTGGCTAGTTCAGCTCACAATGCAGTCGCCTGAGGGCTTCCTCGAAGAGCCTTTATGTTTCATTCTGCAGTGTAAGGCTTCACACAGAGGATTAAAAAGATGAGTTAAGGGTTGAGAGTTAATAACATTAATTCTTAATCAAGGACACACATGAAACCTGTTTTTACCTGTGAGGGTATGGTGATGATGAATAAAGTGGCCCCTGGTATGGCTTGGTGCCACTACTTTGTTTTATGCTGAGGCACCAACAGTTGTACCCACCATTGCTTCTGCACACTCAGTGCAGACGTCCACGTGGTGAACAAGGCAAATAACTTCCTGGAGATCTTATGGAAATGGTTTCCACTCCACAGGCTTCAGGGCTCTCAGGTACCCAGAGACCACATTTTGCGAACTGCTGCTCTAGCATTAACTGCTTTGAAGTCAAATGGGGGTGCCCAAGGGCCACACACATCTTTGACATTACTGCAGATTGCCAAGTGTCTCTTAGCAGCTCATGAGAGTCCTGTTTCCACACATCCTCACCACCATTTGAGGGTGTTACCAGGCTTCAAATGTAGGCCAGTCTGATGGATATCAAATGGTATCTTGTTTTTATGTTCTTATTTTGGGTGAATTTGAGCATCTTATCATAAATCTGTTAGGCATTTTTATTTCTTATATGAGATTGCTGTTCATATACTTTGTTTTTATTTGTGACTGTAATCTTCCTGATTTGTAAAAGTTTTTCTGTGCTGGATATTAATCCTTTGTATTATGGTGCATTTCTTGGTTCTCTGTTCTGTTCCATTGATTTCTGTGCCTGTTCCTCCACCAGTACCACACTTTCTTGACTATTAAAACTCTGTAGCATGCCTTAATATCGGATAGAGTGATTTCTCTCACTTTTTTCTTCTTTTTTGAGATTGTTTTAGCTAATCTATTTGCTACAAAATACCTTGCTGAAATTTTAAAAAGAATTACATTAAATCTGTAGATTAATTTGGAGAGAATGGACAAGTCTTTTATGAACATGGTATGTCTCCATTTATTTTATCAGCATTCTGTAACTTTTAGCATCCAGATCCTATACATGTTTTCTTTTCATTGAATTTTACTGTTTCATAAAATGATATGGGTTTCAAGTGTGCAATTCTATAATACAACATCCATATATTGTATTGTGTTTTCACCACCCCCCAAGTCAAGTCTCATTCTTTCACCATTTATCCCCCCATACCTTCCTCTTCCTCCCCTCACCCCTTTTCCCTCTGGTAATCACCATACTGTTATCTGTAACCATGAGGTTTTTTTTTTTCTTAATCTCTTCACCTTTTTCACACAGCCCCCAACCTCCTCCCCTTTGACAGCTGTCAGTCTGTTCTCTATCTATGAATCTCTATTTTGTTTGTTAGTTTATTTTGTTCATTAGATTCCACACATGAGTGAAGTCATATGGTACTTATTTTTCTCTGACTGGCTTATTTCACTTAGTATAATGCTCTCTAGGTCCATCCATGCTGTCGCAAAGGGTAAGATTTCCTTCTTTTTTACAGCCAAGTAGTAGTATTCCACTGAGTAAATGCACCATACCTTTTTCTATCCACTCATCTACTGATGGGCACGTGAGCTGCTTCCAAATCTTGGCTATTGTAAATAATGCTACAACGAACATGGGAGTGCATGCATTCTTTTGAATTAGTGTTTCAGGTTTCTTTGGCTATATTCCCAGAAGCGGAATCGCTGGGTCATAAGGCAGATTTTTACATTTTTGAGGTAACCCCATACTGCTTTCCATGGTGGCTGCACCAATCTGCATTCCCACCAACAGTGTACAAGGGTTCCCTTTTACCCACATCCTCCCCAGCACTTGTTGTTTGTTGATTTATTGATGATGGCCATTCTGACAGGTGTGAGGTGATATCTCACTTGTGGTTTAATTTGCATTTCTCTGATTAGTGACATTGACTATCTTTCCATATGTCTATAGGCCATCTGTATGGCCTCTTTGAAAAAGTGTCTGTTCAGGTCCTTTGCCCATTAAAAAAATTTTTTTTTAATCTTCATGCGAGAATATGTTTGGTAATTAGAGAGAGACAGAGAGACAGAAATCAACCACTTTCCTCCCATATACACCCCTACCAATGATCAAACCTGCAACCTTGGTTTGTGCCCTGACTGGGAATTGAACCCACAACCTTTTGGTGTACAGGACCATGCTCCAACCATCTGAGCCACCCAGCCAGGACTTGGCCATATTTTAATTGGATTGTTTGGGGGTATTTTGGTGATGAGTTTTATAAGTTCTTTATAATTTTAGATATTAACCCATTATCAGATGTATCATTGGAAAATATGTTCCCCTATTTAGTGGGTTCTCTTTTCATTTTGTTGATGGTTTCCTTTGCTGTGCAAAACCTTCTTAGTTTAACGTAGTCCCATTTGTTTATTTTTTCCTTTCTTTCTCTTGCCTGAGGTGATAAATCAAAAAAATATATTGCTATAAGAAATGCCTGAGATTTTACTGTCTATTTTCTTCTAGGATTTTTATGGTTTAGAGTCTAGGATTTAGGTCTTTAATCCATTTTGAAATTATTCTTGTGTATAGTGTAAGAAGGTGGTCTAATTTAATTTTTTTGCACATGTCTATCCAATTTTCCCAATACCATTTAGTGAATAGCCTATCTTTACCCCTTTACCCCATCGTATGTTCTTGCCTCCTTTGTCAAATATTAACTGACCATAGAGGCATGCATTTATTTCTGGGCTCTCTATTCTGTGCCATTTATCTCTGTGTCTCTCTTTATGCTAGTACCTTGCTGTTTTGCTTACTGTGACCTTGCAGTATAGTCTGATATTGGGAAGAGTGATTCCTCCAACTTTGTTCTTCCTTCTTAAAATTATTGTGGCTATGGGGATCTTATGTGGTTCCACATAAATTTTTTTAATATTAGTTTTAGTTTTGTGAAATACGCCATTGGTATCTTGGTAGGAATTGTATTGAATCTATAGATTGCTTTGGGTAGTATGGACATTTTAATGACCTTAATTTTTCCTCTCCATGAACACAGTATATACTTCCACTTATTTGTATCTTCTTCAATTTCTTCAGCGTCTTATAGTCTTACAGGTATATCTTTTACCTCCTTTGTTAAATTTATTCTTAAGTATTTTTTTTGATGCAATTGTAAATTGGATTATTTTCTTAGTTTCACTATCTGATAGTTCATTATTGGTGTAAAAAGATGTAACTGATTTCTGAATGTTTATTTTGTAACCTGCTACTTAACTGAGTTTGTTTACCTGTTGTAGTAGTTATTTGGTAGATTATTTAGGATTATCTAATACAGTATCATGTCATCTGCAAGTAATGACAGTTTTACTTCTTCCATGCCAATTTGGGTGCCTTTTAATTCTTCGTTTTGTCTGACTGCTGTGGCTAGGACTTCAGTACTATGTTGAATAAAAGTGGTGAAAGCAGACATCCCTGGCTTTGCCCTTTGAGTGTGATGTTCACTGTGGGTTTAATAAATATATCCTTTATTATATTAAGGTATATTCCCCTTATTTCCACTTTTCTGAGTGTTTTTATCATAAATGGGTGCTGGATTTTATCAAATGCTTTTTCTGCATCTATTGATATGCTCATGTGTTTTTTTATCCTTCATTTTGTTTATGTGTTATATTGCATTTATTAATTTGAGGATATTGTACCAACCTTATATCCCAGGAATAAATCCCACTTGATCATGGTGTATAATCTTTTTAATGTATTGCTGGATCTGGTTTGCTAATTTTTTTTTTTGAGGATTTTAGTATCTATGTTCATCAGGGATATTGGCCTATAATTTCTTTCTTTGTAACGTCTTTATCTAGTTTTGGAATTGGGTAATGATGGCTTTGTAAAATGAGCTTGGGAGTCTTCCCTCCTCTGGAATTTTTTGGAATAGTTTAAGAAGGCTAGGTGTTAGTTCTTCTTTGAATGTTTGGTAAAATTCACCTGTGAAGACATCTGGTCGAGGACTTATGTTTGTTGGGAGTTTTAGATTATTGGTTCAGTTTCACTAGTAGTGTGATTCTTCCTGATTCAGTTTTGGAATATTGTATGTTTCTAGGAATTTATCTTCATCCAGATTGTCCTATTTGTTAGCATATAGTTGTTCCTAGTATTTTCTTATAATCCTTTCTATTTCTGTGATGTCAGTTGTTGCACTTCCTTTTTCATTTCTGATTTTATTTATTTGAGTCCTCTCTGTTTTCTTTCTCGATGAGACTGGTTAAAGGTTTATCAATCTTGTTTATCTTTTCAAAGAACCAGTTCTTGGTTTCATCGATTTTTTTTAAACTTTATTTTGTTTATTTCTGCTGTGATATTTATTATTTCATTTCTTCTCTGGGCTTTGTTCTTTTTCCAGTTCCTTTAGTTGTAAACTTAGATCATTTATTTGAGATTTTTCTTGTTTCTTGAATTAGGCCTATAATGCTATTAATTTTCCTCTAAGGACTGCTTTTGCTGTGTCCGATCGATTTTTGGGTTGTTGTGTTCTCATTTTTATTTGTTTCAGGATATTTTTTGATTTCTTCCTTGATCTCATTGTTGACCCATTTGTTGTTTTGTAACATGTTATTTAGCTTCCACATCTTTGTGTGTTTTTGTTTGAGATTGATTTCTAGCTTTATACTGTAATGGTCAGCAAAGATGCTTGGTTTGATTTCAGTCTTCATTAATTTATTGAGACTTGCCTTTGTGTCCTAACATGTGCTCTATTCTAGAATACATCCCTTGAGCACTTGAAAAGTATGTATATTCTGCTACTTTGGGAGGAATGCTCTGAAGATATCAATTAAATCCATCTGATCTAGTGTGTCATTTTAAGGCTGCTGTTTCCTTGTTGATTTTCTGTCTGGAAGATCTATCTGCTGATGGGTGTTAAAAATCCTCTACTATGACTGTATTACTGTCAGTCTCTCCCTTTATGTCTATCAATATTTGCTTTACATATTTAGGTACTCCTGTGTTTTGTGCATAACTGTTTATAAGTGTTATATCCTCTTGTTGGATTGCTCCCTTTATCATTATGTAGTGTCCTTCCTTGTCTCTTACTATATCCTTTGTTTTAAAGCCTGTTTTGTCAGATTTAAGTATTGCTACCCCAACTTTTTTTTTCCTTTCCATTTGCATGATATATCTTTTTCCAGCTCTTTGCTTTCCGTCTGTCTGTATCTTTCCTTCTGAATTGGGTCTTTTGTAGCCAGAATATATATGGGTCATGTTTTCTAATCCACTCAACTACCCTGTGTCTTTTGATTGGATCATTTAAGCATTTACATTTAAAGTGATTATTGATAGAGATGTATTTATTGCCATTTTATTCTTTTAACTATTTTCCTCTTTCATCTTCTTTTCCTTCCCCTTCTCCTCCTCCTTTTTTACCCTCCCCCTCCCCCTCTTCCCCCTCTCCCTCCTCTTCCTCCCTTTACCATTTCTTGTCATACTGGTTTGGTGATAACAAACGTGTTTAGTTTTTATCTAGTCTGGGAAGCTCTTTATGTCCCCTTTAATTTTAAATGATAGCCTTGTGGGGTGGAGTAGTCTTGATTGTGGGGCCTTGCTTTTCATCACTTTGAATATTTCATGCCAGTCCCTCTGACCTGAAATGTTTCTGTTAATAAAGCAGCTGACAGTCTTATGGGAGCTCCCTTACAGATAATTAACTGTCTTTCTCTTGCTGATTTTTAAAAAATTTATTTTATTGATTCTGTTATTACAGTTGTCCCAATTTTTCTCCCTTTTTACCCCTCCACCCAGTACCCCCTTCCCTCCAGCAGTTTCCCCCCTTAGCTTATGTCCGTGGGTCATGCGTATAAGCTCCATTTCCTATACTATTTTTAACATCTCCCTGTCTGTTCTTTACCTACCAATTATGCGTTTTAACCCCTGCACCTTTTTCCCCATTCTTCCCGTTCCCCATTCCAGCTGATAACTGTCCGAATGATCTCCGTACCTATGATTCTGTTCCTGTTGTGGTTGTTTGCCTAATTTGGTTGTTTTGTTTTGTTTTGTTTTTTAGATTCAGTTGTTGATAGTTGTGAATTTGTTGCCTTTTTAATGTTCATGGTTTTGATCTTTCTCTTTTTTCCAAATAAGTCCCCCAATGTCCCGTGTAACAATGGCTTGGTGGTGATGAACTTCTTCGGCTTTACCCTGCTTGGGAAGCACTCCATCTGTCCCTCCACTCCAATTAATAGCTTTGCTGCATACAGCAATCTAGGCTGTAGGTCCCTGCCTTTCATCACCCCAAATACTTCTTGCCAGTGCCTTCCTGCCTACAATGTTTCTCCCAAGAAATCAGCCAACAATCCTATGGGAATTCCCCAATAGGTAACTCTCTGTTTTTCTCTTGCCGCTCCCGGAATTCTCTCCCTATCTTTAACCTTTGTCATTTTAACCATGATGTATCTTGGTATGGTCCTCCCTGGGTCCAACTTGTCTGGGACTCTGTGCTTCCTGGACCTGCATGTCGACTTCCTTTGCCAAACTAGGGAAGTGTTCCCTCATTATCTTTTCAAATAAGTTTTCAGTTTCTTGCTCTTCCCCTTCTCCCTCTGGCATCCCTATGATTCAGATGTTGGCATGTCTAGATGTCCCAGAGTCGTCTTACACCATCCTCATTTTCTTGAATTCTTGTTTCTTCTTTCTGTTCTGGTTGAATGTTTATTTCTTCCTCATGTTCCAAATCATTGATCTGAATCCCAGTTTCCTTCCCTTCACTGTTGGTTTCCTGTAGATTTTTCTTCATTCCACTTAGTGCAGCCTCCATTTCTTCCTTTATGTTGTTGCCATACTCTATGAGTTCTTTGAGCATCCTGGTCGCCAGTGTTTTGAACTCTGCATCTGATAGGTTGGCCATCTCTATTTCGTTTAGTTATTTTTCTGGGGTCTTGTTCTGCTCTTCCATTTGGGTCATATTTCCTTGTCTCCTCAATTTCTCAGCCTCCCTGTGTTGGTCTCCATGTACTAGGTAAAGCTGCTTTGACTCTCCATCTTAGTAGCACAACCCATAGTAGAAAAGGCACCTGTAAATTGGGTGGGGCAGAGCCTTAGGTTAATCACCAGGGTGGGGCAACCCGCTTCACCGCTTTGTGGGTCTGTGTGGGAGGAGGGCTCAGAAAGGGGACATTGCCACTGCCTGGCCTCTGGAGGCTTGCCTGGCACTTGCCCCATTTCCAGTCACTTCACCCACTCTCTGTATGCAGCTGGCACCCTTCCAGCTGTTGCCATGGTGTTGAATCCAAGAGCGGGTGTGTTTACATACGTTTAAGACTGTGTGGGCCCTTCAAGCGGAGTTTCCAGAGCATCAGTCAGTTTCTTCCACTGTCCCAACCCCCACAGGTTGTTACAGCCAGAAGTTATGGGGATTTATCTTCCTGGTTCTGGAACTCTGGACTGTGCTGTCTGTCGTGGGGCTGGGATCGCTTGCCCCTAAGGTGTCCCTCCCAGTTTTTATCCCCCACATGTGAATGTGGGATCACCTGTGCCCATTCCAGTGTCGCCTCTCTGCCCCACACTGCATCTCCTCACCCCTCTGCCCCATCTCCATGTCTTGACCCCTCCTACCCATCTGGATGAACGTAGCTTCTTTAAATTCTTGGTTCTCAGACTTCCACAGAGTTTTGATTTTCTTACAGTTCTGGGTATTATTTGTTTTGAGATTTAGTTGTAGTTCTTTTTGTGGTTGCACGAGGAGGCAGTGTCTACCTACGTCTCCATCTTGACTGGAAGTCTCCTGCTGCATTTAAGACTCTTTGTCTTTAACTTTTGCCATTTTAATTATAATATGTTTTGGTGTGGGCCTCATGTTTTCCTAACTATACACCTAAATACTTCATTTTCCTTGGAGTGATTATAATAGTATTCTGTGTTTAACCCTGCGAAGGATGTGACTGATGTGAGAGATACAAACTCTTTTTGTAAGTATTGTTACATATATCGGTGCATAGGTTCAAGGTCATGACTAGCTTTGAGTTTTTACGTGACTAATGTTAAGCCATACATTTAAGCTGTTAGTTTGGTTATAAAGTGTTTCGTAAGAGCACGTGATACTTGATAGTAAATTGTATCTGAAAGATGCCGCAAACTCCAAAGTCAGTGTTGGTGGGGTTTTTTTTTTTCATGAACTTCAAAGTACTGTTTTGTTTCTTTTGTTTTCATTTACCGTTGAACATGGCTGGGAAAATATATCAACTTGATAATCCAAGAGATACTGAGGAACTTCAACAAATGCTACTCGAGTCTGATGATGAAAATGATAGTGATTTAGAAGATGAAGACTATGTGGAAGTTCTTTCAGAAGATTCGGATACTGAGCAAGATATTTCTAGTGCAGAAAATGAAGATGAATTAGACATGAACGAAGAGTATTTTTTGTTGGAAAGGAAAAAGATTCAAAATGGAGGAAAATTCCAATAAGAAGACAAATTAGAAAACAACTACAGAATATGTTGTGTCAACTTCCCTTAGTTTGGCCAAACACACACAAAAAATGCCAAGACAGAACTTGAAACTTGGAACTGCTTTATCACAATTGATATTTTAGATCTAATCTTATATACAAATAAATACATTGGTTCTATCTTGAGCTGGTTTTCACAAGAAAGAGATGCTAAACAAATAGACAAAATCGATTTGAAAGCATTTTTAGGCCTCATATCTAGCTGGTTTACATCACAGCAATTGGCTAAATTTGCAGGATTTACGGGCTACAGATGGTAGCGGGATTGAACTCATGATATCTTTACAGAGATTTAGATTTATTCATAATTGTATCAGGTTTGATGACAAACTTACCCGCTTAGAACTCCTGAAAGTGGACAAATTAGCAGCTCTAAGAGACATTTTCTCAGCATTTGTAAAAAAATTTTAAATTATGTTACTCTACAGGACAGACTGTAACAATAGATGAAATGTTATCTGGATTTAGGGGAAATGTGGCTTTAGACAATATATTCCATGTAAGCCCAGGATATGTGGTATAAAAATTTTTACTATGGTTGATTGAAAGGTATTTTACACAGGAAATCTAGAACAGTAAGCAGCCAGTAAGCAGCCCAAAGGGCCTTACTTGATTAGTAATAAACCAGCAGGCATAATTAAGTGACTTGCAGAGCCCATTTACTCATCAGGATGTGATATGACAGCAGGTAACTGGTTCACTGCTATAAATCTTATCTGTGACTTTCTGAAAAAGAAATGATTTTCATATGCAGGTTACAGTTCATAAGAATAAACCCCAACTACCTCCTGAATTTGTGTCTTCTAAAAACTGGCCTGAAAATCCAACTTATTTGCTTTTGCTGCAGATTTCACACTTGTACCTCCTATACCCAAAAAGGGAAAAAAGGTAATTTTAGTTTCAAGTATGTATTTTGATGACGCTGTAAATTTAAGATTCACAAAAACCTGATATAATAGAATATTATAATGATCCGAAGTCAGTAGTTGACACGGTGGACAAAATAATAGGTACATATAATGTGGCCAGGAACACCAGAAGCTGGCCTGTGGTTTTATTCTACACAGTTTTGAATATTGCAGGAATAAATGCTAAGACTACTCATACACTGAACAGCAATGTGAAAGTAAGGCACAGAATATTTATTAGAAATCTCATGAAATTAGTGTCAGAATAAATTTTTAAACTTCAGAAATCTCTACAGGTGTGCATAAGCCTTCACACCTGAAACTTTATCAGTTTTAAACACAAATTGAAGGAAATGCTAATGATGGCATAGATAAGGCTCCCTGGACAAGCAGAAAAAGAAAAAGATGTGTTAGGTGTTATGCATCCAAAATAAGTCACTTATCAAAATATTTTTGCAAGTGCTGTGAAAAGTATTTATGCCTTGAGCATAACAATATTGTTTGCAATGGCTGTTACATTTTTGTAAAGCCAACTGTTGAAGATTCTGATTAATGTTAAAGACATTTTTGGGTTGTATTTTTTAGCAATAACTATGTTTTCATTTGAAAAGCAATTTTGTTCTTTATGTTTTTATATTTCCTTGTTTAATAATTTCTAGATTGTAACCAAAAATTTTAAAAAATCATATATTTTATTATATAAATATAGCAAATGCAAATTTGCAGTGTTTTTAATTGTTTTTTCATTTTGGCACATACTAGTAATGAATGTATCTCTCAGATACATGAGACCTACACTGTAATTTTTTTTACTGTGACCTCCACAGGGTTAATTTTGGTTTCTGCATGTTCATCATTAGTATATACAAATACAGTTGCTTTTTCTGTGTTGATCTTATATTCTGCAATCTTGCTGAAATTACTTATTGGTTCCAGTTTATTTGTAGATTTCTTGGGATTTCTACATAGACAATATGTCATCTGCAAATTAAAACAGTTTTATATCTTCTCTTCCCATCTGTATCATTTTTATTTATTTTTCTTGCCTTATTTAGGGTCTGGGTCTTCCAATACTTTGTTAAATAAGAATGGTGAAGGTTGACATCCTTGCCTTGTTCTTCATATTAGGCAGAAAGCATTCAGACTTCCACCATCTGGTGTGATGTTAGCTGTAGAATTTTTGTCGATGCACCTTACATTTTGCAATTATTCCCCTCTATTCCTAACTTGATGAGAGTTCTCATCATGAATTTTCCCTAGTGCTTTTCCCTCTTCAGTTGAAATGATCATGAGTTTTTTTCTTTAGTCTGTTGATATTTTACATTGATTGATTTTCAAATGTTTGACTACCCTTGCATTCCTAGAAAACAGTCCACTTGGTTATGGTGTATAGTACTTTCTATACATTTTTGAATTTGGATTATTGATATTTTGTTGAGTATATTTTCAGTTCATGAGATATTTGGTCTGCAGGGGTTTGAGGGTTTTTTTGTGATTTTTTTTTTTGTTTTTTGTTTTTGTTTTGGTACTCTTGTTGTGTGGTTTAATATTGGGTAATACTGTCCTAATAAAATGAGCTGGGAAGTATTACCTCCTCTTCTGTTTTCTAGAAGAGATTGTATAGAATTGATGATATTGCCTTAAATGTTTGCTAGAATTATCCAGTTAAAACCATCTTACCTTAGAGAATTTTTTTTTGTTAAAATGAGGACTATTCAGATAATCTGTTTCATCTTAAGAGTTTTAATAGTTGGTGCTTTTTGAGGAATTGACCTATTCTAAATTGTCAGATTTATAAGAGTAAAGCTGTTCGTATTACTCCCTTGTTATTCTTTTATGGCTGCCAGATCTATAGTGGTAATTCTTATTTCATTCTTTCTATTGATGATTCATACCTTCTCTTTATTTTTGTTAGTCTTGCTAGCATTGCATTGATTTTACTGATTTTTTTCCCCAAGAAGCAGGCTTTTGTTTCATTGATTTTCTCTATAATTTTCCTATTTTCAGTGTCATTGATTTCTGATCCTATGATTATTTCCTTCTACATGCTTTGGGTTTTGAGGGTTTTTTCTTCTCTTTTTCTCATACTGTGAGGGAGGGACTAGATTATTAAGACCTTTCCCTGTTTCAATGTAAGCATTTATTTCTGTAGGTGCCCTTTTCTGTACTGCTTTAACTTAATCCTACATATTTTAGTATGTTCTATTTTCATTTTCATTCAGGTCTATGTATTTTTTAAAAAATTTTCTTTGAGAATTTCTCTTTGGATTACTTATATTCTGTTGTTCAATTTTGATATGCTTAGGGAATTCCAACTGATTTGTAGTTTCATTCCATTATGGTTGGAGAACATGCTCTGTATGGTTTCTACTCTGTTGGGCTTCTTGAGGTTTGCTTTAGGCCGCTTAGGCTATGGGCCTAATATGTCTTATGTGCTAATGAAATGTATATTCTGCTCTTTTTAGGTGGAATGTTTATATATGCCAATTAGATCCTGTTGTGTTCAGATTTTTTATATTCTTACTGATTATCTTTCTAGTAGTTCTACTTGATGAAAGAGGTGTGAAAGTCCCCAACTATAATTGTGTATTTGTCTCTTTCTCCTTACAGCTCTGTCAGTTTTTCTTGATGTGTTTGAAGGTATTATGTGGTACTTACACCTTTAGGACCTTTATGTCTACTTCGTGGATCAGTCTTTTTATCATCATGTTATACCCTTCTGGGTCTCTAGTAATTTCTTTGCTCTTCAGTCATTTTATTGGATATTAATATAGCTATTCCCACTTTTTAAACATTGGTTTGCATGGCATATCTTTTTGTAGTCCTTTTACTTTCAGTCTATCTATGTCATTGAATTTGAAGCAAGTTTCTTGCAAACAGCACGTAGTTGGGCCATGTTTCTTTATCCACTCTGTTTTTTTAATTCTCACTGCGGATATGTTCATTGACTTTAGAAAGGAAAGGAGAAAGAGAGACAAAGACAGAGATAGACAGGCAGACAGACATTGATGTAAAAGAGAAACATCAATGGGTTGCATCCCATATACGCCGCCCTACCGGGGATCGAACCTGCAGCCTAGATATATGCCCTGATTGGGGATTGAACCTGCAACCTTTTGGTGTATGGGATGACACTCCAACCAACTGAGCCATCTGAGCAGGGCTACCAGGTTTTTTTTTTTAATTGGTGTATTTAGACCACTTACATTTGGTAATTATTAATATGTTAGAACTTAACTCTGCCATTGTATTATTTGTTTCCGTTTGATCCCTCTGGGATTGTTCTTCTGTTTCTTTTTCCTTGCCTTCCTGTGCAGTACTTGAAGAATTTTTTAGGATTCTCTCTTGATTTATTTTTAGCACTTTTGAGTGTGTTTGTGTAGTTTTCATGATGGTTGCTCTGGGTATTACAATATACATGTGTGACTGATCATAGTCTACTGGTATCAACATTTTAGCACATTGAGTGACTTCATTTCCATTAAGGTCCCTTTACATTCTCTTTAAGTATCAGATGGTATTACAATTTTTATTTCTATCATAAAGTAAATATATAAAACTTAAGAGTTTAAGCATACTTTGTAGTATACATTTGACCCTTGAACAACACAGGTTTGAACTGTGTGGGTCCACTTACATACAGATATTTTTCAATAAATATATAAGTACTATAAATGTATTTTTAATGATTTTAACAACATTTTCTTTTTCTAGCTGACTTTATTGTAAGAATATAGTATATAATACATATAACATACAAAATATGTGTTAACTACTTATGTTATTAATAAGGCTTCCAGTCAACTGTAGGCTATTAGTAGTTAAGTTTTGGGGGAGTCAAAAGTTACATGAGGAGTTTCAACTGCCCAGGGAGTTGGCACCGCTAAATCCCATGTTGTTCAAAGGTCAACTGTTTAACAAAATATCTATTTTTTTCTTTTCCTTTTTCTTCTTTCTTCTCTCTTTTTGCTCTTCTCTTTTCTTTTTTCTTCTCTTCTCTTCTCTCTTTTCTTTTCTTTCTTTCAGAGAGGGGAAGGGAGGGAGAAAGAGAGGGAAAGAAACATTGATGCGAGAGAGAAACATCGATGTGAGAGAGAAACATCGATCAGTTGCCTCTTGTACGTGCCCCAGCTGGGGACCGAACCTGCAACCTAGGTATGTGCCCTGGACAGGAGTAGAACTGGCAACCTTTTGCTTTGCGGGATGCTGCCCAACCAACTGAGCCGCACTGGTCAGGGCTCTTCTATTTCTGTTGCTTGTTCTTCCCTCTTGAAGCACCAAGATTCCTCATTATTTTCTTTCTATTTGAAGAATTTCCTTTGGCAAACCTTAAAGGTATGTTTTAGTAGCAACAAATTCTTCTAGTTTTCATTTGTCTGAGAATGTCTTTGTTTCTCCTTCATTCCTGAGGGATAGTTTCACCAGATATAGAATTTATAGTTAATGGTTCTTTTTTTTCAACACCAAAAAAAACGTTGTGACTTCCTCTGGCCTCTATGATTTCAGTTGCAAAATCTTCTGTCATTTGAATTGGCATTCTATAGGTAGTGCGTTGTATCTCTATGGCTACTTTCAAGCTGTTTCTTTGTCTTTAGTTTTTGGAAATTCAACTATGATGCATCTTGGAGTAGATTTATTTGAGTTTATCCTGTTAAGACTCACTCAGCTTCTTGAATCTGTTGTATGTATTTTGCCAAATTTGGGACACTGTCAACCATTATTTCTTCAAATACTCTTCAGCTCCACACTTTTTCCTTTTCCTTCTGGGACTCCAGAGATAACAAGTGTTGGCTCTTTTGTTACTGTCCCACAGATCCCTGAGACTTAATTCATATTTTTTCAGTCTGTTTTCTCTTTTTTGTTCAGATTGGGTAAATTCTACTGAATTCCTCAAGTTCAGTGATTCTGTCCTCTGTCATCTCCACTCTACTATTAAGTTCATCCAGTGAGTTTTTTTGTTATATTATTTTTTAATTTGAAAATCTTTATTAACACTGAAAGCTTAGGCCTTTAATTCATCTCTAATACAGAGTTGCTAATACAACACAATAGAAAATCACTTTAGCTTAATGTCTCTAATTTAATGTCTAAAAAAAAAGTTTAATGATTCAGAAACACTCAAAAACCAGTAATCCATCCCTATGGAATTGTGTTTTTTTTGCAGAAAGAAATACTAGCATGAGCATGATTTGGACTAGCCTCCTCAGTTGCAGCCTGTGTAGGCCACCACAGCTGTTTAAACAACCCCGACAATACTGGCTAATTTGTTGTATTGAAAAGTATAACAGCGATAATGAAATCAATACCACTTTTGCATTCCTTTTGATTTTTGATTCCTTCAGATTTTCTGTTATTCACATACGTGTTTTGGTGTAGTACCAGTGCCGTTCACAAGCTTCTAAAAACAGCTTCCAAACTCTATCTAACTTTACTTTAAGCTAATAAAATTCTTACCTTGTGCTAAGATGATGTTAGATATTTCTGTTAGTTGGAAAAGGCAGCCTTCAAATCCTTAGCACTTGTATTCTGCAAAAGCCATGATTCTATTCTGATCACTTTTCCATAAGTCTAGAGAGACTCATTAGTCATCCCAAAGGAAGTTTTCCTTTAAACCTTTCTACTGATTAAGATCTTTATGCAAATTATTAACTAGCACTTACTAAAGTTACAACCCCCATGCCTTTCTCAGCCTCTACATAGCATACTCTACAGGGCTCCAAATCAGATTGCCAAGGGAGAAGTATGAATTGCTGCTTTTTTATTCTAGCAGAAAGTTATGGTGTAAGTCAAAAAGTTAGCTTAAATGCATGGGTAAAAATTTCTTCTAGGAGGTATTTACCTGATGTTACCTTTGTTCTTTAGAACTCCAGTGGTAAACTTACTGACTTCCTGAGCTTCTACACACTCCCTTCCACAATCATGCACCACCCTGCTCACAAGAGCCTCAAAGCTGCCTACTCCTTCTACAACATTCACACGGAGACACCCCTGCTAGACCTCATGAATGATGCACTCATTATAGCTAAATTGGTAAGTGATTCACTGTTTCTTATCCTATGTAGTTTTCAAAGTACATACAGCATCTTACTGTATTTTCTTGCACACAGGAGGAATCCATTTGAGGGTTTATGTTTTGTTTGTTTACTTTTGACCATCAGTCAAAAGAATAATTTAATGGCTTTTTTCATCATTAATTCAATTGCAACTTAACCAAAAAGACATTTTGTATAAAGTCAATAATTTAAACACTTATATAAGAATATATAAAACCCATAAGGAATATAAGTACATGATCCTATGATACAAGGAAAATACATGAGTGTTTGTTTTGAAATGAATAATTAGCAACAGTAAGTTTTTTTATTCAAATAAATGGTCTGTGAATTATAAAATTAAAGGGATTTTATTTTTTTAATTAAGAGATTATTCAAGTTTAAAGAATGTAAAAGGAATTCATAATATGCCTTACTATATTTATATATATATTGGTGTTATATATATATATAACAAATATCAAGGATAATTGTTAAATTCTTGCTACAAATAAATATTTTCCTTTAAAAAGAAGCTGAAATCAGTGGACAGATACATTTTGATGTAATTATTGAATATGAGAAAATATCATTCATGAGAAATTGGGAACACTACATCAAAAGTGTATTCCTTTCATTTATCTAGTATTTGATCATTGATTTTTCCAAAAAATCCATTACTAGTGGATCCCATAATCAACATTATCCTGATTCTTTGATCCTATTACTCATTTTCAACTACTTCCCTAAAAAGTCCTATATGTTATTTAAGGTAAAAACCCTGAGAAATAGAAATTTAGGTGCTTCATCTAATGGGTTGGCCAAAAAGTTTGGTTGCTTTTCCATAAGATGGCTCTAGTAGCCCTAGTTGTCTTAAATTTCATTCAAAACAATTTTGTTAAATTATTTTTTGTGATAGCTGTCATATCAGTGTGCACTTCAAAAGAAAACTTATCTTGGTGACTTTCTGTGTAGCCATTTTAATATTGAAGATGAAAGAATATGCAACATTTTAGGCATATTATGCTTTATTATTTCAAGAAAGGTAAAAACACAACTAAAATGCAAAAAAAAGATTTGTGCTGTGTCTGGAGAAGGTGCTCTAACTGATCAACATGTCAAAAGAGGTTTGTGAAGTTTCGTGCTGGAGATTTCTCACTGGATGATGCTCCACAGTTGCAGAGACCAGTTGAAGATGATAGCAATCAAATCCAGACACTGAGAAAAATCAACGTTCTACCACACAGGAGATAGCTGACATACTCAAAATATCCAAATCAATGAAGTTATTGCTGAAAAAGAAAAGTGTGTCTTTCATTTTACGAAAAAAAAAAAGGACTTTTTGTCCAACCCAGTATATTACATTTTGCATAGTATTATCTAACATTTTAAAATTTAGTAAAATAGATTTTTACTATTAAATTTTACTAAATTTATTTCCCATTATCAGCCAATGACAAATAAACTAGTTAAAGTTTTTACAACTTTGGTTTCTTGGCTGTAACTTAAGCTAAGTCAGAACTTAGAAAGACTAGTAACTAATCATTCTGGAGATGGAGCCATCTAGGCAACTCTTTTAAAACAGGAACAAAATATTTTCTGAACTCTTAATAGATTTTGTTGTGTCATTGTTAGAGTACTGTATTTTGATTCAGCATTTCTGGATGATCTTGCTGACTCTCTCATATTCACTCCTAGTTGTATGAGACAGTTTTGAACTAAATTCTTAAGCTATACTGTGCATTACAGACATTGAATCTTATTATAAATGCATATTCAGGTTATTAGAGGAATTCAATGTTATGCTGAAATACATATACAGAAAACACTCTTTTCAAAGTTTCAATTTTAAATCCTTTTTACATTGGCAGAAAGGATTTGATGTATTCAATGCACTAGATTTGATGGAAAATAAGACATTCTTGGAAAAACTCAAGTTTGGTATAGGAGATGGCAGTTTACAGTATTACTTGTACAATTGGAGGTGTCCAGGAACAGATTCTGAAAAGGTAAGAGAAGTTGATATACCTTTGTGAACTTAATAAATTTACTTAGGAAATTCCATACTTCCACTAGGATTATTAAGTTTTTTGGTAGCTTTTAAAAAAATACAGATCTATCATACTACATTATAATTTAATTTCTCTTACTTACCTGTTCTTACTATTCCATTTCTTCCCTCCCTTCAGGTTGGACTTGTATTACAATAGCTGAATGTTTCCATTTCTAGACCTCTGACACCATCATTTGTTAATATTCTACTTAATGATTCCTGGAACTTCTTTCCAAAGAAGAATAAAAGCACAACTTAAGTGAAATCAATGCAGTTGGTTACAATTGGACAAGATGAAAAAACATTCACATATGACCAATACTATGTATTTCCCGCTAGAATGTTAACATTCTTCCTTTTTTTCACCACTCACCCATTTGAAGGGGGAATAAAAGGGTACAAAGAGCACATTCCTCTAATTTTAAAACCCTTGGCTGTCTCTTGATGAAGAGAAGCTATTTTCCATTCTCTAGAAAGGGACCTATTTAATGGATGGAACAGAAGTCACAGACCCACAAAAGAAGATCTTTGCTAAGGTGTGGAGATAAACTGCTGCATTTCTATTTATCAAGTGGTAGTCTGTTCGTGTAACAGAAAAAAGGATCCACTTGGGAAATTTTTCCTTTTATCACCTTCCCCGGTATTATTGGGAACATTTCTGGAATCAGCATTTCCATAACTCAATGATGAGTGGCGGGTGTTTACGTATAGAGCAAGATAAAAATGTACTGGGGATTAGTACGTTTATTTCTCCAGAAGCAAAGTTGCCAAACTGTGATAAACACACAAATTTGTATGTTAATTTTCAACATAGGTGGATTAGTTCAAAAGCAAAGTTTTGTGCAAACGACGTGAAATGTGTTACCTGAAAGAGTATGCACCCTGGACTGATTAGACTTTTCTGCTGCTGCACAAATTCGTTTCTTCTCAGCAACAGCAAGGATATGAGGAAAGGGAAATGGAAGCACTAAAGTCAAAGGAAATGCCCAGTGGAATTTATTAGTGCTATCAGGCTATTGATAGTTTGAATGTTTTTATTACTTATGCAAAATTGCACATATTCTTTATGCTGACTTTAATTTATCATGAAAGCTGTCATGGTAATGGAAAATGTCTTATTTGTAAATAAGTATTCATAATTTTGTTACTGATGGTGTTTTTATCCAGAATTTGAAAAACCAAGTTTCACAGTGTACATATATGCATATATTGTCAATAGTCCATGGGGGGAAAAGATGCTAAATGAGGCCACATAGACTGGCCCTGACTCAAATACCACAAAGTAGATATTTCCTCCTGTCTTCCCTCTTCCAGTGCCTAGGCTATTTAATCCACACAAATATAATTATTTTAGACATAATGGCTTTTCTTTCATGTTACAAGTAGTTACATAAAACCAGTCACATCTTATACGAGGCAGAGGTAGCAAACTGTGGTCCATCAACTAAATCCAGCCCATCACCTGTTTTTGTACAGCCCACAAGCTAAAGATGGTTTTTGTTTTTGAGTGGTTGGGGGAAAATAACATTTTGTGACATGTGAAAGTTGTATGAAATTCAAATTTCAGCATCTATGAATGAATAAAGTTTTATTGGAACACAGCCACACTCACTCATTTATCCACTGCCAGTGGCTGCTTCATGCCACAGAAGGCAGTTGTTTCAATCTAGACTGTATGAACCAAAAGGCCTAATATATTTGCCATCTGGCCCTTACAAAAAAAAATTGTTGATCCTGATTTACACTAAGGAGTTGAAAGCTACTTTCTGTAGCTTGCCATTCATTATCCTAAAAACTAACCCACAGCTTCTAGTATCCCTGAGACTACCAGTAGAGGGTGCACATGGGTGCCACTTAGGATAGCACTGTACTTCCTTGAATAAGGGAAGACTTATTTAGGATGATTCAACCCAAATGTATTACCATTCTTTCTTAACAGAAGATGAAAACTTCAAGAAGCAAAACTGAACCAATTCACTGAAACTTTTCTGAGATACCAGCATTAATGATATGTTAATTTATTCTGAAGTCAAGACTCAGTTTGGACTTATGTTTAATTTTTATGGCACAGGCATACAGAGTAGGTTTTCAAATAATTGCAGAATTGCCAGTCAGAAATTTTGTCACAAGCTTACCTCATGATGAAGCTGTGGCATTGTTCCTTTATTCATTTATAAAATTCCAAATGTTACAGAAATCATATTTTGTCACTTAAAAATAATTAGCAGTTGGCTCTATAATTTAAGCAGATAAACATTTTAAAATAATCAGTAAAACTGATTAAGTAGCTATTTGAACTAAATTTCAGTGTAATATGCAGTGTTTTATATATTCAAAAAAACTGCATTTGTCTTTGCCCTACACCCTTTTGTCAATAATGGAAATGCTCTATTTCATGAGCACTTGTTTTTGGTGTTGGGTTTTTTTGGCCAGGATGGCATTCAGTAAAATTTAAATGAGTGGAGGTAGCATACTCCAAGTGTCAACCAGAATTTAAGCTGAAAATAAACTTGGCAACTCTTCTCCCCAAGTTAGAGAAAGTAACTTTTCCAAACACACTGTAGTAGCAGCCACTACAACAGTGTTTATGCCCCATTTCCTAACATGAAGGATGCCCATCATTGTAGACCCACCTCCTCAGACTCCAAGCTCCTCAGTTTTTAAATTCTGTCCCTGTCTCATTTCACCTAATTACATCACACTTTTATACATGTTAAATTTCCAAGGAAATGTTAACCATGTAAAAGGGTGAAGTCTAACTAGTCAAAAGACCTTATCTGGCTTTTTCTATTAAGTATCAAGCCTTTCTCCCAAGCGCATGCATATACCTACCCAAAGAAAGTCAAATCAATAGAAAATAAAAACTGATGTGTTATTTCTGAAGACAATGTATTGCGTAGCATTTAGTATCTTTCCTTTAAAACTGATGACATATCCGCAATCCAGTTTCATCTATCCTACTAACTAGAACCATGTTTTACTAAGGTACATTTTCCAAGTTTGAGAAAGATGTTCTTGCTCACAAGCATTGTGCCAACCCCTTAAAAAGTGAATTTACACAAGCATAGACATTAGTTTCAATATACTTTTGATATGCACTTTTATTTTCTGCACTTAGTGTTAAGCTTCAGTATCTCTGTGCTGTCTAAAGTCTCACACATTTGAAAGGAACATTACCAATCTCCCATGAATCTATGTAAAAGTAACTCAAGTTTATTCAAGGTTTGTTTTTTTTAACAAGGTGTCATTTTCCAGTTGTATGAAGTCACAAGTATACACAAGATTATTTAGAAGTACTTTTTTTACTTTTGGGCAGTTTCCTTTTTTTGTTAGGGTTTGGAATCAGTTTCTTTATTTTAAGGGGTTGTAGCACTACAGCCTGCTGACCTTCAATTGGTTTTTTCCTATGTTTAGAGAGGTCTTCAAAGGAAGTGTCCAAAATCTCTTTGTCTTGGCTTTCCAAAGATTCAGACTCCGAATTTTCCCTGGAGTCTTCAAGTCTGTCTTGAAGCCATGGTACATTTAAACTGGGTACTCTGGGGATTATAGCTTTCACTTCATCAACAAAGTCAGTGGTGTTCTTTTTGAATCCCAAGGCCAGGACACATTTTAAGCCAATGACAGGTGCAATTCTCTCACTGAGACGGGGAACCTGACAAGCAGGAACCATTCTGCTTACACTTAACTGAATCAGGTGTGAGGTGATGATCGCAGGCTTGACTGATTTACACACTAGAACTAAAAGCAATTCGTTCCTTTCCAGAGCCCTGGTGACTTCATTAACGCCAATGGCAAGCTGCCTCCTGACATGGACAGAAGTCCACCCTGACACTTGTTGGTTATCTTCTGTTTTTTTCTCCAGATCCTCACTCATATCAGCATCTATGCTACATTTCTCTCTGCCTTGTTTTTTGAAAAAAGGCTGCTTTTTACTTCTCTTCTTATCCTCAATCTTCTCAAGCCCAATAGATTTAAATCTGTCTTCAAGTGTTTGTAAAATGAAGTGCATATCCTCTCTCTCCAGGGCACTCCAGCAGATAGTATATGGGTTGTTCAGTGATGTCTTTACAGTTAAAGGTCTTGTCTTCCGAACAGAGCCCCTCCCTGGTGCCTGAGGAGCTGCAGCCATTCTGAAAACCCTTCCTGAGAAGCAAAATGACAAAGGAAAATTAGTGTTAACTGGCAATGCATGTCTTAAGAACATCCTGGTTGTACTTATTCTGATTCTTTATAGGCTACAGCAAGCCTAATTATAAAGGAGCAATTATGTAACCATACACTTAACATCTTTTAAGTAATTTATTTTCTCCATTTTTTATATGACTTTGTCTTTATTCATATATATGCCATATATGAATGTGTTGCATCTTGCAATCAGTGAAATTTTATTTCCTTTATTAAAATTGTTCCCTGTTTCTACTTGTTCAAAGTTATCCTCTTAATGACTGTATGGTATTAATCTTACAGATGTGTCAGAATTTTCTAAATTCCTCTTTAGTTAGGCCGTCCACTCACATGAGTCCTCATGTCTGTCTACACAGAGCTCACAATCTGTGAGACCCCTGGAAGCCTCTGCCTTTTATAATTAACTAGATGTAATTTTTTTTTTTAATGAACAGTAGCATAGGCACTGATTAAAAGTTCAAATGATACTTTCATTTTAAGCCCTCTTGTAAGTTCCCTCTCCCTCTCTGGACTCTGAGCTTCTTGTATATCCTTCCTAAAACATTTGATACATATGCAGGTGGACAGCCCCCCTTCCTGAAGTTATTCCAAGCCGAATGCTCCTCCAGCTGGCAATTTGATGAAAAGTTGGGAAATTTTGTCATAAAATTTAAAGATACTATGCCATTAAAGAAAAATAACCAGAGAGAGTCCTACTGGGAAAGTGTTATAAAATTGTAGTCTAGGGAGCATATCCTGTTTCTCCTTCCAGAGCTAACTGCATGTCCCTTTCACTTCCCTCAGTTTTCTTCCTCATGCTCTTCCAGGGGGTCATCTAAGAGTCACAGGGACCCATGTGGCAAAGCTTAAGTTAAACAAGGCAGCCCTGGAGAAGTCTGGAATGTGGACTATCCCTATTTTCAGGTAACCAGACTTCTCATTCCAGATATTCCCTCATTTATTCCACTGAGGCCTGCCTCCCTGAAATGCCCCATGCAGGATTAAGAATTAAGTGCTCTCCAGTTAACTCCCACTTACCGGGCTGTCTATTGAGGTTGATGAGCAAATGTCTCTGTGGAGGTCAGAATTTGTAAGGTACTTTCCCCATCTATTAACTTGAGTCTCACAAAACTCCTGTAATAATTGCCCAATGTGTAGATAAGGAAACAGCATCTGTTCAAATACCTTACTCGAAGTCACAGCTGGTTTCTAAATCTAAGTCTTACACTCTCCCAATCCTGGTTGCACCTCATAAATAGCCTGTGGCCTTTAAAACATGAAGATGGTCGGTCCTCACATCCGAGCTACTCAACTGGGATCCCTGAAAATAGGCCTGGGGCGTCTGGACTTGCAAAAAGTTGCCTGGGTGAATGTGATGCATTCAGATACAGACTGTAATTAGGAACTACAGGCGTAGGACGGGAGGCCTTTCCACACTGGACAGTCCTGAAAAATGGTCTCAGGACCTCTCCTCTTCTCCACAACTCCATGAGGTGAAAGGTCAGAGCTCATTGGTGTCAATATCATGTCCACTGCTAGATACTCGGTTTCTGCCACCTTCAAACCAGCCCCACTGCACAACTCTCCCAGCCCTCATTATCTCCACGTGTCCCTCAAGCTCAGGGAACCAGAAAGTAGCTCATGCAAATCCAAGGGTGACTGGCAGGGGCTGGCATCAGGCTGAAGGTGGTCAGGAAAGCATGCAAGACAAAAATGATCTGACAGAGCTCTTGCCAAACTTGCAAGTCAAAGCATCAACATTCAAACAACACAGAATAAATACTTACAGCTATGTGCTCTGGAGAGAGAGCACAGCATGCATTAACTCCTCCTGTCTTCAGAATGTGATGGGGGAGATGAGAACCAAGAAATTCAAATAAGCAGAATCTCAATGCCCTATAATCCAAAAACAAAGTACTCACTAATAAGGTGAAGTAACAGCTTTGGAGGAGAAAAATAGGAAGCTCTTGCTGGGATGCCTTTTAAGTTATGTCCTAGAGGCCCCTACTGCCTACAGGATCAATTGCAAACTCTTTAAAGTGACATAGAAGGTCCTCCACACTGTTCCCATCTCCCCGCCAGCCTTTTTCCTTATATGCCCCACCATGTACGTTACACCCCACCACTGAACCAGTTTCTCACCTTGATGTCTCTATACACATTATTCGCTCTGCCTGGAATACTACCCCCACCCTCAGCTTCATGATCCCCTTTCTTACTTCAACAAATATTTCTGGATCCACAATGTACCAAGACATAAAGTATTACAGAAAAAAAGTCACTGGCCTCACTGAGCTTAGAATCTATGAGGAAGACATATCAGTGGTATTGGGTTGGCCAAAAAGTCCGTTTAGTTTTTAACATAAAATAAAAGACACATTTTTCATTTTCACCAATAAGTTTATTGATTTGGATATTGTGAGTATGTTGGCTATCTTCTGCGTGGTATAACACTGATTGCTCTCAATTAATGTATCTATCAACGTCAACTGGTCTACCCAATCGTGCAACATTGTCCAGCGAGAAATCTATAGCACAGAACTTTGCGAACCACTTCTGACATGTTTGATCAGTCACAGCACCTTCCCCATGCACTATACAAATCTTTTTTTGCGTTTCAGTTGTGTCTGCACCTTTCTTGAAATAATAAGCATACTATGCCAAAAACACTGCATATTTCCTTCCATCTTCAATATTAAAATGGCTGCACAAAAATTCATGAAATTTGATCATTTGTTTAAATGCATGCTGATATGACAGCTGTCACAATACAATCTAACAAAATTGTTTCAAATAAAGTTAAAGATAACCAAGCGCTACTACAGCCATCATAGGGAAACAACCAAATGAACTTTTTGGCCAACCCAGTAACAACACAATAAAACATTCAGGTCAGGGAACTACAGGGTACTAAAGGAACATAGCAGAAGCCTGATTTAGTTGAAGGAGTCAGAAGGGCCTCCTGGAGGAAGTGATCTTTTGACTAATTATCTGAAGAATGCCTACCAAATGGAGTACCAAGTCCGGTGCCTAGGGAATAGCATTAAAGGAAGTCAATGTGACTGGGGCAGATGCTAGAGACATAGGAAAGGTAGGTAAGGACCACATGGTGAAGGTCTGTGAAGGCCTGAAAAGTGGGAAGCAACTACACTGCCTTAAAGCAGAGGACTGGCAGGATGAGAAAGCAAGGCAGAAGGATCTTTGTGGATTCAGGCGTGTAAGGATCTTCTGCCACGAGGGGAAGCGGCAAAGATACTCCCGGAGAAGTCCTGGTAAGAAATGATGGTAGAGTCACTGCAGGGGGGATGGGCAGAAATAAGAAATACATGCTAGTTAAAACAGTTAAGAGGTAAAAATACGGAACGTAGTGATTAACTGGGAGTAAAGCAGAAAACGAACTCAGGGATGCCTCCTGGTTTCTAGATCCAGCAGCGGAGGGCGGACAGGCCCAGTTCCCAGTGGCTGCAGGGCTGACCAGGGTTAATCCCTCCCTTTGGATGCTGCGCCAGTATCTACGACCTTCAGTACTTTACTATTGCGCATACGGGGTGTACTTATTTTGTTGTCCGGCTCCACATCCGGCTGTGGCGTACTGAAGGGCCAAGGTGGGGCTTCATCTCTCGTACCCAAAAGACGCTGAACTCCAGGCTGAGCACGGAGCGTGAGCCAAAGCCCGAGACAGAAAAAACGCCGTCTGGGAAGGGGTGGCCCGGCCGGGGAGACCTTGCGTGGCCCCTGGCCTCAGCACCCCGCGAGTCCCAGCCACGATTCCACCCCGGGTGGGCCCTCCTGGCCCGCCGCCACCCTACGTCCTCCCACTCACGATTACCACGGGCGCCGGGTCCACGTGGGCTGCCATGCGCGTGCGCACAGCCCTCGCCCTCGCCTCCCAAATGCTCACAGAACTTCGCATTTCATCATTCACAGTTAGTTCACTCACAACAGAAAAACGTGGCTCACTGCTTCGCCGGTGCCAGAGGTTTCACAGCCAAGACCAATCGGTAAAAACCTTTATATGGGGGCCGAGGGCGTGTATGTTGAAGGCGGGGTGGAGGATCCCATCAGGGCCCTATAGCAGCAGTGCGCAGGCGCCAAGTGTCTCGCGCGATCTCACGGTTACCACGGTAACCTGCTGCTGGCTAGCTCGGCTGCCTAGTCTGCGGACCAGTCAGACGGCAAGAGTCACTTGAAAGCTCTTCCTCTCGAGTGTCACCCTCTCCCTTCTGACTCGATTTCTACCGTTCAAGCCTGGCAGTCTTAGCCGTACGCCCCTTCCTGCCTCTCTGTATTTAGCTTGCTTAAGGGACGCAAAACCCTAGTCCCTCCCAGCCCCCCATCTCCGTCGAACCCCTGAGGGAATCCCCAGAACCGTGAAAGTCAAGATAAATGGGGGACGAGGAGTGGTTTGAGAAAACAATATGCCTACAGGCAGTGATGTAGGCAGTCTTGAGCTCCCCCGGCCCCGCGCGGCCAAGGAAGGGGAGCAAAGGCTGCTTTGAGTTATGCGACAGCAGTTCAGAAAACTCCAAGTATCTGCTGTGGCTACTCCAACCAATGGAGATGAATGGTTAGGAACGGAGTCGCTGGGAAGTTATGGACAATTGTAAACCAGCCGAAGAACATTTCCAAGGTCAGCGTTTCTAGAACTGAGAACACAGTAGGTTGATTCTGATCGAATGAGCCTCCATCCGACTCAGGAACACTTCCTTTCTTTTCCAGTCTAATTTAGGCCCCCTTTCCTTTTCCTCCCCTTTTTCTCAATCTCATAACTGCTCGTTTTGTTCCCCTCCCCCCGCTTCTTTTGGTCTATTTTCTATATTTTCAATTTTCATCACCTACATGTACCTAACTGGCTGTAAATTAAACAAAACAAAGAGATGTGCTGCTCATTGTCAAAGATTATTGCAGCACAGGGTAGAGTAAAATGTGATCTTTAAAATTACCATTAGGCCAGAAAGAACTAAGTTACAAGTTTGAGTGTAACAACAGTTCTGTTTCGTAAAATGAATCCTCTTTGTTCATTGTGATGGACTGTAAACGTGCACGTCTAAAGTGGTCTTAGATCTCTAGTTTGAAGCTCTAAGACAAATAGAGACAATGTCTAAACGAAATGCTAGAGCGGTGATTTTCAATTGCTGCAAGAATTTTTCAAACATGCGGTACCTGACTATTTAGTCAGGGGCGCTGACCTCTTTTCCCTTAGACTGTCAAATAAAAAAATGACAACAGCCAACACAACAGTAGTCGTCCAGTGTGAATGAATCAAAATTATACCTATTTTTTTTGTCAGATTGGCAAAAAATATATTTTTGATTGCCACGGAATTTTAATAATCAGCCTGTGTGTGCCATGAAAAAGCTTAAAAACTGCTGTGCTAGAATAATGAGAAGGAAATGTGTATAATTTTTTGCCCCCTTAAGATTCCAGATTTATAGTTCCAGATTTTAGAGTTACAGTGGCATGTCGGTTTACATTTGTTCAGTGAAGATTACCGTACCTGCCATTACCTTCCACAGTTCTGGAGCCAGGTTGGCTAGATTGAAACCCTAACTTCATAACTAACTCAGCCTGTGGCCATAAAGCAAGCTAATTAACCCTCCATGAAGTGCTGAAAATAGTACCTGTTGTGAGCATTAGAAGAGCCTATCTATTGCTAGATGCTTACCACAGTCCCTGGCACATAAAAAGCACTTGATTATGATAACCGTGATGACTCTAGTGACAACCTGAGTTAATAAAAATAAACTGTAACCTCTATGATTTTAGTGCTTATGTTCTAGTTTAAGACTAATCAGAAATTTCCAAAAGAATTTTGCTGAAATTCATAGCTACATTTCTCTTCTATTTGTATCCACAAACATAACAACAAAAAAGTAAAAAGAAAAAAAATTTTCCATGATGACTCAATTACCTCAAAATACATTTCCTTTCAGTGTTCCTTTCTAATTTGTTCACATTTATGCACACATTTACATTGTTAAAATAATAATAATATAGGTACAATTTTGTGTTCTGATTTTGTTACATATATAGCATTTTTCCTGTTTTTCATAGTCTTTAAATTATGGCTCTAACTTTTATATATCTGGTATCCTATACTGAATGATTAGTTTTACTTTTCAATGACAGCCGTTACAGTTATTTTGTTATGGAAGGGGAGAGAGAGACTCAAATCAGGAGGCCTTCTTCCCCTGTCTTGGCTCTTGGTTCTTGTCTCTCTTCAAGAGGTGAAGTCAAGTGAGAGACAACACTATAGTGGAAATGAGATAGCAAGTTTATTTAGGAAACACACATGAGCACAAAGCCACAGACCAGCTAGTCTGAATACCCCACATATAGAGAAAATAAAGTTATTAGTAAGTTTGTTAGTAAGTTAGTGAATTTGTTCTATGCACTTGAGCCAAGGCTACAAGCAAGTACTTAGCTAATCTAAGTACGCCAACTGTTGGGGTTTAGGGGTTATACATCTTAGCTGGCTTCTAGGTTCCCCCTCCTTCCTCCCTGGGAATAATGTGCAGCTGCAAAGGCTTTTCTTCTCAGTTAGTAAAGGCTCTTTGTTTTAGTTAGTCAAATTGTTACAGGAGCTTCCTTTCCCAGCATAGAATCTCAAGGACTGCCCCCTCTTCCTGTACCCAGCAATCTTAGTAAGATTGTTACAGCAGCCCCTTTTCTCAGCACAGTTTCAAGAACTCTCCCCCGCTGCTGCGCTATTCTGCTGCTCGGGACGCAGCTTTATCAGAACAAGCCCAGAGCCTTGGCTGGCGTAGCTCAGTGGATTGAGCGCTGGTCTGTGAATCAAAGGGTCGCTGGTTTGATTCCCCAGTCAGGGCACACGCCTGGGTTACAAGCCAGGTCCCCAGTAGGGGGTGCATGGGAGGCAACCACACATTGATGTTTCTCTCCCTCCCTCCCCTCTGTCTAAAAATAAATAAATGAAATCTTAAGAAAGAAAGAAAAAGAAAAGGAAAACCTGAGCTCAGGGACTGCTGAATCATCTGGTGAGACACGCCTTCCTTTCGCTCCCAGCCGCCTGTATGGAGATCTGTGTTCGATTGTGACAGTGAGGACCCTGCCTTTATTTCCCCTCTGGCTGCTCATTGCTGGCTGCTGCCTAACAATTTTACCATGTAAAACTTCAGTTTGGTTTTTGAATAACAAAGCTTTTTTATATTAATTATTGAATTGGACTGCTATTAGGTTTATATGCTTGACGTGATGTAAGAGTGGTTTAAGATACCTGGTGATAAGTTATGTCATTAGCCACAGGCCTTTGGTGAACTAAATGGAAGCCCCAACAGGAAAGTTTGTCAATAGAATATAAGAGAATTGACTGACAGAGTCTTCTTTCCCTCTGTGGTATTTTATTCTTTGCTGTGTGTGTATTAGTAGTCAGAGTTCTCCAGAGAAGCAGAACCAGTGGGAGATAAGTATGCATATAATATATAAATGATTTATTGAGGGGAATTGGCTCATGGGATTCTGGAGGGTAAGTCCCGCAGTCTGCCATCTGCAAGCTGGAGAGTCAGGAAAGCTGGTAGTGCAGTCCAGTCTAAACCTGAAGGCCTGAGAATCAGGGGAGCAAGTGGTATAAACCCCAGTTCCAGGGCCAGAGAAATGAAATGAGATGTCCCAGCTCAAGCAGTGAGGCAGGAAAAAAAAAAGGACCAATTCCCTCTTCTGCCACCTTTTATCATAAGCAAGCCCTCAACAAACTGGATGATGGCCCACGCACATTGGGGAGGGCAGTTTACTCAATGGAGTCACCAGTTCAACTGCTAATCTCAACCTGACACACTCTGAAATAATGTTGAGTCTGGGCACCCCATGATCAGTCAAGTGGACTCATTCAATTCACCACCACAGTGTGATCGTTCTTATATAATACATGGCCACAATTGTTACATGAACAGTCATCTGTTACTTTAAATCAGTTACTGAAAATATACTAATGATGAGCTGCAAAATCAAAGAACAGCCTTCGGGCCTGTGCTGTTGGAAGCTCTGTTAGGTAGGACTATATATATGCGTATAATACTACAAAGAGCCAATATAAATGTTAGCTGTTTAAGGCAGTTAAGTAATCCCGAAGCAACAATGCAGTGGCAGTAAGGAGACCAGTAAGGAGGAAACCTAACTGGATTCAGACCATTTATTATACTTACAAGGCATCGAAAGCAAGATCAGCATGATGTCCCTATTCAGAGAGGTCAAATAACCACAGGTTTATGAGTGGTGGGTCATGTTGTTTTTACAAGCCAACTTTAAACCTCAGCCGAGTAGTTCCAGAGACTAACACAGAAGCCAGCAGCTATAACCTAAGTGGTGAAGGACTGGGCGGGAAAAGAAGAAAGGGCAAAATGAAAAGCCCTGGTCCCAACTGAAACTAGGGAGAAGAAGGGGGAATTTCACTTTGTGGGAGCCTCCCACAGGACAAGGAGGAGCTGCAAGGAGCCCCAGCGAGGCCTCCGCGAGTCTGCAGTCAGGCCTTGTGCCCCTGGCTAGGCGGGGATGCGTAAGGCGGTCTGGGGGCCTTGGCAGGGCCGTCCTGAGGCCTTACACCATATGGTAGCAAAGCTAGCCTGAGGTTACTTTTTTAATAAATTATTTTTTTAAAGGCAGAGGCCTAACGTGATGTGATGCCGGACTTTTGATTTTCCATAGGTCCTAAAGAGCCAGCACCAGTTTTGGAAATAAAGCGTCAACATCATATAAAATTGGCTTCAAGTAACTGTTCAAAATATGACATGTATATACACAGACCCTATAATTTTAGAATTACTTAAGGTGTAGGTATTTATATGAATTAAATTGTCACAAAATTCTTTCTGAAACAATATGAGAACAAGTTTTGAGAAGCACTTTTAAGATAGAAATGTGCACATAGGTCTGTATATATATATTAGGTGAAAAAACATAAATAACATTTTACTTTGTTTAACAACAATTACTGAGCATCTTTTATATGTCAGGCGATGTGTTAGATGTTAGATAAGTAAAAATGAAGAAACTGTTTTTCTTTCCTTCCTTCTTTCCACCCCCCTTCTCTAGTTTCCTCACTCCCTGCCTTTCTTCAGTAGGTAACGATATTTATTGAATTCTAAGTATTGAGGATAAAGCAGTGAACCAAGCAAAGTTCGAATGGAGGAGACAGACAATAAACAAACAAAAAAAATATACTATGTCAGATGACGCAAAGTGCGATGGACAGAAACAAAGCGGGGAAGAGGGGGAGGGACTGCTTGGGCGAGGGTGATGGAAGGCTTCCCCGAGATGTGACCTTTGAGCAAAGCCCGGAGGAGGCCTGAGCCACACAGACATCCAGGGAGAGTGTTCTGAGGGAAAGGTCCCCAGGCAGGAGGGTGAGACCTGTTAAAACATCAGGGGGTCCCATGCGGCAGGGGCCCTTTGAAGGAAAGTGAGAATGGAAACAGAGAGGAGAGATGGCTACGAGCTTATAGACCAAACTAAAGATATTTCTTATCCTAAAGGCTTCTGGAAGAGGTGCCATCTAAGCCTAATCTCGAAAGAGAAATTGACCAATTAAGGTGGGAGAAGGGCATTCCAGGCAGTAGAGCATCTGCTATCTATAAACCTGGAAAGAGGGAACTTAGAGTAGTGGCTCAGTAGAACTGGTGGGCAGAGTACACATGCTCTGGGGAAGAAAGCAGGGAGATGAGGCTGGAAAGGTCGGTAGGGCCCGAATAATAGTGGGCCATCACGTATACGTTCAGTGGCTATTCCGAGAAGGACAGTTAATTATTTCGGGCAATAGACCTCAACCCTGGCTGCATAATTCCTGGTGCTTGTGGCCAACCCCACAACCCTTGAATCAGAATCTCTGGGGGCAAGAATTAGATGTTGGGTTTGGGTTTATATTTTTCTTTCCAGACGATTGCTAAAATAGAAAAGCCCATTCTAAAATTCACATGGATCTCAAGGGACACCCGAACAGCCAAAACAATGTTGAAAATGAACAAAATTGCAGGACTCCAACTTCCTGATTTAAAAAATTGCTACAAAGCTGCAGTAATCAAAACAGCTTTACACTGGCCTAAAGACAGACATACAGACAAATAGAATAGAGAACCCAGAAATAAACCCTCACATATCTGCTCAATTAATTTTAACAAGGGGGCAAATGGGGAAAGGACTGTCTTTTCAACCAATAGTGCTAGGAAAACTGGACGTCCACAAGCAAAAGGAAGTTGAACCCTTACTGATGCCTTTTACCAAAATTACCTCAAAATGGTTAAAAGACCGAAACATAAGAGCTACAATTATAAAATTCTTAAAGCAGGGAAGAATCTTCATGACATTGCATTTGGCAATGATATCTTGGATATGACACTAAAAGCACAGATAGCAAAAGAAAAAAATATAAACTGGATCTTCACTAAAATCGAAACCTTATGTGCATCAATACTATCAAGAGTAAAAGATGACCCACAGAATGGAGAAAATATTTGCAAATCATAATGTGATTTCAGGGATTAATACTCAGAATATATAAGTAACTCCTACAACTCAACAAAAATACTCCATTCAAAAATGGGCAAAGGATGTAGATACTTCTCAAGGAAGTTATACAAACGGCCAGTGAGCGCGTGCAAAGATGCTCAACATCCTTAGCAGGGAAACAGAAATCAAAGCCATGATGAGGTACCACTTCACACCTACTAAGATGGCTGTTTTTAAAAAATAGGAAATAAATGGTGGTGAGGATATTGAGAAATAAGAACCGTCCTGCATTTCTGGTGGGGATATAAAATGGGGCAGCGGCTGTGGGAAACTGCCAGTTCTTCCAAATGTGAAATATAGACTCAATATTGTGACCCAGCAATGCGACTCCTAATAGATCCAAAACAATTGAAAGCTGGGATTCAACAGATACTTATATGCCAATGTTCTTACAGCATGACCCTCAATAGCTGAAAAGTGGAAACAACTCAAGTGTCCATCGACAGATGAATGGATGAACAAGCTGTGACGTATACACACAGCAGAACATTATTCAGCCATAAAAAAAACAAAGAATGAAGTACTGATACAGGCCACAACATGGACGAACCTTGAGAAACATTATGGTAAGTGAAATAAGTCAGTCACAAATGGACAAATATTGTATGATCAAATTTATACGAGGTACTAGAACAGGCAAATTCATAGAGACAGAAAATAGAATAGAGGTTACCAGGACTGAGGGGAAGAGAGGATGAGAAACTATTATTCATTGGGTATAGAGCTTCTTTGGGAGAATATGAAAAGTTTCGGAAGTAGATAGCTGTGGTGGTAACACGGTATTGTGAATGTACTTAATTCCACTGAATTGTACCCTTAGGAATGGTTAAAACAATAAACTTTGTGTTCTGTACACAAAACAGTGCTTGTCTGTGATCCCAGGCATGGCCAGTCCCCACTTGATGAGAAGCTCTGGGCTGGGGCACAGTAAAGATCCTACCTGCCTTAAAGGAGATCGAGGAACACTTTGTTGCAAAGAATGTCCTTCTTCACACCCACATGTGCCATCCGTATTAAATAGTCTAAGGGCGCATGTATTTTCATCCAGTTTTCCGGATGATGATGTTCTCAGCCTGCAGGTAATGCAGCATCCTACTGAAAGTGGTCATTCAATAGGGGTGATTATCTGTCATGGAAGCCTGGAGGTTTTCCAGAATTGGCTCATTTAGCTACACAGCAGTTCATCAAAATCCTAAGGGCTTTCTCTGTTTCCCTTTTGCTGTCCTCAGAATATTGGTATTTGCCCTCAAACCCTGACGTTTGTCCTTTCCAGGTCATAATTCAGCTGTCACAGCTCCAGTCATCCTGTCCTACACAGTCACCTTGTGTAGGGCAGTACGCTTTACCCCATGCATTTCTTTCTATCAGAAAGAAAAATCTAAGAAGCCCCAGCACACTCCCTTTTGTGGCTTATTGGACAGAATTGGTCATATGCCCACACCTAAACAGTCACTGGCAGAAGGGAATGAGTGGAGTCAGACTAGCATAGGCCAAGTATGGTTCTTCTCCTGAAGATGGACCCACCTTCCTTGAGCATCTTTTGGCTCCATAACTAAGCAGAAGTAGGGTTGTTGACCAAAAAAAAAAAAAAAAGAAAAATTTTAGGTGGGGAACCAGAGGTATCCCCAGTAGGAAGACATTTGTTTGCTGGAGCTCAGTTGCCGAATACATTAACTGGGCATTAATATGTAAAACACATGCAGTATTATAACCAAAAGAGCAGAGTGGAGACAAAATTATAAGCCCTATGTACATATTATCATTGAAACCAAAGGCTAAAAATTTCACAAGTTTAATGAAGAACATTAAAACAAATGAGAGACTGATGCCGATGGTGCTTTGAGAGGCTAAAGCCCTGAGCTAGCAGTTACAGCTTGATAGGTTGGGTAAAGATGGAAGATATTTATGAACCTTTGCCGCAGTCCGGCTGCAGCAGGATCCAGGCGGTCCCGACGGTGGGTAAGGAGCCGGGAAACAGACAACTACGCGACTCGATGGCAGTGCAAAGCTGTTCCCATTTATTTTCAATTTTAACATTGCTTATGTACAGATTTTTCTGGCAGACATTAACTTTCTGTGGTTACAGATTTATGGTTAATTGAAAACAAGCATTGGCTTGCCAGACAGAGTCTCAACGAGTTCCTTTGTCTGTGGTTAATGGTTGATCAATGATCTATGTCTATTTCCTGATTCCTGATAATGTCTATTCTACTAAAATGCTATGGACCGAGTGCCCTTTCTATTACTGTATGTCCCTCAACGTTCTTTTCAGTCCACCAACCTCTGTGATCTCTAAATATTTGTGGATAGTGTGTTTTGAAAAATGTTCTTAACTGATTCTCAATTGAATGCTTTGGCTTCTTAGTAGGCACCAAGGGGGACCTTGGCGTGCCAATCGTTCAATAAAAGACAACCTGTACCAAGGAGTGTGTTTTCCATCCTTGTTGACCGTTCTTATACCTAACTCCTTATAAGCTCCTCGGTTCTCAATTTATAAGCATTGTTCTCAATTCTTCCCAGGTTAATCATATGTACAAGAAATAGGGCAATTCCTAATAACACAATTCCTATAACAATCACTATTCCCCAACTTATGCTGCATCCTCTTCCGAGAAGAGGCCTCCCTTGAAGTCTCTCCGCCCATGTCTGGACCTTGTCAGATAATATGGCTGGAAGAGGACGCGGCATCTCCCCCGCTTTTATTTTTTAATTTGAGGATTTCAATTTGAGTGCGAAGATCCTTGAGAGACGAAATTATGATTCTGAAGACGACTGGGAAGATAAGAATAAGAATAATTATAATGAGAATCGTAATACCAATATGAATACGTTCAGGCCACCAAACTATCAGATTAATAGTATTCTGAATAGAATTTCATAACTTATGGGTGAGTTTTTCCCCAAAAGGCAATTCTGGTTTACTTTGACTTAATTCTCGTATTTTTGCTTGTAGGGCAAGAATATCTGGGGCTAATTCTGTATTGTGCCATATACCTTGTAGATGAGCTTTGACTTTATCCCATGGCTCTGAGCTTCCAGTATAAGGACAGGGGGTTATACAAATCCATTTGTACTGAGAGTGGCATTGTGTCGTCATTTGTGTTTTTATATTCTGAATCTGGTTTTTTATATATATTACTGTATTTTTTAATGCATTAATTCCAGAAAGTTTTTAACTTTCTATCTAGTTTTTTTGAATTGTTAATGCAATAGAAACATTATGCAATAATTTATTAACATGATTGGCAGTATGTATTTCCTGTACTAATGCAGTAGCCGAAACTGCGAGAGAAGCAATGATGCTTATGAAAGCTGTAATTCCTAGTATAAGTGCAGCTACAAATTGTTTTGGTCTCATTAGCTCATTTAACTTTTGAATTACTTGTAATCCAGGATCATCATACCAGTCTTCATGGAGTGTTACTGGCAATAATACATGTGTGGGCTGATGTACAATTATAAATATAGTATAATTTTTTGGTAAGCCCAAATTTATACAATTGGTAATTAAGCATTTATTACACTTAATATGATATGACTTTTCTATATGAATTATATTTAATATTCTTGAATTTCCTACTATAATAGCATGAGGAGTATTTGCACAAGCTCGAAGAGCATAAGGCTCAGGAGCACTACTAGTGGGTCTCTTGAAAAGAATGGTATTTGTAGCTGCCAGAAGTCTAAATAAATCTGGACAGAGCGAAGTCCTGTTATGGTCATTGGATATACTTTGATATATAGGTCCTACCCATCCTGGGGTGAACCATCTTCTTATTGGTTTTCCATCTGTAGGTAGCACATTAGTTGAATTAAATTTGTTAGTATTATTAAGAATATATGCCGTATAATTATAAACAGGTGAGGATACAGAAAAATCATAAATTACTACATTTGAATTAACAGGCGAAAATATAGTAGCTTTAGGAGTAAAGCCACAATCTAACCATTTTGGATATTCTATTTTTATATTTATATTTTTCCAATATAGATCCAATTCAGAATATTTAATTTGGCATGACTTTAGTAAATAATTAAAATGAGTTAAATTAATATAGGTTTTATTATATGCATAAGATTCAATAGTAACTATTCCCAATGACCACAAATACCTGGACTTGCTTCTCCTTGAGGCGAATTTGTAATAAATGTTCTATAATTAATAGGCAAGCATCCCGGAGGAGGATGCCCTTGGGTTACAAAACATAAAGGCGCATCATTAGAAATCCCTCAAAATTTATATTTTTAGTTGTCTTGTAAGGAATTAATGAATCCAGGATGCCTCCCATCAAGTCCGTATTATTAGTAAATACTTTAAGATTACGATCACCCCAAGCCGTCGGATGGAGTAAAGGAGGGTCAGGAACATAAGCCCAATAGGAATGATTAGTAGGTATAGCAGATACCTGACAAGATAGCAGGCCAATCATAGCCAAAAACAAGGTCTCAGGAGTGGGCTGCTGTCCTGTTAAGGAGACAACCTGAGAAGCGTCTGACGTCAATTTCTTAATCTGGCCCCAAGAGGGCGGAGTAGCTCTTCTGGCCGATTGAGCCCGCTGAGTAGAGGAGAGGTGTGGTTCAGCCTTCGGGATCAGGGATTTTGGCTCCTCTTCCTCCGGAACCATATCTGGAGTCGGATAAGGCAATGGAGGCATTCTCCTTTTCTTGTGTAGGCCGGATGAGCCGATCCGGGATCCAAATGGGGGAGTCTGCCTCCTGTGGAAATACACAAGCATATCCTCGCCCTGATGTTGATAAGACATCGGGCCCTTTCCATTGACCAGTTAGTAAATCTTTCCATTTTACCATTACTGTAGCTTGTGAAACTGGACCCCAATGTCTCATCATTGGAGTTAAACCTTGATTATTACCATTCAAGTGATTGATAACAAATAAAGCATGTTGTAATAAATGATGAGGAGATAAATATTTATTGATTCCTTGTTGTAATTTAAATATTTGATTTTTTAGAATTTGATGGGCTCACTCAATTATAGTTTGTCCTTTGGGATTATAATGTATCCTGGTGCTATGTTTGATCTGAAACTTATGACAAAATTCCGTGAAAGCTTTCGATGTATAAGCCGGTGCATTGTCTGTTTTTAATCCTTTCGGTATTTTGAAATAGGCAAATGTTTGGACCATATGTTGAATTACATCTTTGTTAGCTTCCCCAGTTCTGGCTGACGTGAAAATTACATGAGAATATGTATTTATGGTTACATGTAGAAATGATAACTTTCCAAATTCAGGGATGTGGGTTACATCCATTTGCCATAGAACATTTGCTTTGAGCCCTCTGGGATTTACTCCCATTGGTGGCGATGGGAGAAATGTTACACATGTGGAACACTGCCTTACTATCTGTCTTGCTTGTTCCCTTGCAATCTGAAATTGCATGCGCAATGCAGAGGCATTTTGGTGATGTAAGGCATGAGAAGCAGATGCTGCTTCTACAGCTGTTAATATAAGTTCTTTAGTTAATTGATCAGCCAATTTATTCCCCTCAATTAGCGGTCTTTCTAGAGTGGAATGCCCTCGAATATGTCCTATAAAGAATGGGGAGGTTCTTTGATGAATGAGTTTTTGTAAGATCAGGAATTGTGAACTAATAGTAGAGTTGGTTGATATTAATGCAGTTTCTATAGCCGGAAATAAATGGACAATATATGCTGAATCAGTATACAGATTAAAAGATTGTGTTACTTGTTGAAATGCAGTTATAACAGCAATTAGTTCCGCCCTTTGTGCTGAAGTCTCTATAGTTTGTTGGACGATTTTTTTGTCATTTATTATCGTTACCGCTTTACCATTAGATGACCCGTCGGTAAATATATTAACAGCAGGTGGCGGTAAAGGATTGTTTCTAAAATTCTTAGGAAAGATAAAATTAGTGGTCTTAAGGAAATGTAATAGTGGATGTGCAGGTAGATGAAATAATAATTCCCCAGTAAAACCTATTAATGAAATTGCCCATTGATCCTCTAATTGATATAATTGTTCACATTGTTCTCTTGTATAGGGAATCACAATCTGATATACATCTGACCCCAAAAGTTCTTTACTACGTCTTCTTCCAGCGAATATCAATAACGCTCTTAGATATGGATAAGAGGATATTATTTTCTTAGGAGTTGAGGGCAAATGGAACCATTCTAATGGTAATCCTTGCCACAGGCATGCTGTGGGGGTGTACTGAGTTTTTAAGATTATCAATTGCCAAGGTTTATTATAATTTACCTGAGACAATTTATTTTGATTAAGGGCTATATTAACCTTTTTTAAGGCTTCTTTGCCTGCTTCTGTTAATTGTCTTTTTGAGGTTGGGGAGCTATTACCTTTTAAAATATCAAATAAAGTCTTTAAATCTTGTGTAGTCAATTTTAAAAAGGGTTTTATCCAATTTATATCTCCCAATAGTTTTTGAAAATTATTAAGAGTATTTAATTGATCATATCTTATTTCTATTTGTTGAGTTTGTATTAATGGAGAGTAAATTATTTTGCCTCAATAATTAAATGGAGGATTTTCCTGTATTTTTTCTGGGGCAATTATTAAACCATATTTATTTAATTCTTGTACCATCTCTTTCCAAATTTGTTGTAAAACTGCCTTGCTCTTATGAGCCATTAAAATATCATTCATGTAATGTATAATATAGGCAGTAGGAAATTGGTGCCTAATGTTTTGTAATGCGGTATCAACAAATTTTTGACATAATGTAGGGCTATTTTTTATACCTTGAGGCAAGACCTTCCATTGATATCTCTGGTAAGGTTTTTGTAAATTTGGAGAAGGCAAGCTGAATGCAAATCTTTTACAGTCGTTTGGAGATAGAGGTATAGTAAAGAAACAATTCTGTAAATTAATTATAACAATTTTATATCCTTTTGGGATAGCGACTGGGGAGGGAAGGCCCAGTTGTAATGCCCCCATTGTGATCATTGTTTTATTAATAGCTCTTAAATCTTGTAGCAATCTCCATTTTCCTGATTTCTTTTTTATTACAAATATCGGTGTATTCCAAGGACTATTGGATGGTTCTATATGTCCTCATCTCAACTGCTCCTGAATTAGTTCTGTGGCTGCTTGTAGTTTTTCTTTGGTGAGAGGCCACTGTTCCACCCAAACTGGTGCCTCTGAGTGCCACTGACTAGGATCAGCATAATAGGGAACAGTGGCCATAATTATAAAAAATTAGATTCCTTTTGTTCTGGGATTTCAAGTGTCATATTCATTTGTGATAATATATCCCTTCCCCATAATGAAAATGGTAGAGATAGAATAATATAAGGCTGAAACGTTCCTGATAGGTCATTATCTTTCCAATATAGAATACTAGAGCTTTTTACTATGTTAGATGCGAGACCTAATCCAACTAAAGTAGTAAGACTTTGAGTAGTAGGCCAGGCGTTAGGCCAATCTTTTCCTGTGATGCAAGAAACATCGGCACCTGTGTCTATTAATCCTGCTATTTCTTTTCCTTCCATCAATAGTTTTCTTATAGGTCTTGTTTTATTAATTTGTTGTACCCTAGCCACTAAATCTGTGGATCTGAAGCCCTCATCCCCTCTTTTTTCTTTTAGGTTTATATTAGGCAGGGCTAAATAGGGCAATAATAATAACTGCGCTGTTCTTTGCCCTGGGTATAATTGTAATGTCTTTCTCGGTGGCTGAATCATAAGTTTTATTTCTCCTGTATAATCCGCACCAATTACCCCTGGAAGTATCTGAATACCTGTTTTAGAGCTAGAGCTTCTCCCAGTAATTAATCTCATATATCCTTTTGGTACAGGCCCATAAATTCCCATAGATACAATAGTGACCTCATTTTCAGGGGTAATAATGGTATGATGTAAAACTGGCAGGTCTAATCCTGCGCTTCCTGAGGAGGCTCTTGCCAAATCATGGATGGCTTTTGAGAGATTGGGGTCCCCAGTTTGTTGTCGGGGTCTGGGGAGACCCCCAATATACGTTTTTTTGCTCATTCTGATTTTGATTATTTCCATAGAAACCTGATTGAAAACCAGAGGACATGCTATTATTATTCATTAATAGGTGTCCATCCTTGTGAAATTTAGATTTACAATCCTTTGCCCAGTGGAACCCTTTCTGACATTTGGGACAAATAGATGAAGGTCTAGATTGTTGATGCATAAGTGATCCAATGCTTTGAGTATTATTCTGTTTTTTATCTGGACACTCCCTGCTGAAATGTCCTGGTTTCCCACAATTAAAACATTCATTATTGTTTTTACGACCTTTGCTTCCTGGTTGAGCATTCATTACTTTCAAAAATTGGGTGTAAGATTTTCCCTTTAAGGCTGCAGCCATGGCTACCCCTTGTATATAAGCAGGGGAGGCCTCCATACATGTTCTAATAAAATCACTAATATTACCAATCCTACGAACTGGCCTTAATAAGGTTTGGCAGGTGGGATGAGCATTTTCAAAGGCTAACTGTTTTAATATTAGTTCTGCTGCCTCGGGGTTGTTTATTGCTTTGGAAACATTCTCTTCCA
This sequence comes from Mormoops blainvillei, assembly GCA_004026545.1. Taxonomy (NCBI): domain Eukaryota; kingdom Metazoa; phylum Chordata; class Mammalia; order Chiroptera; family Mormoopidae; genus Mormoops; species Mormoops blainvillei. The sequence continues at coordinate 27,314 of PVJD01001811.1, read as the reverse complement.
GTTTAGCCAGGCATTCCTCATAAGGTTCCTCCGGCCCTTGTTTGATATTACTTAAGAAAGTTGTTTTTGTCTCGGCGGAAAGCAACCGCCACCAGGCGGTAACCGCAAGTTTTGAAACCTCCTGTAAGACGGCTCTCGGCAGTTCAGGCTGTGCTTGTGGGGTGAAACATTCTCCCGTTCCCATGAGCATAGAAAAGGTCATTTTATCCCTAGTTCTTTTTAATAAATCTCTCTGTGCTATTCCTTTTGCCAAATCCTTAAAATTAGATTTCCACAACAAATATTGTCCTGCCAGTAGGCATGACCTAGCCGTTCGTTGCCAGTGAAAAGGCGTTAACCATTCACTAGCAATTGAATCTACTAGTTGCATGGTATAAGGAGAGGCAGGGCCAAAATCTTTTACTGCCAATTTTAACTCTTTTAATAATTTGAATGAAAGGGGTTCCCATTGCGGTGGGCCTTCATCACTAGTATATAACACAGAGTAGCAGCCAGATGTAGTTTCCCCCATGTTCCTAGCCTGCTGGATGGCTCCCAAAAACCCCACCTTGGCAGGGACTATTCTATTTCTTCGAGGAGCGGCAGGGGCGTTTGCTCCTACACCGGGGCCAAATGGATCTGGATCCTCATTTCTATGATAAGAAGCAGCAGCAGCATCTAATTCCTGCTGATAATCCGGAGGAAGGATTTCATCTCCTGGGTCTAAATGCAGATCTGATTTTAATCTAACTGGAGGATCCTCATTATTTATACTTGTATAACTCTTAGCAGTTCTTATCTCTGGGAACAATGGAGTAGCCTCCTTATTTACTCGCTCAGCGAAGCATATAGCTTCGTGGGTTGGATCAAAACTATCTTTAAGAACATTCCATAGGGAAAATGCATCTACTGGAACCTTTTCAGGTCCATGTACGGAATGGAAATCTTTCATTTCTTTTCCTAGTTTTAACCATGTATCTAAATTTAATGTTCCACCTTCTGGGAACCATGGTACACATTCCTATACGAAATAAAAAAATTCTCTTAACTGTTTACTGGATACATTAATACCTCTGTTATGTAACATATGTTTAGTAATATCAATGAACAGTCCTCGTTCCTTAGATTCAGTATGCTACTCGCCCTTTCCGACTTAGCCTGTTCCACTAAGGGGTCTGCAGCACCCACATGGTGAGCTCCTTATCCTTACGGAAAATAAACAGACTTACCTTCAGGTCCCTGTTCGGGCGCCACTTGCCGCAGTCCGGCTGCAGCAGGATCCAGGCGGTCCCGACGGTGGGTAAGGAGTCGGCGCCGGGAAACAGACAACTACGCGACTCGATGGCAGTGCAAAGCTGTTCCCATTTATTTTCAATTTTAACATTGCTTATGTACAGATTTTTCTGGCAGGCATTAACTTTCTGTGGTTACAGATTTATGGTTAATTGAAAACAAGCACTGGCTTGCCAGACGGAGTCTCAACGAGTTCCTTTGTCTGTGGTTAATGGTTGATCAATGATCTATGTCTATTTCCTGATTCCTGATAATGTCTATTCTACTAAAATGCTATGGACCGAGTGCCCTTTCTATTACTGTATGTCCCTCAACGTTCTTTTCAGTCCACCAACCTCTGTGATCTCTAAATATTTGTGGATAGTGTGTTTTGAAAAATGTTCTTAACTGATTCTGAGTTGAATGCTTTGGCTTCTTTCTTAGTAGGCACCAAGGGGGACCTTGGCGTGCCAATCGTTCCATAAAAGACAACCTGTACCAAGGAGTGTGTTTTCCATCCTTGTTGACCATTCTTATACCTAACTCCTTATAAGCTCCTCGGTTCTCAATTTATAAGCATCGTTCTCAGTTCCTCCCAGGTTAATCATATGTACAAGAAATAGGGCAATTCCTAATAACACAATTCCTATAACAATCACTATTCCCCAACTTATGCTGTGCCCTCTTCCGAGAAGAGGCCTCCCTTGAAGTCTCTCCCCCCATGTCTGGACCTTGTCAGATAATGTGGCTGGAAGAGGACGCGGCAAACCTTTACTTGGAATACTCTAAGAATATAAATAATAAACCAAACTGAAGTAAAAGTGCCTCCTGTCAGGAATATTCTTGTTCTGAAACTTGTTGACAGTAAAATGGTCCCAGCTAGTTTTGTTGCAAGGAGTTCTCTTGAAACATCCTAACTTTAAAATGATATGAAATGGGTCCTTTCATGTCTAGACTATGCTTACTTATTTATTTGGGGAAATTATATTAGTTCTTTGTTGTTTCAGAAAATGACACTTACTAGAATGTTGTAGAAAATTATGTACTTATCTAAAGTTGTAATATAATTACAACTATTGTAATTAACTAATTCAATGTTACAACATCACTGACCTTATAACTTTACTATTATAAAAGTGACTTGATTTTAGTGCTTAGTCAGAAAAATATTAAAACTCCTGTTCTGATTTTCTGCCTACAGACCTATTTGTAAAGAATCTGGTAGTGCTAATGGGTTCAGTTCTTATGAAAAACACAAGTATGAGTCCCTTTGCTGACACGGATTTCCATTCTTGCATTTTGTGAAACTTCATCACTGGCATGTTTAGACTACTCAAACCATAAACAAATTCAACCAATCACATGAAACCATATCTCAGAAATAGATAACCATATTGTAATAGTTAATCTAGCATGTGAAACCACTTAGATTTAAGGGAAAAAAATGATATTAGTGACAAGTAAAATAATGTTAAACTCATCACAGCAAATGTCACAAAGCAGGAAGGAATATAAAGTGGGCATAAATTTTTCATCGCTTTTTAAAAAATCTTTGAAAAATGAAGTTTGCTTCATATTGTTTTTTATCTTCATCTGGGACATACTTATTGATTTCCGAGGAAGAGAGAGAGAGAAGCACCCATCGGTGGCCCCTTGCGCGCACTCCACCTGGGGCGGAACCTGCAGCCCAGGCCTGTGCCCTGACCAGAAAGCAAGCCCGCAGCCTCCTGGAGTGGGGCAGCGCTGCAGCCAACTGAGCCTCACTGGCCAGGGCTTCTACATAACTCTTTAAAAATGTAGACATTATGAGTTCTTCAGAGTCAAAAAATTATTACAGCTTTTCAAACTAGAAATGAAAAGGCCATGGAAGCATCCTACAGGTTTTCATTCCTAATAAGGTGAATATTGGTAGCCAAACCCATGTAACCAAAAAGTTGTATGGGGTCCTCAATAATTTGTTTAAAAGAGTAAAGTGCTCTGGAATCCAAAAAGGAAGACATCTACAGTGGACGATCCCAGCTTTGATAGGTCCATTTCTTGACCTGGGCTCATAAATTTCATTATTAGGAAATTTTGACCCTCTATTTAAGTCCCTGGCTGGGCCCACATTTTTGGTTCTTCTACCTCAAGAAGCTGGCTTTCAGTGACAGGAAAAACTCTGACCCGAGTTTCTCCTGGATATGGTAGGGTTTTTGCCTATTTTGTTACTGATTTTTACTTTTTCCCTATTTTTTCCTTTACTCCTTTTTCCCCCATTTTGCTTTATTTTTCCCATTCTCATTGTTTCTTTACTTTTTCCATCTTTTTCTCTTTTTTTCCTTTTTAAATTTCTTTTTCTAATTTTTTTCCCTTTTATTTGGATTGTTAGTATTTGTTGTTATTTATATGTCTGGTCATCATTGTGTCTGATTCCATTATAAAGGTCAGTTTATCAGGTGGACTCCAGAAATGACTTTCTTTTGAGATGATTTGGGCCAAGGTTCTCACCAGCTTCTCCCAGTTTTAAGTTGACCTTGGGACACCTTAACTCCAAGGTCAACAATAAGTCCAACACACTGTAGGGCCTCTCAGTCCTGGAAACTCAGTGAGTATTCATTCCATTTACATATCCAAGAAATGTGAAGAACTGCTCAAGAAATTTCTCATTCTCGATCCCAGCAAGAGAGGCAATTTAGAGCCCATTAAGAAGGTTCCATGGCCCTGACTGGTATAAGCTCAGTGTTGGGCGTCATCCTAGAAACTGAAAGGTCGCTGGTTTGATTCCTAGTCAGGGCCCGGGCCTAGGCTGCAGGCTGGGTCCCCGACTGGGGGGGCGTGAGCAGCAGCCAATCGATGTTTCTCTCACACATCAATGTTTCTCTTCCTTTCTTTCTCCCTCCCTTCCCCTCTAACATTTTTTTAATAATTTTTTTTTTAAAAGAGCATCCATGGATGAATACAGGTCATGAAGATAAGCTAAAGTGTTGTATGGAGCCACTCCCTGACTACAAAGAGCTTTGGCCAACTGCCTTGATAGTGTCCATGTATTGCACAAGGGAGAAGATCCAAGACCTCCCAGAAGCACCACAAAGTTATGGCTGCCCATTTGCTCTCAAGAGAGCTGAGCTGGTGGGCCACATTGTTGCCCTGAATCCCAAGCTTTAGCAGGCCTAACCGACAGCAGCACTCTTCCATCCCACACACGGTACATGGAGTCTCTGCCAACTTACAGCTGTGGAGTTTCCACAAGCCGGTTCTTCCCTATTCTCTTCTAAGGATATTCTCTCCCCTATTCCTATTCTAAGAATATTCAAAGGAGTAACACAGAACTTAAGCCTGAGGAGGACCAGGTCTCAGGTGCAAGGGCAGCAGCAGAGCCAACGAGCCTACCAATCTCCTATGCCCCTGGAGAGGAAGAGCCCTCCTCCCCTCCAGGAACAACGACCTCCCCACCAGCATGGATCAACACAGGAATTCTCCCCTTTTGGAGTGGCCCGACCTTGGCCAGGCCTCCATGCACAAGGGCAAAGACAGCCTAATCCTTCCAGGGCTGGGGTCTCCATAGCCCTTGCTCCCCTCCACACCCCACCCCACCCCCAGACTTCCTGCAAGGCTCCACCTGGGCCAGGGATCCAACCAGACCTCAGAGCTGTGCACCACAGGGTGGACCTGTGAGGTGCACCCACCCAGCCCAGCACAACCTCCCAATTGTGTCCCTTTGACCTCTTCTTTAGCCCACACATCAGAAGCAGTGGCAGAGCCACAGAAGGAACCAGTCCCCTCTGCCACGTTTTCCCAGGGGTGTGTCCAAAGGAAACTCCGTCCACCTGGGCAATCTCTCTGACAGATGAGCCACCCCAGCCTCTCCCTCTGACAACAGCCAGATTCAGCGAGGGCCAGAAGAAGCTTCTTCAGCAGATTCAGGTTCAAGTTTATACTGACACATCTGTGTTTCAGGTTTGCCAGAAGGAATCGGAAAGCAGAGACCGAAAGGAGACACTCGTAGCTCACTGAAAGGAAGCTGAGTCAGTGGTAAAAGATGTGGTGAGGTCAAGTCACGCTCATTACACTTGGCATGGAGTATGAAGGTCATGAACTTCATGGAACCCAGTGAGAAGGTGCAGGAGATCGGCCAGATGCTGGAACCACACAGTGACAATCTGAGCTGAGCAAGAAACTTTCACTGCTGGGTACGCAGGGCACCCCAGCCTTGCTGACTGGAGGGTGCGGCGGCCCAAAGGGCCACCGCCATCTCTCAGTGGAGTTCCATTTCAGTGGGTAGCCTGCACTGTTCTGGCCTTCAGAAGCATGGCCTCCAAAATCACCACAGCTTAACCTTTAAGAGGCTGCCAAGAGACTCTAGGGAGACAAGAGGAGGGGCGGCCATGGCGCCCCCACCTGGGCAAGACTGTGGAAGCCCCTTGACTGTGTTTGTGCAGGGACCACAAGGGTTCTGCTGTGCTGCACGGCTGTTCTGTGCTTGGGGGGGCGGGGGGGCTTGGTGTTCCTAGGTGGCAGTTTGGTAGCATTTAGGTCCTTTAACAGGTTCTTCCAGGGAAAATCTCATAGGTGACTTTTACATAGGGCTTCATCAGCATTAGAGCCACCTCTGATGCCAAAAGGGGTTTGGAGTGTATCATAAGAGAGCCGGGTACCACTGATCTGTGGACCCAGCCAAGAGAGAATGGGGCCGTTTGCATTGTCAGTCACTTACTCTGGCTGCAAGTTGGAGATTGGTTGAGATTAGTAGTTAGGATTCCCTTGTACTTTGAAAGTGGATTTTAGCCTCAGGGATTGGAAATGAGGGAGGCAGCAAGAGAAAAATCAGCTGAAGTATCATTGTTGCTGTATGATTTTCTGTCATTTGTAATTATTTCCAGAATACAGAAAGAGGAGGATGATTTCCCAACTTGTTTTATGTGTTGGCATAATGATGATATGAACAATTTTTTGAAAAGGCAGCCTCAAAAAGGAAAGTTTCAAACAAATGTCACTTATAAACATGGATACAAAAAAAAAAAGCTCAAAATATAGCAAACTGTTCAGCAGTTTATTTGATTTTATTTTTTTTAACATCAATAAGAGAGAAACATCGACCTGTTCCCTTCTCATATGTGCCCCAACTAGGGATCAAACCCACAACCTGGATATGTGCCCTGACCTGGAATCGAACCCACAGCTTTTGGTCTATGAGAGGATGCTCCAACCAACTGAGTCACACTGTCCAGTGCAGCAATGTATTTAGTTATATGTATTTTATTTTATTTTTAAAAGATTTTTATTTATTTTTTAGAGAGAGGGGAAAGGAGAGAGAGAGGGAGAGAAACATCAATGTGACTGGGAATTAAACTGGTGGCCTTTCACTTTATGGGATGATGCCCAACCAACTGAGCCAGTCAGGGCAGCAACAGTGTATTTTAAATAAGACATTTCATCAGGATCCAGTTGAGATTAACAGGGAATGCAAGGTTGGTTTAACAATTAAAAGTCAATTAATGTAAGCCATCCCTTTAAAAGATTAAAGGAGAAACATCATGTGATCATCCCAATAGAGGCGTAAAAAATCTTTTGATGAAATTCTGCATCCACTCATGAAAACAATTTTTTACCAAATTACAAATAGCAAAGGAACCACTGCAGGAAACACCCCATATAAGAGTGAATCACTGAAAACATTACACCTAAGAAACAAGATGAAGGTGCACACTGTAACTACTCCTACTCATTATTATACTGGAGGTCCCTGGTAGTGCAGAAAAGCAAGAAACAAGGAAGAAATGCAGCTGTCATTGTTCACAGCCTATGTTCGTTACCTGGAAAACCCAAAATAATTTGCTGAAGAATAATTAAAATGTAAAAGATTTATCCAGGTTGCTGGATACAAAAATCAATTCCATTTCTATATAGCCATTACTAACAGATAAACAATGAAATCTTTTTAAAAAGTCCATCTACAACATCACCAAAAATTATTACATTACTTTAAATCTATAAGAGATGTACATGACCATCAGTGGAGAAAATGAGAAAACTTTATCTGAAAACATTACATAAGACAAATTGAAAAAGATACATGAGCCATGAATAGTAAAACTCTGTGTCATAAAGATATCAGCCTTTCTACCCCCACTCAACTGATGTAGAGTTTCAATGCAATTCCAAGAAAAATTCAAGAATTTTCTTCTAACATACATGCATAACCCATAGACACAGACAATGGTGTGGTGACGTCCAGAGGGAATGGAGGGCAGGGGCTGGCTGGGGTCAGGCAAAGTCAGGGGGAAATGGGGATGCCCGTAAAAGCGTCAACAATAAAAATAAAGTGGAAAAAAAAATTTTCTTTTGTGGAATTTGACTCATGGATGTTAAAATTTACATGCAAGAGCAAAGTGCCAAAGACAACTCTTCTTGAAGAACAAAAGGGAGAGGATTTAATAATTAAGACAGTGTGGTATAGATGGAGGGATAACAAATAGACCCCCAACATTATTCTATAATTGCTGTTCATGTTCTTTTCTTAAACCCACTCCAATCAACCTTTGCCCCCGACCACAGCATTAAAACTTGTCTTCAGGTCGCCAATAATCTTGACAATGACCTAAATCCAATCATTTTCAGTCCTCATCAAACCTAATATACTTTCTCACTTGCTATTTTTTCTCGATTTGGTTTCTGGGACACCACATTCTCCTGGTTTTTCTGTTACCTCAATGGTTATTTCTCTGTCATCTTTGCTTATTCCCCCTCTTCTCCCTAAACTCTTTGTTTGTTTTTGGGGTGTTTGTGGATGTGTGTGTGTGTGTGTGTGTATTGTATGTTCACCTAAACTTAATCTTAGAATCTGCCATGGCTCAATCTTTCAGTCCTCTTCCCTTTTCTCCTCTGTATACATTCATTTTCTAGGGCCATCCAGTCTTAAGGTTCTGAATACCATCTCTATGTCCGTGAGCCCCAAGTTTATATACCCACCCCAGACCAGACTTTGATATCAAACTACGTACTTGACATCTCCTCTTGGGTGTCTGATATCTCAAAAGAAGCAAATCTAAAACTGAACTTCTGTCTTTGCCACCAACCAAATCAACTCTACCTATGGTCCTCCCAGTTACTCAGGTCAAAAATCTTGTAGTTATCCTGACTCTTTTTCTTTCACATGATAGACTCTCATGTAGAATCTATCAGGGACTCCTGCTGACTCTAACTTCAACATACACCCAGAGTCTAAACTACTTCTACTACCTCCACTACTACCACCCGAGTTTCAGACAGCCTTAAGTTCTTCCCTGGGTTATTATAACAGTAAGGATCTTGCTTCCTACCTTGTTGCCCTGTCGTCTGTTTTCAACACAGCAACAAGAGTGATTGTTTTAAAAAGTAAGTCAGATTATGTCAGTCCTTGCTCAAAACCCATCAATGGTTTTGGTTCACTCCCACTAAAACTAAATGCCTTTCAGCCCTGGCTGGGTTACTCAGTTGGTTAGAGCATCACCCTGATACGCCAATGTTGTAGGTTTGATCCCAGGTCAGGGCATGTATAAGAATAAACCAATGAATGCCTAAATAGGTACAACAACAACTTGATCTCTTTGAATCTCTCTCTCTCTTTCTCTCACTCTCTCATCTCTAAATAAAAATTTAAAAATTAAAAATAAAACCAAATGCCTTTGTGTAAGAACACCTCGCATGATCCGGTCTCTTTTTCCTGCTCTCTGACCTCTTGCTGCTCCACTCTGGCCGCACGGGCTCTGTGCTCTGCCTCTCGCTGGATGGGGAAGCTCATTCCTTTGGGCCTTTGTGCAGGATGCTGCCTTTGCAAGGGAAGCTCTCCCCCGGGGATCTTCCTGGCCAGCTCTCTCACCTTCAAGTTTTTACTCAAATGTCATCTTCTCAGAGACCCCTGATCACCCTATTTACAAGTCCAAGCCACCTCCTCCATCCCACATGCCTAAGACTTCCCATCCCTTGTGCTCTGTTGTTTAAAAAAATAACACCGACCACCAAACATCTTTTAACGAACTATATACTTGGCTTGTTACAGCATTCATTATCTGTATCTTCCTACCGGAACATAACACAAGAATAGGGATTCTTGCTATTTTTGTTGACTGATGTTTCTCGAGAACCTAGAACACCGCCAGGCTTATATTAGGCACTCCATAATTATTCGAATGAAAGAATGAAATTAATGAATTGACGAATTAATGACCAACTAGGAGGATAGGATGGAATGCAATCAGGAGAGTCGCGGAGGTAAAAGTAATGTACTGTTTCTTAAACTGGTGGTTGGTTCATAAATGTGCCCTTTAGTTTTAACATTTATTATATATGTACGTATATTGGTTTATAGTAACATTTAATAAAATGGTAAAAAATCTTGATTTTCTGTCCAAATTGACTCATTCCCTAAGGGTTCCAGAAAGCTCAGTTTCTACTGTACCTAGTATACTATTATTGCTGGACAGAGGATATCAGTCTTCTCATTGTCTCTTCTTCCTTCTTGCTCTTGGAGATAAGGCACCCATGGCTCTGACATTCCATCCAAGAATGGCAGGCAGCTCAAGAGAAGAACATGCTTTGAACAGAGTTCTTGAACGGACATTCTAGGCTGAGAGAATACAACAGAGCAGAAGTACGTTTCCTCTCTCCTCCTCTTGATTTCTTAAAATGGCTATAAAGCCAAAATGCCTCTGTTGCAGATAGACACAGATATTGGCCCTCATCACAGTACCTTCCTGCTGACACTCAGAGACAGGGCTTTCCCCAGCAGAGGAAGTGCTCACTGTTGGAAAGTTGCCATTTGCCTTTGAACCCAGTGTGCAATACCAATGGTCCAGGAATTTAAAATATAAAAAAGAGAAAATCATGCCCACTACATTTTTCTAACATTTGCTCTTTTGTCCTTTACTTGGAACTTCACTTATATCACTACGATAATATTTTCGAGGAGAAAATTAAAAATCAAGGGATTTACATGAAGAAGTAGCAAAAATTTTAAAATGAGTTTTGTGCAAAAACAAACTAAAATGTTTGGGAGCTTCCCTGTCCCTCGCATTGTTAAACGTTGTTGAATCATTAGAGGTTTCAAATCGGTCACTTTCTTGACACTAACTTTGTGGGTTTTTCCAGGTACCTTGCTGCACAATGTTTCTATTTAAATGAGTTGGAAATTAACTCTTCATGTGATGGAGAAATGCAGTTTCACTTCTTTGAAAATTTATTCAAATGTGAATCACAACCCCATTCTGTGTCTGCAGAGTTGGAGTGACATTGGAAGGCGCGTCCTGTGCCTCAGCTTGGATAGGCTGAAGTCCTGTGCCTTTGAAAACTGGTTAGGGTGGTTGCAGCACGTGTTTAGAATGTATTTTTGCTTTATAAAGAAAAGATCTAAACACCAGCCTTTTTCATTCCTGATGAAGTGTTTCTAGAGAAGGGTGGGACGTTCCAGGTTTTCCTTCCATATAGGTGTATGTATAAGATCTATATATCTTAAAATAATCTCAAGTGAGGTCAGTGCCCGGGGGAGACCTCCTTGGATTTCCTGCGAGCAACCTTTTGAGAAAGAATCGGGGAGCGAGCCAAGAGCGCAGAGGAACTCATTTAAATTCCCCTCCTTTCGCCTGTCCAGTTGTAGCGGCAGTGGCCGCTGACAACCCTCCGCGTGGCCTGGGGGTTGGTCTATGAGAGGATGGCGGGTGCCGTTCACCGCCCAGCCCCAGACCCACGGCCAATGGGAGCCGGCGGGAGGGGGCGCGCTGTCCTTTAAAGAGCGGCGGGATGCGGGGTGCGGGGAAACGAGCATCTGGAGTGCTGTAGTGGAGAAGCGCCAATACCATGTCCCTGCAGGTGAGCCAGAGGGTGGGCAGGTGGCACGGAAGGACGTGCTCCCAGAAGGGACGTGCTCAAGGGGGTGTGGGGCAGGCGTGACGTCCCCCAGGTGGAGGCACGTCTCGGACCCGGCGCTTCGGCCGCTACTGCCCGCCACCCGCGCCTCCCGGGAGCGGTCCGCGCTGACCCCGAGGACGCTCCCACGCCGTCGCCAGCACCCCGGATTGCAGGGGCGACCGCACCGGTGCCATTTGTTGCAGAGCCGGGACTCCCCGTGACAGATCCTGTGAACCCCGGGGACTGGTTCAACGCTGGGGAGGCAGGCTCCAGAGAGGGTGGGCGCGGGGTGGGGATTCCCGGACCACACTGCGGCCCTGCTCCGCCGCTCTTTCCTTTATGCAGACGGACGCGAGGGCGTCTGGGTCTCATTCGCACCTCTTTGCTCTTGTTTCGTCCAGGGACTCTCTTAGGTAAGGGCTGATATCTGTAAAACTACGATTTAAAAATAATATTTTTGTGATATGTGAAAAATACTTATGTTCAGGGTGGAACTTTTTGGGAAGGAGAACAAACATAAAGTGAACGAAAACCATCAGGAATTTCTTCACCTAGGTGATAATAACCGCTACTGACGTAATGGGTTACTTTCTCCTATGTGCCAGAGATGTGTGCTCATGTGTGTGCATACGCTGGCATGTTCATGTGCAAATATGTTGGTATATATAGGCACACCGATTAAGCTATTATGTACGTACACTTTTGTTCCTTTACCTAACACTACGTCATCCGCATTTTCTCATCATTAAATAGTCCTCTAAAATATAATTTAAAAAATACAGTTTTTTACAATTTCATGGAATGAGCGTGGCTCACTCCATTGACCATTCTTTAAGGAATATGTTATGGTGGGCAAAGGCACATACCCCAGAGCCTGCCGGTTTCAAATCCAAACCTCACCCCTTCTTAGGCTGTGACATACCTAACCCCTCTGTGCCTCAGTTCCCTCATCTGAAAATGGGGGTGAGGAGCTAAGATTAAACGAGCTGCATGTGTAGAGCATTTAAAACTGCCTGGCATGTGCTAACTGTCCAATAAGGACGTGCAGTCCTTGAACTTTTAGATATTTTTCTCTTATGTTTTACATAATTCATATTGAACTTTCCCCACAAATAATTAAGTCTTTCAATATCAAAACATTCTTCCTTTTTACCTTAGTGTTTTGTTTCATTTTGTTTGACAAAACAAATGGGATTTCTAATTCAGCTTTAACCTCCAAATTTTATTTTTCAGTTATAATATGTTTACTTAACAGCAAAGCTTTTAGGCCAGCTGATAGTCATGTAAACTGGACACATTTCTTTCTTAGATGATAAAAATAAAAGGCAGATTGCTTCTTCAAGAAAACACGTCTTTTTGAGGCCAGGGAATTTGTGATTTTACAATTGGCACATAAGTTAACCCCTTTCCCTCCACACACCTTTTTATGACCTAAGAATTGTGCAGTTCCTGAGTGTGAGAATTTACGATCTTCATGATTCAATTTCTCAGTGGGAAAAGATTGCTCATGAGGTGTTATCAACTCCATGTGTGAGTGACCATGTTTTTTGGTTGCAGAAAGTCAAGCTAGAATAGGTGAGAGTCACTGTCAGGGGCTGTCTTCAGCTGTGGTGAAATCTGAAAGGAAAGTTACACAGAGGCCAGGGTGGTCAGCACTCCTAGGTGGTAAGAGACCTCTCTCATCTCCAGGAAAGCAGGATGCACCTGCTATGAGTGATAGTGGGGACACAGGGGACACTGCTATATCAGGGGTGTAGCCAGGCATCCTTGCACTGAACACATGGTCAGGTGAGGGTCTGAAGGCAGTTTGTTTTGAAGAACCCACCACAGTTGCCAGGGAATGACGCACACGTGCATTCAACCAGGGTGTTGGGGACCCAGCTCCAGGACAGCCAGCCCCAAAGAGGCAGAAATCCCTCACCGAAAGCAGCAAGCCCAGCTCCGTGGTAGCACAGAAACATTACTAAACGTTCCTTTTTGCTTTCCCAGAATGCTTCGGAATTGAATGTAAACAGCTGTACATTTAAAGCTGCTTCATACCTGTGATAACTTCATATCCATTCACGTATTCATTTATTCAGCAAGGGCTCACATAGACTGTACCACCTGCTAGCACTCTGTAAGGCAGGACTCTCGCTACTGAGATGATTATTTATGTCTGTCTATTGTGGGTATGTGGGGGACAAACAAACAGTCCCACCCAGCATTTATGTCCAGCCCGAATGAATGACGTCCATGCTGCCTGGAACCCTTCCCTGCTCCTGTCCACCCCACAAGTGCCGGCCTCCAGCTCAGCTAAGCTCTGTCTCCTCTGGGAATGTTTCTTTTACACCTGCTGCCACCCCCTCCTCTTTGTTTCCAAAGCACCCAAATATCACGTGATTGTTGTTGGTCTGCTCAGCTCCCAGGAGACCCTCAGCCCCTGGCTGCCTAGCTGATATGTCTATTAAATAGTATGATACAAGTGATGAGCTCTGGATGGACAGAGTCAATAGAATAAAAATATATATATATTTACATTCTTACTTGTGTTGAGTGCTAACGCCTTCCCACTGAGGTCGATGGGATCTTTTTTCAGCAGAAGCCCAATCTCAGAGGAGCTAGGTGCTTGCACAGAATCCCTTGGTAGTGTGTCTCAGAGATGGAATTCAAACCCAGCATCCTGATGCGGGTCCAGTGCTCCTTCCACTAGAGCTCATCATGGTTGAATGGGGAAAGTCCTCACAGAGGAGGGCATGTGGGAACCACGCCACAGAGCAGGAATGTACCAAGTCAAGGTGCCAGGGAAGGACATGCTGGAAGAGGGAATGATCCTGGGCCCTGCTCTGGAATGGGCTTCTCTGGGGAGGGAGGAGGGACGGGGACCCCTGACGCTGCCTGTGAAGCCGTGTGGGGCTGAACTCCTCTGTGGAGAGGGTCTGAGAACAACGTTCCCGATGCTCCTTCCTGGAAGGCCGTTGCCTAGCATGGTTTTTGAGAAGCCTTAGAATTCTAATCAAGGCTTAGCTTGCCAAAAGGAATTGAGCCGCTGTCACTGGAAAATGGCATGAGACTTTACAACAAACAGGAACACCAGAGACGCCTGATAAACCTGAGGGGGAAGACCCTGAGGCCTCTCTGAATAGACCTGACCTACCTTGACCTTAGGGAGCCCTGCCACTAATGTAGCATTTTCATTTTGTCCTTATTATAGACAGAGTTCATGCACATTGTAGGAGATTTGGAGAGTATAGAAAGTATTTTAAAAAAAAACAACTAACCAATAATCAAAGGTAATTTTTGCATAATTTCGTATATTTCTTTGTAGTCTTCTTTTATTACTTACAAAGCTGAGTGTATAAAAACAATTTTGTATTCTTTGTTAAATTATAGAAAAGTATTTTTCATGTCTTGCTTTATTGTGAATACTTTTTTCAGTTTTTTCTAGAACTATTTTTTCTCAAAGAGTCTTATAATAAAAATAATAGCAGTTAAACTTTATTGACCACTCACTACGTGCCAGGCACTATTTTAAATATTTTACCAGTGTTAGCTTATTTAAATGCACCCAACAACCTTGTAGATAGGTGGTGTTATTGGCCCATATTCCAGACGAAGAAACAGGGGGATTCAGTAAGTTGCCCAAGGTCACACAGCTCTGAAGTGGTGAAGCTGAGATTCAAACTAGGGCAGTCTAGCTCCAGAGCATGTGTTCTTAACCACGACATTATGTACAAAGCAGCTGACAGTTGTCTAAAAAGACTCAGATGAGGTAAGGGTTTGTCCCTCGTCACATGCAGCTACGCTTCTCAGACTCCTATAGGGAATAAATTAGGAGGTGGGGCCATTTTCAAGGTTATTTAGGTTAGAGACTCTGGTCTCCCATTTGCAAGTGACTTTTGTTCGTTACAAAACATCTAGTCAGTTGTGTTACAGTCGTCTTTGTCACTGGATGGAAATTTCATCCAACAACTCTGCTGGGATCACTGGGGTTCTGAAATTACAGTGGGGCTATCTGCTTTCTCTCCTAGGCAGTCGGATCTTTGGGTCAAAAGGGAGCTCCAGCTTTGGAGAAAGAAAATGCGAGGTTGGGTGGAACGCCTCACCGACACTGTCTTGTTTTATACCTGACAATTCCTGCTTATCCTTGGTTTAAAACAAACAATGTAAGGGAAAATACAGTCTATTAAAAAAAGAATGGAAAAATTCTATTAAGGAAAACAGTCACCGAGGCCTTTGTATATACACTAAGAAGTTTAAAAGGGGGCAGGAACCAAGTTTCTAAGAGCGCTTTGTCTCTGCGAAGAATGTGCCAAGGGGGCGGCTGCTGGCCGGTCCTGAGCTGAGGGTCCCAGGCCAGCCTGAGGGTCTGCGGAGTTAGGCAGGTCAGAGTTTAGTCATGAGGGGAGGACAAAGTTTATCACTCAGAATATTTGTATACAGAGTTTCAAGGAAGCCCGTTTCTTTTCACTAATCAGCCTTATGTTGGCTGAACAACTTCTCTTTTCTGTAAACCAGTTGAATAACTCTTGTAAGTTTTGTTCAAAGGAACCTACACAATGAAATCAGGAATACTGCCTTCAGAAACTAGCTAGTCCTCTAAACAGATATAAATAATACTGGCACTGAAGAATGGGGGAGGCAGATACCCTGAACAAGACATTAACTGGTAGCAAAACTAATTACATATAATAAAGTGTAGTTTTAGGAAGAAATGAAGAAAGTGTCTGTGAGGGTGACTGAGAAAGTTGCATTGAGTGTAATGTGATTAAACAATGTTTAATAGAAACTTTTATTTATGTGCTTTTAACTTACAGGAAAAATATGTGTTACAATTTTTCTTTAATCTTTTGACCACTTTCACCGATTTTCCTCCTCCCCCAGTGCCCTGCTTCTTGTAACCACCAATCTGTTCTCTGTTTCTATGAGTTCTGTTTTTCATATCACATGTGTAAGTTTGAGCATACAGTGTTTGTCTTTTGAGTTATTTCACATAGTACAATGGCCCCAGGTGCATTCATATTTTCACAAATGGCAGGATTGTCTCCTTTTTCAATGGCTGCATAATATTTTGTTGTATTTACCTTTTTTATCCATTCATCTGTTGATAAACAATTAGGTTGTTTCCATGTCTTGACTATTGTGAATAGTACTGCAGTGAAAATGAAGGTGCAGCTGTCTTTTCGAGATAGCAGTTCCGTTTCTTTCCCAGAAATGGGATTGCTGGATCATATAGTAGTTCTCTTCTTAATTTTTTTAGGAAGCTCCATGCTGTTTTCCATAGTGGCTATACCAGTTTATATTCCTACCAACAATCTCTAAGGGCTCCCTTTTCCACATCCTTACCAATACTTACAATCTCTTGTCTTTTTGATAAAAGCCATTTCTAAGGAGTATGAGGTGATATCTCATTGTCGTTTTGATTTGAATTTCCCTGACGTTTAGTGATGTTGAGAACCTTTCCACGTGTCTGTTGGCCATCTGTATGTCTTTTTTGTTAAAAAAAAGTCTATTCAGATCCACCTCCCCCCTCACACTCTTTTTAATCCTCACCCAAGGACATTTCATTTTAGAGAGAGAGGAAGGAAAAGAGAGAAATATCAGTGCGAGAGAGAAGCATCAACTGTTTGCTTCCTATTTGTGCCCAGACCAGGGGACACACCCGCCACCCAGGTATGTGCCCTGACTGGAATCACACCCACACCCCTTCGATTACGGGATGACCCTCCAGACAACAGCCACGCCGGCAGGGCCCCTCCCATTTTTTAATCGGATTGTTTGTTCTTTGTTATTGAATTGGATGAGTCCTTTATTTATATTTCGGTTATTAACCCCCTATCAGCTATATGATTTTCAAATATTTTCTTCCGTTTGGTAGGTTGCTTTTTCATTTTGTTGATGGTTTTCTTTGCTGTGCAGAAGCTTTTAAGTTTGAAATAATGCTACTTGTTTGCTTTTGCTTTTGCTTTTGTTGCTTGTGCTTTGGTTGTCAAATCCAAAATAACGATCTCAAGACTAATGTTAAGGAGCTTACCGCCTACATTTTTTTCTTGGAGTTTTATGGTTTCAAGTCTTACGTTAAAGTCTTTGATCCATTTTGAGTTGATTTTTGCATATGGTGTAAGATAGTGCTCCAGTTTCCTCCTTTTGCCTGTAGCTGTCCAGTTTTTCCAACACCATCTATTGAAGAGACTGTCTTCTCCCCATTGTATATTCTTGGCTTGTTTGTTGTAAATTAAATTGACCATACGTGCATGGGTTTCTTTTGGGGTCTCTATTCCATTCCATTGGCCTAGATGCCTGTTTTTATGGCAGTACCATGCTGTTTTGAATACTATAGCTTTGTGATATAGTTTGAAATCAGAACACATGATGCCTCCAGGTTTAATTTTCTTTCTCGAGATTGCTTTGAGTATTTGGAGTTTTTGTGGTTTCATAAAAATGTTAGGATTGTTTTTCTATTTCCGTGAAAAATGTCACTGGAATTTTGATAGGAATTGCATCAAATATGGAGGTTCCTTGGTTGCTTGGGGTAATGTGAAAATTTTAACAATATTAATTCTTCCAGTCCAAGAACACAGGAAATTTTTCCATTTTCTTGTGTCTTCTTCAATTTTTAAACAAGGATCAATTGAACAATTTCAGTATTCAGAATTATATTTCGTTCTCCATGTCTTGTCTATGTATCAGGTAAGTACCAGGAGTGGTACTTGAATAAGTTATGGTAATTCTGGTGGAGCCAAAGCAGGAGTAGTTTATTTCTATGTGAAACCCCCTTGCTGCTTGGGGAGTTCCTGCTGCTTGGTGGTAAAAAGCCCCCAAATAGACGAGCCCGCACAAACTTAGTGAAAGCACTGTGTGCATTTCTCCCCTTTGCTTTAGGCTGATTTCGATCAGGCAGCCGAAGATGTAAGGAAGCTAAAAACAAGGCCAGAGGATGAAGAGCTGAAAGAACTCTACGGGCTCTACAAACAGTCTGTAATTGGAGACATCAATATTGGTATTTGTTGTCATCTTAAAAACAGTGTATACTTTGAGCAATGTTTATATAAGTATAGAGTAAAAAGTAATCCTGAAAATATGTCTAACCTTCTTTTGGCAGAGTGTCCAGGAATGTTAGATTTAAAAGGCAAGGCAAAGTGGGAAGCATGGAACCTCCAAAAAGGTTGTTAATTCTTAAATAAGTTCCACAAGTTTTCTTAGCTTCCCAATACATCCATTAATGAGATAATCTGTTTGTATCTTTCCAGGATTATCGAAGGAAGATGCCATGAATGCCTATATTTCTAAAGCAAAAGAGCTGATAGAAAAATATGGAATTTAGAATCCAGCATATGAGAAAACATTCCTTTTGAAGCCTTCATAATGGTATCATGACCTAACATTAGGGGATAAATGCAACTGTTGACCCTTTACATATAATGAATGTTTTTGCTAGTAACATGAATTATAATCCTTAATTAAGAGATATAATGAAACTACATGTTAAAGGAAATTTTACTTGCTAAAAGAAGGTAAAATTTTTTTTACATTTAAAAGATTATCTTTAGCCCTGGCTGGTGTGGTTCAGTGGGTTGAGTGCCAGCCTGCAAACCAAAGGTTGCTAGTTCAATTCCTGGTCAGGGCACATGCCTGGGTTGCAGGCTGAGTCCCCTGTTGGGGGCATGTGAGAGGCAGCAGATGGATGTTTCTCTCAACATTGATGTTTCTCTTCCTCTCTTACTCTCTCCCTTCCCCTCTCTCTAAAAATAAGTAAATAAAATCTTCTAAAAAATTATCTTTATTTAGGTTTTTGATTCATCACATGTATCAAAGACTAATCAATATAAAGAGGTGATTTTAAACATTCTTTTAAAAAATATTGCTCTGAATTTTGAGAAGGAAACACAAAGCAGGAAGGATCACAATACCTGACGTCAAACTATGTTATAAGGCCACTGTAATCAAAACAGTCTGGTACTGGCATAAAGGACACATAGATCAATGGAACAGAATAGAGAGCCCAGAAATAAACCCATGGTTAATTAATATTCAACAAAGGGGGCAGAAGCATAAAAGGGTAAAAATAGCCTCTTCAGCAAATGCTGTTGGGACATCAGGATAGCTACATGCAAAACAATGAAATTCGACCACCGACTTACAAAACAAACAAAAATAAACTCAAGATGGATAAAAGACTTAAATATAAGCTGTGACACCATAAAAGTCCCAGAGGAGAACAAAGGAAATCTCAGATATTCCAATATTCCATGTAGCACTATTTTCACTGATATGTCCCCTAGAGGAAGGGACATAAAGGAAAGAATAAACAATTGGGACTTCATCAAATTAAGAAGCTTCTGCATAGCTAAAGAAAACATCAGCAAAATGAAAAGGGAGCCAACTGTATGGGAAAATATATTTGCCAATGATACACCTGACAAGGGTGTGATCTCCAAACTATATAAAGAACTCACAGGACTCCATTCCAGGAAGACAAACAATCCAATTAAAACATGGGCAAAGGACCTGAGCAGACACTTCTCCAAGGAGGACATACACAGGGCCCAGAGACACATGAAAGGATGCTCAGCTTCACTAGCCATCAGAGGGATGCAAATTAAAACCACAATGAGATACCACTTCACACCAGTCAGAATGCCATCATAAACAAATCAACAAACAACAAGTGCTGGCAAGGATGTGGAGAAAAGGGAACCCTAGTGCACTGTTGGAGGGAATGCAGGCTGGTGCAGCCACTGTGGAAAACAGTTTGGCATTTCCTCAAAAAACTAAAAATGGAGCTGCCCTTTGACCCAGCAATTCCACTGCTGGGATTATACCCTAAGAATCCTGAAACACCAATTCAAAAAAACCTACACACCACAATATTCACAGCAGCACAATTTACAATAACCAAGAATTGGAAGCAGCCTAAGTGCCCAACAGTAAATGAGTGGATCAAAAAACTGTAGTACATTTACACAATGGAATACTACACAGCAGAAAGAAAGAAAGAGCTACACACCTCGGGACAGCATGGATGGAACTGGAGAGCATTATGCTAAGTGAAATAAGCCAGGCAGTGAAAGACAGATACCATATGATCTCACCTATGAGTGGAAACTAATCAACGAAACAAACAAGCAAGCAAAATATAACCAGTAACATTGAAATAAAGAACAAACTGACAGTAACCACAGGGGAGGAGGAAGGGGGATAATGGGGGGAAAAACGGGGAAGGGTCATCAAGGAAGATGCATAAAGGACCCATTGACAAAACCAAATGGGGAAAGGATTGATGGTGGGAGTTGGGGGTGGGTGGGGCTGGGAAAAGGTGGTGGTGGAATAATGTTGACAAAAACAAAAGAAAACAAAACAAATTGATGTGGAGGCTAAGAATAGTATAGGAAATTGAGAAGCCAAAGAACTAATATGTACAACCCATAGACATGACCTAAGAGGCGTGGGGATGATGGGATGGGATGCAGGGCGGAGGGGATAAAGGGGAGAAAAAGATGGGATAAACTATAATAGCATAATTAATAAAATGTACCAAAAAACAAAAATAAAAATAATTTATTGCTCTCATCATGTGTGCACAAAATATTAACAATTTTCTTTTGGTTTATCTGTTTTTCCAGCAGGCATTAGTATTTCTGGTGTAATCAAGTTTTTAAAGAACCAATAACAAAACCATTCCTTTGTTACTCCCGGCAGTGGTGGGGTTCACGTTGACGCGGGGCCTGATCTCGGTCCTGGTTCCAGTCCTTCCTTATCCTGTGATTTAGTTGCTAGGTGACCGAGGCAAGTTACTTAACTTTGCTAAGCCCCATCTGTAGAGATGGGAGGAAACTATCAGTCTGAAAGTGTTGTAAGAATGGAATGAGAGAACTGTAATTATCCTACTTACACATTAAAACTTACGCTACATAAAACCTAACGATAAATAAACTCATTTTCAAAAAATAAGCTTATGAGTCTGTAGCTCTTCAATGAAAAAAAAAAGCCATCATGGGTCTAGCAGCTATTTTTCTTTAAATGTTTAAGTTTAAGACAAATCAAAAAATCAAATTGTATTGTAACATCTAGTGGTGGTAAACTGTGGAACTACTGTACTTTTATGTTGAGTTTTATCAGAGTCTGAAATATTTTATTGGCCCAATACTCAGTCCTTCTTGGTGGTATACAAGCTCCCTGAAAAAGGATAGTCCCATATTAATAGTTCTAAAATCTGTTTGAGATTTCATATGCTACGAATCTCCCCAAAACAGTGTACCTCTATCGCCTGCATGACGGTTCGGGTGTGGTATGGTATGACCGGGGGGATAGGTTGATTTCATGTGACTTAAAAAAAAAGTCTAGATTCATTAGATGAGTTTCCAGTGGAAAAAACCAACCCCAAAAGGTTACACACTGGACAACCCCATTTCCCTAACATTCTTGATACAGACCCAGAGGACAGAACAGGGAGGAGGGCATGGGAATGGTTCTACAAGGGCAACGGGAGGGACCCTGTGGTCCAGAAATGTTTTGTATCTTCACTGTATGGATGCCGATACCCTGGTTGAATTTTGTGTGCTGTTACTAGTAGGGGAAAATGAGTATCTCTGTATTATTTCTGGCAACCACATGTGAATCTACAATTATCTCAAAATAAAAAGTTTAACAACAAATCCAGCTTGAATTTTAATTTGGAAAATTTGGGGAAGTAACAAGGATTCTCATTTCCACTAAGTTTTGCCTAAAGATAGTCAGAAGTCTTCAACGATGAAGTCAACGTCCAAATCCAACAATGAGAAGAACCGTGAATCAGCAATGAGAGGCCTGGCTTTTCCTTCCAATCAGGGGCGTGGAAACTGCCAGAGCTGTTCCCCTGTGGACCTTACTGGCACCAGAGGCAGAGGCAGGAGAGAAAGCCGGCCCCCAAAGCCTGGCACGGGCTTCACTGTGAGGTTTCCATTGGTGTACTGTATTAGCTGATAATTGTTTAAAGTAATAATCAAGAATCCAAATTGCTTTAGTAGCAGTCGTTCTGTGCGGAAACCCTGGAAGTCAGATACCAGGAAGTCAGAGTGCAGCACAGCACATACTAAACATTTAACAGTGTTTGCTTGAGACTATTTGTAGCCCAAATTTATTATGTGAATTCTAAATCGAAGCCCTTTCTTCATAATGGATCTTATGTTATTTGTGCTTTGTTAAAAAGGAATGATAAATTCTGAAAATACCCCCTGTGCGCATTTCCCTTGCTCTTATTTTACTGAAACTCTTTATATATGATTTAAAAATTGTTGACAAAAACACGAACCCATTATGTGATTATAAACATACCAATGCTTTAAAAGTTAATGGTTTAATAGGTAACAAAACTGAGCTAAGCAGTTTACGCCGTAAGAAAGGGACTTTGGTTACATCAATCAAGTAGAGTTTAGCGTGAAGAGCCACAGGAAGTAAGGAAATCAGGGTGTCTGACAGGACAGGCAGGATTCCAAGAGACAAACAGTTTGAGAATGGCCAGACGGCAGGGTCCACACAGCTCAGGACAAGCAGCCTCGCCACTCTCATCAGGAGGCATCTGCGGATCCCAGTTGTAGTGTTCTTAGTTGGTCTGACCCAGCTCATTTTCCCCGTTTCTGCTTTTTTCCCTGTTAGCCCCTGTTTGTTTCCAGCTGTTCTGCTCCGCCCCATGTCAATATCACGTGGTCACAGAGCAAGGCTTACTTGCAGAAAACAGTAGAAGTGAGAATCATTGTTACTTCCCCAAATTTTCCAAATTAGAAGTCAAGGTAGATTTGTTGTTAAATTTTTTGAGATAATTATAGATTCGCATGTGGTTGCAAGAAATGATACAGAGATGCCCATTTTCCCCTAATAGTAACAGTGCACGATATTGAACCAGGGTATTGACATCCATACCGTCAGGATAGAGAACATTCCGAGACCACAGGATCCCTCCTGCTGCCCTTTTAGAGGTAGCCTGTGGGACATGGCATTTGTATATTTGGCCACTCTGTACACCAAGGGCCAGGTTCTAGACTGGTTGCCCATGGGAGGACTCCCCCGGGCCACAGTCAGTCACTGCTGGTGCAGCAGCAGGGCCACGCAGAGCCCACTGGCGGTCATTGCGGGAGGGACCCACCAGGAGAGGCCAGGGCTCGCAGGCACTCTGGGGGCTGAGCAGAACAGACGGCAGCAGTTGTTTGGGACTGCCTTGTTTTAACCAAGCAGTAGGTTACATTTTCTTATTAAATGGGATGACCCTGTATTTCAAAAGATTAGATCAAGCTTTGAGCTCCAGCGTGTAGATGAAAGAATAATTTAATTTCAAGCATGTCCCCTGTCATTTTCACTGTTAAAATGATTGAAGGGAGAAATAGTGGATTATTTACCAAGCAGAAACTTTGTCGACAAACTTCCCATGGATGAGACTTGAATGAGATTCTAATACAAAGACAAAGGGCCCTGTCAGAAGTGTGGTTGACCCACTTGTCTTTTGTCCCCAGCTCCATATGTGCTCTGTGGAGAATTACATTTATATACAACCAATCACCTGGCAGTAGCAAATGTGTAACTTTCCAATTTCGGAGTAAAACTAATGAGCTACTTCTGAAAAGTTAAGAAAGAGTATCATTATAATCATTTTGACTTTTTTTTAGAACCAAAAGGAAAATTATCTAAAATTAGGTGTGCGTCGATAGTTTCAGACACTCAACTATGTGGTTCTTGATGAAGTTCTCATTGGAAGATTCCTGGAGATAAAAGTGATTTCCTGGACGCACGTGAATATCAAAACTTCCACTGGTTAAATCTTTCCAGGCTAAAAATAAACAGAGTGATAAATTTAATAACAAGTGATACTGAAAACAAAAGATTTACTTCCAGATATTAGCTTTCGAAGATCTGACACCAGGGGCAGGGTTACTTTCAAGGTCTCATGTTCTGTAAGTCCTGTATTTTTTATTTCTTTAAGACCTATCAGTATACAGTAGTATTACTTGCATTTTTTCTCATTTTACACGCCACCAGCATCTCTCCATTTACATTAAATAATACTTGGGCCCATTTTGTACACATTGCGGTAGCTTCTGATTAAACTTTAGCTGAAAAACTATCAAACATATCTCAATAAAGTACTCAAAATTATCTAAATCATTTCACCTTCCATATCCTTTACTGTATCTTCAGATCCAAGAAAGCATGTTAAACCACAAGACAGAACAGGCTCCGATGGTGCATTAAAGCTATAAACAGAAAAGAGCCAGTTAGTAACTTTTCCAACAATCTTTTCCTATTACCAGAGTCACTTGAATGAAAAATGGTGTGTCCTCACTTCATTCTTTTTGCTATTTCCAGAAATCCAAACTTTTTTTTTTTTAACCAGAGGTACTTCTACGTGTGAGGCTGTCTGTGATCCAGGCCATTTTCCAAGGTCATCTAACTTCTTGGACAATACGGGTGGCAGTTGGATGGCACTTGGGCCCCCAGTCCAACTCAGGGTGAGGCTGGTTACAATGAATGCCTTCAACTGCCATTCCCAGAAACAACCAGCTCTCCGTGGTCCAGAGATGGCTGCGGCCAACAGAACAAAAGCAGGTTCATGCAAGCAGGTCCCCTGAGTTTGTTCCACACATTTTCAGTTTAATCACAACAGCAACACACATTTATTGAAATAGGTGCTGGCTGCTGTGTTAGCCACGGGGAACCCATGGATGAGCACTGTCTCCTTCCTCCTGCAACTTAGAGACTGGCTGGGGAGACAGACACGAATGAAACGATCAGACAACTAGAGTTCAGAGGGACCTGTGAACACTTGACCGTTGGGGGTAGGGTAGCGCCAAGTAAAGTCTCCCTGGGGAAAAAGAGTTGAATCTGAGGTCTGAATGAATAGGACAGACCTCGGCAAAGGGGAGGGAGGCTGCAGGAGAGGAGGAAAGAGACTGAGCACACACCAGTGGCTTTCCGAGAGTGAAGCGGGAATTGGGGCAAATTAAGGTAAAAGAGGTAGGTGAAGGCCAAGTCTAGGCCTCGTAAAGGATTTTGGTCATCCTTAGAACGACAGGAAGCCACCGAAAGGACTTAAGGCACGCGTGTCAGGACCTAACTTGATTTTCATACCTCTGGATATAATGTGGGGAACGGACTGGGGGCGGACACAGGGCTCGTGACCCTGTGGCTCTTTCAATAGTCCAGGCAAGAATTCCCACCCTTGCCCAGAATGCAGAAAACTAGGGGTTCCACTCTTAGCCTGATGACGAGAAAAATCTTGACAAGCTACAAGATCACAGCTTTTCCTCAACTCATCAGAGAGCTGAGTTTGCAAGTCAAACTAGAAGCTGAATTCCAAATTCCTCTCTAAGGAGAGGCGGGGCGCGCAGACTGGCTCACGCACACAAAGCACGGGAGGAAGGTGTGTCTGCTGGGCATCTGAGGAAGAAGAAATCAGCTGTTAACAGTGTTAACAAAACGCTGGAGACCAAGGGTGGGCAGGGGTGGGGGGCGCAGCGGGATGCACGCTGCCTACAGGCTCTTTTCGTGTGAACCTGGGGTTCACACGAAAGACTGAGGACGAGGCAGGAGGCCAGAAAGAGCCCCTTGGGAGGCGCGGGCGAGCAGCAGGAAACTGGCTGTGGCCATAAAATAGGCACGAAACCCTGGCCCCCGCCCAGGCCCTTATTTCCTACTAAGCGAAAGCCTCAAGCAGCTGGAGGATGGGCATCAGACACTTTCACTCCGCTGCAGGCCAAGACCCAGGGCTGCAGGGGATGGAAGCGCTAACTCTCTACCCTTGGGGAAAGGGTGGGAAACGGTGTTGGGCCCACATCGACACCCAAATTCCTGCTTCTGGCGAGGGGCAGGAACTTCCGCATAGGACCAACCACAGGGAGCCAGGGAGGCATGCTGGGAGAGTCCCACCCACAAAGCCCAGGTGCACTAGCACATCCAAGAACTCCCCATCTAACCCCCACACACCGGGTAACAAGCAACAGCTATCTGTCAGTGGGGAGAGACGGTTCTATAAGGCACAGGAAAGACTGAAACATTGAGGACAATTCTCCAGCAGCCCGCATTCCACGCTTAGCGCATAGTAACACAGGGGACTTGGAATCGGCCATCTCCCGGAGGTAACAACAGTAACAACAAAAGCCAGGCACAGGTAATTTCTAGCCCAGGTCGACTCAACTCCCCGCGCTGACGGCCTAGCAGCGGGAGAGAGGTGCTCAAATCCTGGTGTGAAAAATACACCCTACGGCCCCGGCTTCATGCATGTCTGAAATAACTCCATTGTCAAGGAGCAAAGCAGCCCACAGGACCAGGCTCAGATAAGGCCCAGATGTTGGGAACCACCCGGCAGGGACTTTAGATACCTGTATTTGAAATGTCAAAGGATTTCGCGGGAAAGGTGTGCAGCGTGCATGAGCAAAGGCGGAAGGTCGTCAGAGAAGTAAAAATTACAAGAACGAGTCAAATGGAAGTGGTGGGCAGAAATAGCAACCCAGCTGAGGAATTCCTTTCACAGGTTCATCAGTAGATGGGATACAGCTGAGGGAAGAACCAGTGAACCTGAAGGTGGCCAACAGGAATTACCCAAACTGAAACACAAAGGAAAAACGTTTAAAAAGGGAGACGACCTCAGAGCCATGGGACAAACTCCAGCGGCCTACCACGTATATAGCTGGGGCTCCGTGAGGAGAACAGAGGACAGTACAATGTCCCGGCAGGAGAGGAGGACAGCCTGAGTGAGTCAGGAGCAGTCAGGCCTTCCCACCTGTCACAGATTTCCATTTTGGCCACCAGGGTCCCAGGCTCGGTTGTGATGAAAGCGGAGAGGACTCAGAGACGCTCTGCAAGCCTGATTTGATTAAATTGGAAACAACTGAGAGCCACAGCGACCAGAAAGGAGAACAGGCTGAGAATGTGGAAGGAGCAGGAGTGAAGAGGAGAAAACAATCTAGAGAGCAGAGTTTGGGGGAGTTTCTGGAATCTGGAGAAAGGTACCAATAGCTGTGGCTGTTGCGCGCTGATTGACGGGGGGGGGGGGGGGGAGCGATAAGAAGCTTTCCTGCATTGTATGAAGACAACATCCCTGTGAGGGATTTCTCTGTTATTTTCATGTTGGGGAGTTTTCTTCTGAGAGTTCTTTGAGAATTGAGCCAAGCTACTGTAGACAACTGCCACCTCAGCATCCACACTGTGTGGCCAAGCAGCCTGCGGGGTGGCTTGGACTGACACTAGCCCTCCCG
>PVJD01001810.1:0-238712 GCA_004026545.1 Mormoops blainvillei | reverse complement strand
TATTCACAATAGTGTCTCATATGACATTTTGTATACAAATGATGCTTTAAAAATTAAGTGGAGAATGAATCATGAAAAATAATGACAAAAGGGTAACTAAAAAAACACAAAATCTCTGGTCTGTTTTTAGAAATGATTCATCAGTTAAAAGTGTACTCGTTTTTTTATTGTTGTTCAGTTACCGTTGTCCCACCTTTTCCCCCATATTCTCCCCTGCCCTGTCCCCACCCCCATTCCCACAGTCAACCCCCCCCATCGTCTGTGCCCATGGGTCCTCTATTCGTTTTCCTCAATTCTAACCTCTTTAAACCAAGGGTCGGTCTGCGAAACCTTGTTCATAGACTCATAGCTGTTAAATAATGGATTCGATTGCCTGACCCCTAGACAAATTCCCTCAGAATCTCTGCAGGTGGGGACCTGACATCAATAGTTTTTAAAGCTTCTCGGGTAATTCTAATGTGAAAAATCATTGCTTTAAACTGTTTTCCTGGAGCTCAATTAATGAATAATTTATTTACCTCCAACTTTTAAGTACTTGTTTTTTTCTCAATATTGCCTCACAGTGCTATACTATCTCTATAAGACCTTTTATTATAACCTATTGATTTATTCTCCAGAACCATTTTTCATAATAAAAGCTTAAATTAAAATGTCTGTCATATACAATTAAAGTTTTTAACCAAAAATTATTTATTGAATTCTGTTCAATATATTTATTAGGTTTTTGTTGCTGTGTATTCAACTTTTGAAAATCACAACTCAGTATAGTATCAACATAATAGATGCTAAGTAAATGTCAGTAGAATTTAATATATGCTTTTGGATTTTTATGCTTACCTTTCCTGGGCCTGTAATGCCTTTTATACCCTTATCTATCTGATTCATCCTTCAAAACACACAGGTCATGTTTCTCTTCTTCCAGGAAGCCCTTTCTGATTCAGATAGACTGCTACACATTCTTGTCCTTGGCACTGCCACTGCTCCTTGTTTATGCTTCAATTTTGCACTCGTCATCCTATACTGTCATTTCTTTTTTCCTTCCTTCCTTCCTTCCTTCCTTCCTTCCTTCCTTCCTTCCTTCCTTCCTTCCTTCCTTCCTTCCTCCCTCCCTCCCTCCCTCTCTCCCTTCTTTCCTTCTTTCCTTCCTCTCTCTCCCCCCGCCCCACTTCCCCATACCTGCTTGTGAACAACTTGCACCAAGTGCTGACTTACACCTTTCTGCTCTTTTTCTCCCAGGGCACACCAAAATAGCTAGAAACGACAGGCATTCTGAGTTTACTGAATGAAAGAACAAGCAGTCACATTGAAGTGAACCAGGCACATTTAAAAAATGCTATTGCAATGGACTGAACTGTGTCCCCCAGCAAAATCCATATGTTGACATGCTATCTTCCCCACCCCACAACAAGATCGCATGTGGAGATGAGGACTTTGGGAGATAATTAGGCTTAGATGGGGTCATGGGGGTTGGGCACTTTGGATGGAATTAGTGCCCTTATGAGAGGAGACACCAGAGAACTTGCTGTCTCTCTCACTTTCTGTCACATCAAGACACAGCATGAAGACCAGGAAGAGGTTTCTCACCAGAATCCAACCATGCTGGCAGCTTCCAAAACTATGAGAAAATAAATTTCTGTTGTTTAAGCCACCCACATATAGTATTTTGTTCCAGCAACCCAGGATGAGTAATACAACAATGATCTGGCATTAAGTTGTCTGAAGAGAACATTAATATAAACATCATAGATACTTATACTTTTCCCTTTTATTTACATTTAAAAAAATTATGTTTGTTTTTACAAAGAAAAGGCCATAAAAAATGCAGTTAGACTAGATATTTCATATTTTCTTCCAAATAAATTTAAGGTGCAATTTTTGGTATTTTCCTGGTAAACTAAGAAGACTGACATAGCGTACAGTTAAAAATGAAGTGATTTTGCAGAAGAGCAGCTAATCAATAGAAAAAAGTAAGCTATCTTAGGGACATATTATTAATTATGGCTATTCACCAGGCTTCCTTTTTATTTATTTTTCTCACAGATAACATCCATTAAAGACCCAGCCTGTCACTTTCACTGTCCTAGACATTGTCTTAATTTTATTTTGCCTTATTTGAGATATTTAAAGTCTCATGGAAACTCCATAATATGTTATTTATTAATGTATAATTCATTCAACAAATATTTATTGTGTATTATGGGAATCTAATTTTGTATCTAAAGCCAATTTACTTAGTTTCATTCCAGCATTCTCTTGGGACTATACTTATTCACTACCCGGTCTTCATCAGGTGAATCTATTCTCTAATCAAATATTAAAAACTGCACTTTTCAGATCAGTAGTGTACCAAAACTTTGAATTTCATGGACAAGTAAATAAAATTTGGGAAACCAAAACCAAATTACCAACATTTCATTTGGCCAACTAATAACATTAAAAACAAATAAACACCACTATCATCTAGCACTACCAGTTTACAAATTATAAAGCCTTTTAACACAAAATAATTAAAGACTATAATCTTAGTAGAGAACAAAGGGTGGCTTTCAGTGTCACTACGTTTCACTTAATGGCAAAAAACATCCAACACAGTCTTTACTCATCTCATTTAATCTTGGATTTGGTGAAACTTCATTAAGAACAAATCTCTCTCTGAGGTAGAAATAGAAATGTCCGCCACCTACAACCTCTCTTCCTGAGTGTGCTACTTAGCCCTTATTTCTCACTATTCTCATTGGCCATGCAGAGTCCCAGGTAAACACGCATGTCTACTGAAATGTATTTCTTTCCTTTTGCCAAACACTAAAGAAAAACGATGCTTCTCGTGCCATGACTACTTTATATTTCAGAAGTCATGTCAATATCTATATGAAGGTTATAAATCAAAGACCAACAAACATAACAACAACACTTACATGTGTGGACCCAATGAAATCACCCTTGCTGTTACAATCCCAAGAATCAGAGTTGTTAAAACAGTAGAAATAAGAGAGATCTGTTAAAGAAAATGTAAAGATATTGTCAGTTTAGCGTAGAGCCGTGGTTTCCAACCAGTGTTCCATGGTGAGCACACTGGCATGCTGCAAGAATTTTTAAAACATGCAACACCTGACTGTTTAGTCAGGGGCACTGACCTCTCTTCCCTTAAATTGTCAAATAACGATATAACAACAGCCAACAAGACAACAGCCATCCAGGGTGAATGAATCAAAATCATACTTATTTATTATCAGGTAGGTAAAAATTACATTTTGGTGGTGTGCCACAGGATTTCAGGAATTAGTTTACGTGTGCCATGAGATGAAAAAGGTTTAAAATTATTGGTATAGAGATTGTTTTATTGAAAATACTAGGTGTTTCTCTTTTCACTTGAGTAAACATATGCACGGCTTCAAATACAATTATTTAGTAGTTTATTCTTACAGATTGGGTTGATAATCTCAAGTATGTAACGTTTCATCAGATCTCAGTTTTTTTTCCCCTTAAATAGGAGAGAAAGTATCATATATGACTACTGTAGTCTTGCATCATGGCTTTACATGTTTTTAGTGGCTTTCTGTGGAGAATACAGAACTGGTGATTTCTAAATGAAAGTATGTTTATTTTTCTTCAGGTCCTATTTTAGTGTTGTGCTTTTATCCTATCTATAGTTACTCCTTCAGCTTCTCTCTTTATTTTACCCTCACCCTTCCAACACAACAACCCCTCCCACATTTTTGGGGTGCCTCTGTTACTTTCTTTTTGTTCTCTAGCTCTGTTAGCCTTTTTTCCTTTGCTATTTGCTCTATGTTTCTGAGTCTTGTTTCTTCCTCTCTCTCCCATCATTGTTTTATCTGGCTAAAATATAAACTGGTCTGTATGTGTATGTCTTCTGTGCATTCATTACATTAGATGTATATTTTGTCTCAATTTTTAATAGATAAACACATTTTACACTTTTTTCTCTGGTAAGAATAATATAATACAAAATCAATTTTATTTCATTTAATGGTTGTTAACCTTGTTTTCTGTTGTTAGTTTCTAACTCAAAAGTTCTATTATGAGTCCTCTGATCTACTGAGGAACAGAAATATTAAGCAACATTCTCAAGGTCACATAGCAAGAAAGTGGCAAAGTAGGGACTCAAATGCAAGCATCCTGACCCCAGATGAGGGCTCCTAACTACCCTGCTTTGCTAATTAGGAGATTTATTTAGGTATTTCAATATGACACATTAAAGGGACATTTAGAAAAAATGTTCAGATAATAATCATAGGATATTAGCAGCTTTCTTTACATGAATTCCTTGCCTTCTGCTCTGTGAAGGCAACATTTATGTCTACCTTGAACATGTGAATGGAAAACAGTTCAGCTATTTCAGATATCTCACCATAAAAAGCCCCTTTTGACACACTCTTGCTTATTTATGGACGACTGTTAAAGAAAGAAGGCAGAA
This sequence comes from Mormoops blainvillei, assembly GCA_004026545.1. NCBI lineage: Eukaryota > Metazoa > Chordata > Mammalia > Chiroptera > Mormoopidae > Mormoops > Mormoops blainvillei. The sequence continues at coordinate 234,277 of PVJD01001810.1, read as the reverse complement.
TAGTCAGAATACTCTGGAATATCATCTCTATTCTCAGCTCTATCTGAAAAGAGGGACTTCTTAACTGGTCACACATCAAACATCACAGCAGAAAGTAAAATTCAATCAATTGTTGGGTTCTTCAAAGCAGAATATAAAAATATTATATCTATAATTCTTTTTAAAATTTTCTCATCAGAATGCTTGGCATCATGTAGATACAGCACCAATAATATTTTGAGTAAATACAAACATTCCTTCATAGTGAGGAAATAAAATATAACCAGATATAGGCCACTCTATGTTGAGGAGCATATGCAATGAGTTACATAATTATTTGGCTGGTTTCATTAGAAAGAAATCAGCATCTGTCTGTAGCAAGACAAATCGTAAACACTGGCCAAATTCTCAACAATTAACCACAACATTGACATTTGAATGTGATGGATGAAAAATAGGCACAACAGACATTGTAATTTACAAAGAAAGTTTTAAGCCAATAAAGTGATTCATCCTTATTTCTAAAGTTAGTTTGCTTTTAAATTGTTTAACTTACTCTCTATAAAAGCAATAGAACTTTTTTTAGTAAGTTAAACTCAGTTTAAGTATAATTCTTTATATTTTCTAAATGTAAACAGGCTGCCTGACATCAGTTAGAGTATCTACCTTAAAAAGAAAAAAAAAAGGGACATATTTAGTTCACATTCATCATTTAAACATCTGTTCCCAATAATAAGCTAAAGATTCAATCGTAGCTTACTCTAGCATAATTACAATTCAACTAAAAGAAATTAAAGGTAAATGCTGCAGTTAAGAACTTGGCCATAGAGACGGTAGTTGGACAAAATTAATGCAGGTAAGAAAGTACATTTTTGAGGCTACTGAAAATGGAAAAATTACCTTTCCAAGTTTGGCTATGTCTCGGTACAAGGACAACGGCAGAGTAAAGACCACCGTGGAAAGCACAATAATGAAGTGACGACCAATAAACAAGTTTTCAGGGTCAACTAAAACACAATAAATATTATGAAGTGTTTATAGGTATGAGTAGCATACCAGTGAGACAGTAAACATTGAATTATCAAAATAAATAATATTAAATAATATATAAAAAACAAAGTTTTAAGAGTAAATATGCTCCATAAAACCATGTAGAACTAGAAATAGTACACAAAAATATAAGTACAAAGTAACTAATAGATAAATCTATAGTTCAAACAATGTTAAAATATTTTACATTTATCTTTTTTAAAAAAGATTTTATTTATATTATTTTTAGACGGAAGGGAAGGGAAGGAGAAAGAGAGGGAGAGAAACATCAAAGTGTGGTTGCCTATCATGCATCCCCTACTGGGGACATGGCCTGCAGCCCAGGCATGTGCCCTGACTGGGGCATCGAACCGGTGACCCTTTGGTTCGCAGTCTGATGCCTAATCCACTGAGCTACACCAACCAGGGAAAATATTTTACTTTTAAATGATATTAATGGCCTCCTAATCAATTTTGTTATTTCTACCTTCCTTTGTCCCCTATAGTACAGTATACTCAACCTAAAAACTACAGAGATCCCCTTCCAAAGGCAAAAAAACAAAAATCACTACAAAAAAAATCATTATGTCACTCCTTGTCCGAAACCCTCTAATGGCAAAACTCTTCATTTAGAAAGTAAGCTACATGGGGACCAGGCATTTTCTGAGGTTTTAAATTTTTTTTCTGTATTTCAGAGAAACTTAAATAGTAAAATTTTTAACAAAATTTCAAAAATAAGGATTTAGGTAAAAATATTCATTATATTTCTATCCTTTTGCTGAGAAAGAAGAATTTTCCCTGAAGGCAAGCAGAGAGAAGCAACTTGTTGGATTGACGAGAGGTCATAGGGAAGCTGCTGAAACGTGTTATATAATGTCTTAGACTCTTGGCTGTCATAACCATTAAATATTAGAGAGGCAAAGAGACACAGAGAGATAGAGAAAGAGAGAGACAGAGAGAGAGAGTGACAGAGACAGAGGGACAGAGAGAAACTATCATCAAGTACCAAAAAAAAACATAAATTAAAACATGCTTATAAGGATTTACATATATTTTAAAGCTGTGCTAATTACAGTATTTGCTTTAAGAGATCTATATCTATTCCAATGAAGACACTATATAAACTTTTTAGCCCATATTGAATTCCTTCAGAGATCATGTAGTTATATTTTTGAAATATTCTTAGTGGTGCCCAGTCTTTGTGTATTTAATTCTATGAAGTTTAAAGTCTATAGAAACCAAGTCTGTCAAATAATTGAGTGTGATTAAAAAAAAATAAAAAGGAGCTATTACTCTGAAAAGTGAAACTAATTTTCTTATATGGTTAAGAAACTAACTGAAAAGAAATTTCTAAGACAGGAATTTCAAAATGGCATAAATTTTACACACACACACATGTATACACAAGAATGGAATAGTCACGAGTATATAACTCAACCATAACTAAACAACCATCTAAAGTTGTGAATTAAAACAATAAAACCGGAAATTTAAGTTCCCCAAACCCTGAATGCAACTATTTATAAATTCCTGGTAAACATAATTTAAATTAAACTGTCTCTACATCTATTTCTGTTTATCCCTTCAAACTTCTCCCCTTATGATATATTTGGAAGAAAATATATTTTCTTCCCTGGGAAAATTCTAAGGCCTAGATAAACACTAAAATAGACTGCTATGAAGAGCATGTAGGAGCCTAACAACTGAGGATCCCCATTCATGTCGTCATTTCACTAACAACCCAATGAGATCTATTACTTCTACTGATCTTCTAACGAAAATGCACCCATGTAAGCATTTTAGCCCTGACTGATGTGGCTCAGTGGATTGAGTGCTGACTTGTGAACCAAAAGGTCGCTGGTTCGATTCTCAATCAGGGCACATGCTTGGGTTGCGGGCCAGGTTCCTAGTTGGGGGCATGTGAGAGGCAACCACATGGTGGTGTTTCTCTCCTTCTCTTTCTCCCACCCTTTCCCTCTCTCTAAAAATAAATAAATAAAATCTTTTTTTTTAAAAGGCATTCTAAATGTTTAAACAATAGTAGGGAAAATTGAACACTGAAATATTTCAAAAATGTCAAAGTCATCTAAACATACTATTTCTTATACCAACGTTTCTCATTACTTTGACTGGTATCATGAAGTTATCTGGGAAAAGTATAAGTAAGCAATTGCCCATGTGTCAATCTAAGACATTGGTGATATATTTCAGGAGAAAAAAATGCAGTTTTACTAAGAATTTTATCTTCTTCTAAAAATACTTTGGCACCATATTAATCTTTACAAGACAAACAATCACACACTACAAAATATAACATTCAACAGTGTAAAGAAGCTCCGACAAGAATAAAAGTGTTCTTTGCTATATGACCTATATTTTAAAAGTCATTTTTGATGATTATAAAATCAATAACCAGGAAGGGGGTTTCAAAAGGAACTTTAGTTTTATCTATGATAAATTATTTTTATGAAGAGTATATATTTATATATTATTCATAACATTAAAAATCAATAAAATTAATAATTGAAGTGTTTCTATCAGGGAAAATTAAAGTAATTAAATTAAAATTAAAGTAACTGTACAATAGATACTCTACAGAAGAATACTAAACTGTCAATTAAGCAAATAGAATAGATGTCTATGTTTTGCTATGAGTATGTGTCCTAACATAGTGCTAAGAGAAAGAAGCATGTTATAGAAGATGTGTAGTGTTATGTTATTCATATGATTATTTGAAGTTACATGCATTCTTAAAACTCTAATAGTACACATTAAAAAGGAAGGGAGGAAGGGAGGAAGGGAGGAAGGGAGGAAGGAAGGAAAAAAGGGAGGGAATGTTAGAAGGATTGTTCCTCCTTGGTTTTCCCAAGAGGAAAAGATTATGTGTATGTTCTACCTTTCCATTTTGCTTACCTCTTTTCTAATATTTTCGTAATAAATATGTATTACTTCTTAAATATGAAAATAAAGTAGATAAAAATTTAAAATTAATACATGTTCTTTTGAAAAACTTTGGAAAATAACAAAGGAAATAAAATCCTACGGGTCCCGCAATTAAAAGATAACCATAGCTTATACTGAATGTATTTTTAAACATTTTCCCTATTTATTTATGCAAAGAGAAAATTTAAATAATTTAGATCACATTGTATATATGGTATTATATTCTTCTCCATTTTTACATAGCATTCTATCCACTCACATGATCTAAGTTTATGAAATCAAGATTTGAAGGTTGCGGACTTTTAAGAGTAAATATGCCAGTAGCTGAATATCATAGGACAGTAGCTGCAAATAGTTCAGGGTAACAATAAAAATAACTAACAATGTTAGGCAACCCTACTATATGCTAGGCACTGTCTGTATTATCTCTTTGGTTTTGCATAAAAATTATATAAAGCAACTGATACTCTAATTCATAATTTAGAGATGAGTAGACTAGAACTTGGGGAGAACATTAACCTTCTCAAGGTCACATAGCAAGCAAGCATTGGTTTTGTGACTTGATGGCCAAGTAGTCCTGTTTTCAGCTAACCCTGTGAGAGGAAGAGGAGCAATTTCTAATTGTAGGTTTTGCTTTACTTTGTTTTGTATACCTTTTAGAATGAGTGGTTCAAGCACTAAGAGGAAAGGCATTTTTGTATCAGTTTCAACTACGATAACTATAGAGTTAGGTCACAGTGAAATGGGGATTATGTGGGTTGGATGAGAAGCTCTTCAAAGCACAAAGACTCCAAATTATTCAAACAGCCATAATATGATGAAAGGTTGAAATGGGAGGGGGGCTGTGGCACATGTTAATAAAAAGGTCTGCTTGAGAATGTTCAGGGCTGCTTTTTCATAATCACCCCAAACTGGAAATAACCCCATGTCCCCCAACTGTGTGACAGATAAACTGTTGCCCAGTCCATCCATGCAATGGAATATTCCCCAGCAACTTTTAAGAGCAAACTACTATATACCCAAAGTCATAGCTGAAATTCAAATGCACTATGCTAGATGAAAGAAGACTGACTAGAAAGGCTAGATACTATATAATACCATTGACTTGGCATTCTGGGAAAAGTGAAGCTAGGCAGAGAAATTAGATCAGTGGTTGCCAGGGGCTGGAGATGAGGGATGGTTTGTCTACAAAGGAGAAGAGGGAAAATCTGGATGTTATAGAATGATTTTGAATTTTTATTGTGGCTGTGGTTTATATGACTATATGCATTTGTCAAAACTCACAAGACTATCCAATATGAGTAGTTTTACTATGTTAAGTCACATATTAATAGAGCAGTGGAGGAAAAGATCAGCTTGCTTATCTAAGAAATGGTGCAGTAAAAATAGCACATGAGGAAGTGTTATTAACAGAGTTGGTGATACGTTGCATAAGATATTTCAAATATATTCTAAGTATAGTAATAATATTTATTATCATAATATCATTAATTTTTACTATTATACTAAAGGTAGTATAAAAGTAATAACATTACTAAGTACAGCAATAAAGTAATCATATTTTTAAACAGCTAACTAAGATTTAAACTATGTAGAAAAGTAGATTAATACTTTAGAATCAGAATGAATCATAGATATTGCCAGATATCTGAAGTCACCCAACTCTCGAACTTGCAAATATTTTACTTATAAATTATTATAAACCATATTAACTATGAAAAACTATATAAAATAAATATATTTACTTACCTCCTGGGATTCTTTGGAAAACTTTGCTCAAAGTGTCTCCAGTTATTATGTTGTAACTTATCATAGCTAAATACGTAATTAAAATAATACAGTCACCAACAATTTTTATCTTGAACATTTTGAAAATAATCAGTTACTACCCCAAAGACTGGCATAATCTTACTACTTTTAAATATATATTTTGATTATCAATATGTACAACTTTACAAATAACGAGACAGATTTATGGGACAATGTCAATTCATATTAAACAAAGATTTTCAGTTTACAAATCGGTTCTTTCCAAGTGTCTTTAAATGATAGGGAGGCTTGGTAGCCACTTAAAATGTGATTTATTTGTCATTGAAGTTCAGTTTCTAAATACTTTTTCAGGAACGCATGAATTGCTCAGCATTAGGAACAACAGAATATTGTGAAGGCTCTAAAATACCTCCCTCATTTAAAAAATAAGATTTGGGGGAAGTATATTCTTAGCCTTTGGTGGAGACATAAGGAACTAATGGTTTAAGCAATAATTTCTGTATTATTGGTTTAAAAACTGAAGTCAATTTATCCATTGTTGAATCTTAACCTTTTTTTTCATTTAAGAAGTGTTAGGTGACATTTTCATCATTATTGTACAAACTTTGAATAGCACGTTGGCTTTGTACGTGGCTTCCACAAATGTATTTCAAAAAGTTTTCAAAAAATGTATTTCAGCCTTGAAGAGATCTACGGTGGCTCTCATTCACTTTTATTCCCAGATCATTCTGTTTTTCACCAAACTAGGGGAGAACAAACATTAGACTAATGAAAATCACTCTCATTTTATTTCAGTGAAATACTCAGAAAACCAACCAAAAGGGAGTAAGAGAAAGTGACCGAAGAAGCAAACACTTAATTTGGAATATACTTTAACTATTAGTATTCTTTAATAACTGTGCAATAACTATTAAAACTATTATATTCAGAAATGGCAGTATGTTTTTGCAAATGAGTATAATTTGCCTCTTCACATTCATCTTACCTATAAAAGGATACAAAAACTGTAGAACAGAGAGGAGAAGATATCCTGGAAAGCCAAAGGTCTTATTGACCAAGGACTGGTAAGTATCTGTTCCAGAGAGAGCCCCTCCTTTTATCAATAAGACGAGGGAAAAATCTGTGGCAAAAATAACAATTAAACAAATGTTACGTTACATTTAATACAAGGATTTTTCATGTTTTGACTTACATAAAAAGGGAAATTTTTTTAAAAAGAGTTTAACTTAATGCTACAGTAAATTGGCATGGCAAGGTTCACTTCCTTCCCAGAAAACGTTACTTTTCGTGAAATGGTACTGTTTCCAGTTATACATTTTTCAATCAAGATGCAAGTATACTTAACATGCCCATGCAATGAACTGGACAGAAGAAGATATGCAGACCATAGTCAAGCCTCCGTATTTCATTTTACTTCCTAACCTAACCAATGAAACGGCTCTTAATAGGATGTGGCTCAGTGGCCAAACAACAGAATGTAGGTAATCAAACCATTTCACAGGCACTCAACATGTGAAGACTGAAAATGAAAAATGCTATAAGCACGCATAAAAAATAGATTTAGGAGACTCAGATCATTTGTGTTATAATAAACTACAACTAGTAACTCTATTTTATAGTTATGATTAAGAGAGCACTCTAAATTTTTTTTAAATTTACATTTTAGAGATTTAAGTTCCAATTTTAAGTTGAAATTGAAGATATAAATATATAGATGTTATATAATTAAAAGTTAATATCTTTCTTTTTTTCTCCATTTCACTCAAAGAGCCTAGTGAATGACAATGCAGTTGTATTAGGCACACGTGATGTACAAGGGGTGATTCTTGCACTCTTTTCTCTTGCTTATGTTTTCACCACAGGTGATTTTGTTACTTTTTTGTCCTTTAAGTAATTTGGAAATGCATTAAAAGACAAAGATGAAAAGACAAATAATTCTAGTATGATTTCCACACTGATTCCCTCCTATATCATCAAAACTTCTTCACAGTACTTCAATAAACTGCAAGTTAATAAATCCAATTGATATGCCCTAAATCTTAATATTATTTGCTCTTTCAGTGACAATTTTTTCCTGTTCACCATTCTCTTTTTCAACCATCCCCCCTTGGCCTTTGTTATATCACTTTCTCTTGGGTTTCCTCCTACCTTTTTTGGCCATTTATACTCAGTTTTATACCAGTTTTCTTTTATTCTGGATTCTTAGATTTTTTCTCACTCTTCAAGAAAACCTACTGTGATTTCACTCATGTCCATGGTTTCAATTTTCCTATAGATGTTAGTAACTGCCAAATTTGTATCTCTAGCCCAGATTCCAAAACTCCAGACTTCCACATCTAGCTGCCTAATAAACATTTCACATTGGAGATCTCATAGACATCTCGGTTTAAAATATCCACATTTTAACTTATATATTTGTTCTTGAACCTACTTGTTCATCCACATTTCTCCAAATCAGTGAATAGTATCAACAGACATTTGAGAATCACCTAGACCTCTCACTGTTTACCACCTTCTATATTCCTTTGGTCACCGTGTCCATTACCGCACCATAAATTATTCAGCTGTCTCCCCTCATTTCTAATCCCTGGCCTGCTGTGCTGTGAGGAGTAGGCCTTTGTCACATACCTTGTGGATTACTGCAACAGCCTCCAAACAGTCTTCTCATCCACCAGTCTCACTCTCCACCAAAACACTTTTGATATCTCTAAGACTTTCTCAACATTTCCCCTCAGATGTGTCTGACCATATCATAAATCTGATCATGTGTTCTACTTAAAATATTTCAGGGGATTCTCTAATGCCTTCTAATAAAAATCAACTCCTTTTCATGAGGCAGAAAACATTATTTATTAGCTGTGTGACCTTGGGTGAAGGATGTGACTTTTCTGAATTATTATTATATTACAACCATAAAAATACAAGCAAATACTTTCACAATACTTCCTGTGTGCCACGCCTTTAAAAAAATGCTTTATGTATATGAACTTGTTTAGTCTTTACAAAAAGCCTAGGTAGCCCTCATTGAATAAATGGGAAAGGCGAGGCACAGTGGGTTGTGTAAACTGCCAGACTTCACAGAGCTAGCACTGGAGCAGTCCGGGTTTGGACCCTGGCAGTCTGGCCCCAGAATCCACGCACTTAATCCAGATCTCAACTCTGTTGCAAGTAACTGCAGACCTCAGACAAGTCATTTTAACCCATTAAAGTTTCAGTTTCCTCCTCCATAAAAGTAGAACCTGCATCTCTACTTCATGGAGTCAGAAGGATTAAGTATAGTGGTGGCTTTATGTTTGGCATCTAAGCAGTCCTCGGGAGATTATGGTAATGATAGAGCCATTCATGGGAACCTTCATAACTGCCTCTGCAAACCTCTCTACCAGCATCTCCCTCTACTTACATACAAACATCCACCCTACACTTTAACCAGACTGAATAATTACACAGTTCCCTTTTGTATTTCTACATTTCCATCTGCTTGGAGTAACCTTCCATTTTCTTTACTCATTCGCATATTCTCATAAACACTTAGTGAAGGTATCTCCTCTCCAAAACATGTCTGTCCTTTCTGAAGATGTGTTAAATGTCAATGTCCCTATTATCATGTACATATTTTTATTATGGTATTTTTAATGAAGTATTGTAACTATGTATTTTTGTCTTCCTGACACTATGCAGTGAGCATCACAGGCAGGAATAATGTTCTTTATTGCTACAATGGCAGAAGAGTCAGTAAATATTGTTGAAATCTATTGGTGATCAATATATAGCGGAATTCAAGTTTAACTTGGTAAGTGACCCAATAAATATATTTAAAAATATTTTGCAAGCATGCAGGATATAGCAATTAATTCTACTTCCTTTGTTTAAAACTAGGAAAAGCTTCACAGAAAAGTTGAGTAGTACCTTGAAGGATGAACAGGGTTTCACCAAGTAGAGGAAAGAGAAAAAAAGAAAAAAGAAAAAAAAGAGAATGTCAAGCAGGGGGATTATCCATGGATGGGAAGACAGTGTGAAAGCATATTCTGTATGTGAGTGATGAAATAGTCCAGAATGGCTAAAACATACAGATCACACAGAGCACTGGTGGTGACAGGGTGAAAGAGAGGTTTGAGTTGTTGGAGGTGAGGCCAAAAATTCAGACTGTGACTACACTATGAAGGGATTTGAATGCAATCCTTTTTTTCCTGTCGTCATTATGGAGCCTTGGAATGCTCTGATTGGGGGAATAACAGTGATCAGGCCAAGGTTTTATAACGTAACTCTCACAGCGATACGGAGGACTGGTCAGAGAGTGGACAGATGCTAAATGTAGTAAAACAGCAACTTATTTGCCAAAGAAAGACTCAATGTAAACCTGAGTGACAGAGAGGAGGCCACAAATTTCACAGCTGATGTAAATTTTTTGGTGAAGAACTGTGTGCTTGGGATGAGAATGCTGTTCCATAAAAGTTCAAAATGTATTGCTTAAAGTTAACAATCTGCTAAAAATTTAATCAATGATGAATGTAAACGATTTCATCTGCTTGTAAAATAAAGGCTATAAATATATTATCTTAAAAGTTTTAGGAATCTCAAATATCAATCTCTATAACATTTTGACCTCACTTATATATTATATGAAAATTTTATTATTTTTTTAAGATTTGATTTATTTATTTTTCAAGAGAGGGGAAGGGACAAAGAGAGGGAGAGAAACATCGATGTGTGGTTGCCTCTCATGCATTTTAATTATTTTAATGTGTGTACATATTTACAATGCACTTAAAAAAGCCATGGTTATTATGCCTGGGTGGAAATTAACTATTTGTCAGGGCTGATTGACTGGGAAGCAGGAAATTAGAAAGGACAAGGGTAAATCCTTGAATGGGCTCTTTTAGTGTAATAAATGCTCTTATGAACAAAACGTGATTTTCAAACACCAGCAACTCTAAATAAGCACAAAGTTACAGGCCCCAGGTTGCTCAATTACAAATTAAGCTACAAATTAAGAGCTGTAGAAGCTAAAAGCAGCTTAGTGTTAGGGTGGAGAGAAGAAGGCAGGGGGAAGGGAGCCCCGTGCTTTTGCAGCTCTAACTTTCCTATCTTCTACATGCTTTACTCTCTCTCTTCTTCAGCCTGAGAAAAATAACAGTTACAGGCTGGGCTTGGGAGCCTGAGAGTTTATGAGAAATAGCATCTTGGGAGGGTCTCAGAAGCAGAGCTTAGACAGAGATTCTTAGGCAAGGGATTTGAGGCTGTGCTCCCAGGAGAAGGGGCGTGCGAGGAGAGCGCAGGAGAAACCCCTCAGCAGGGGTGGCTCCCAGGCGGAGACCAGCTGCAGTTTAGCCCTGCAGTGGTGGCACTCCAAAGTGCCCACTGCACTACATGTTGGTCCCTCTTGGAGGCAATGTTTCTATATCAGTCAGTCATTGGCTGAAGGATGTGGGAAAGTGGCAGCTGGGAGTCATAACCACACAGGAAGGTGGTGCCACTGAGGCCCTGGTCAACACTCTGAAGAAGGGGACAGCTAAGGTGTTTTGCATTACCTGGTAAAAAGGCATCTAGGTGACTACACATAGTGGCCACCATAGCTTCAAACACAGCAGGTGGTGTCTATCTGTGACGCCTGTCTCTTCCACAGTCATCCTAAGGTAGGGGAAAGACCCAGTGTTTGCCATGAGCTGAGTGGGCGGGATGGCAAGGTAGAGATAAGGACAAAAGAAAGAGGACCTGATTATGAGGGTAGAGTCTGCCCTTAGACCGGAGCACGGCAAAACTTGGGTGTGAATGAACACTACGTGAAAAGGCAGAAACAGATGAGAAATAGTACAGAAGCTGCCTTAAAGGCAGCGGCAGGCAGGGAACCCGAGCAGGCATGGGCAAGGTGGGGGCACCTGTACGGACGGCTGGAGACGGTTTGTCATTCATGTGCACCTGCCCATGGTCCCTGTGGGAAAGGAAGCCCTGGTGATTACACTTCCAGAGCATCACTGTCTTAGCTTCAATCAGCCTTTAAAATGACTTCCCCACCTAGCACTTTCTGCATAAAATGAAAGGGCACATGAAAAGGATTTAGGCTTGGTGATACAACGTAGAATGTTTTTGTAATCTGTTCAGAGGATTAGCAAGAAAAGGAAATTTTCTCAGGCATAAATGTCTAAATTCTTTAGGATTCTTTGATCCAGTATAATTAGTAAATTCAGTTACAGGGGGTGGTGGTGTATGAGTGTATATGTGTGTAAAATAGTCCTTGTGCAATTTAAATTAGAAGAATTGGCAATTACATAATATTTTACCTGTAACATATGAAACCCAGAATAAAAGCAATATTCCCAGAGGAAAGCCAGCTTGCTTCATTGAATAAGGTAATCCTGGAAAACATAAAATGCCCCACCCATCACATTAATAAAACAGATAGAAATAGAGAAGTTTTTTCCCAATTCCTGTATATAATAGGCTAAGTACACTGAGATATTTACATGACATAATTATAAGCAGTGTGTATGACTATAAAATTAAATGTTAGCATGTGAATACTTATTTCAGAAAAAAATGTTGTAAGTTAAGGACAGATATGGAGAGCAAGTTTATGACGTGATAGAATATGACTAAGAAAGCAGAAAATAAAAAATAGATGCCAGTTCATACAAATAATGTTGACGTCAGGGTGAGGGGATTACATGACCTAGAATATGGAGAGTAATGACCCAAGGCTTTCTTCATGTGCTATCTGGGAATGCAGAGAGGATGAAAAGCACACAGAAAGGTAATGGGATGAGGAGTCAAAACAGGCAACCATGTAGGAAAAGGAGAGAGAAATGAGAAAGTAAAGTTTTTATAAAGCTGAAGGCGGTAATGTGAAATATTTTCTTAAGAATTTTTTGGGGAAAATGAAAATTTTAGATAATGGACAGTAAAAAATTTAAAAATATTTCCACCCAGAATTTCACTCTCTGAAAAACTGGCCCTGGCCAAGTAGCTTAGTTGGTTAGAGCGTTGTCCTGATATGCCAAGGTTGCGGGTTTGATCCCTGGTCAGGGCACTATAAGAAGCAATCAGTGAATGCATAAATAAGTGGAAAAACGAATCGATGTTTCTCTCTGCCCCCCCATTTCTCTTTCTCTAAAAATAAAGAAAAAAATATGCTGAGCATAATTAAGAGGTAGTTTAAATGTTGCTGACGTGGATCAGCTTAAAGTGTTTAAATCAGGAATTGTGTCTGGAATTCTGCCAACTAGAGCTGCCCATGCCTCTGTTTACATGGAGGTAAAATTTCAAACAAATCTTTGACCCTATTTTTTACTACTTTGCTTCAATTACCTCCACTTGATGTACCATTTGAAAAAAATATATCTATATATGGAAACAAGGAAAAACAAACAAAAAAATCAGCTCAGATAAATATTCATGATGATTGTGACTAAAATGCAAAAACTTTATAAACTTTATATAAAAAAACTTTATATAAAAATATATCTATATATGGAAACAAGGAAAAACAAACAAAAATCAGTTCAGATAAATATTCATGATGATTGTGACTAAAATGCAAAAACTTTACAGAAAAAAATAATATTCTCAATGACTAGTGCACAATTTTGTTTGGTCCCTACTTTTTCTTAAATTGTATGTTTTCAAAAAACAAAAAAAAAATAGTTAAGTATGGAAAAAATAACTACCTTTATAACTGTAATGCAATGCACTTAATGTTGTCATAATTTTCTTCTTGTTTCAAATTGGGAAAACATGAGCTGCTCATTTCTTTCAATTATGATTTAGCTCCTTTATTAAAAAAACCATATGCACTTTTATTTAACTAATTTCTATTTGTTGATTAAATGATATTTAACATTAATATAAATTAATAAGCTTGTACTTTAACACTATATAGACGAGTAAAGTGATATTATATGGATTTAATTTTTTACAAGATTGTTATGTTTTCACATTAAACTTTTGTACCTCCAATATTTCCAAATATCTGGAGGTTTTACTCCACTAGAAGGTCATAGAAAGGTGATTCAGGTAATGATGGACACTTCAGGAAGAGGGTTCACAAGAGTAAGTTATGTAACATTATCAATTGTCCATGAAGCCTGTGAAAAAAAAATTTCAGCATCTCCTGTATGAAGCTTCACCTAACCTAACACACATGGAGGACGCTCTCCATTGTGCAGAGTGTGGATCACAACTCGGTCTTCAGCAAAAAAGGTACTGATGTGTTGCGCATTGTTACAGAGGGAGAAACGGAAGGCACCTATGGAAGACACTTACAGATTTAATCATTTAAGATCTTTAAAAAAAAATCAACAGACACTAACAATAAGAGTCTTAAATTTGGCCTTTTCACTTAAAATTTAAAAAGCAACAACGAAACAACACTTACCTATTATGCCAGATCCTATAATAGAGTTGACAACATTAAAAACAGCAGCCGACTGATGACAAGTTTTCCCTTTGTGGTTATGTTTAGAAACGAGGATTTCTTTGTCATCTAGATCGCTCTATTTAAATATATAAAATGACCAATAATAAATAAAGTTAAACAAATATTTACTAGTTCAAAAACAGAAAAGTGTTAAATATGCAATATAGCAGACTAACACGGTATCATTAACGATAAGGTCAATCACGATAATAAGAAATGATGATAATAATAAAGAGTAACAATAATAGCTAGTGGCTCAACAGAGCTTTTCAAACAAACTCCATCCTAAAATGTCCTACTTAAAGCTGCACCAAGTTCACGGATGCTACGTGGAATCCCAGAATACAGGATCTGTTAGGGAGCCAATGACGTGATTTTGTGAAATTAAAGGGGTTATATTGAAAAGTGCCTGGTAAGGGAAAAAAAAAGTCAGATCAAGGCAAAACTTTTCCCAGAAAACTTTCGGTAGTGCTAACCAGGACCCCAAGTGAAGGTAAGCCGACCTCTGTTGCAGGGTGAATGAAACTTTTAGGGAATTTGGCTTCAGAGCCTGCCCCCGTCTCCAGTTTTACCTGTGGCGGGATGACGGGCTGCCGCCCCTGGTAGCCCATGGCTGTGCCGGGATGGAAGATTCAGTCTTGGATACCTCTCTAGCCAGACCTTCACCTTCCTCCTCCGAGACCTCGCAGAGCCGGGTCGGCGCGAGGCGGGGAAGCTGGACCGAGCGGTTCCTCCGGGCCGCTTGCCCCGCCCCCGGAACCTCCGCGGGTCGCGCAGGCTGCAGCCGGGAGTTCACTTGAGTGCCTCAGGGTGGGACCTTTCCACCCAGGTACTTGCCCAGCCAAATGTACCTTCCTCCTCCTGCGGAAATGCTACAAGACATGTCTGATCTGGGCAGCCCTCTCTCCCCACCCCCGCCTCCGCTCCAGCTGCAAAGTATAGTTTGTTCTGCCCACCGTGCCTGCCCAGATTGCAGAGTTACAATGGCCTCAATTTAGTCCTTCTCCAAGTTAGCTGCGCCTTGGCTGGAGACTGATGCCCAGGTAAGAATGCAGAAACACTCCTCACCCCCGTGGAATATTTTCTCTATCACCTCCTCCCTACACATCTTCTATGACAAAGAGGGCAGATGAAAATGCAGGGTTTTTATTGTAAATGGAAAACAAACAACTTTCCTAGAGTTTTAGCAAGCTAGATTCCTCAGCATGCTTTGTTACCTGTGACTTTGCAGAAAAGGAGACTTAAAGAGGGGAAAGGAAGATGGATTGATAACAGATTCAGGGGGTAAAGGAGGAGCATGAGGGTGTAAGGTGATGGGAATCGGAAGGCACCTAGAATATCAGAGCTGGAAAGTATCGTAAATGACTTTTTATTCACCCATTTATATTACTGATGAGGAAAAAACCCCAGAGAATATTAAATCACAGAAAGACAGACTACATAGAGAACAGTTTGATGGACAGTAAGAGTGGTAATGTAATATTGGAACTTATCAAATACGTATTTTGCCGTGTATAGTGAGCACTTTTTGCCCAAACTTTTGAGGAAAAATAAGGATGCTCATTATACACGGGGTTAATGATTACATACCATGAGCACAATAAATCCCACGTACAATGCACACTAAAACATGGATGCACATTATACGCTGCAAAAATGGTACTTAATTAAAGAAGTTCTGGTTCATAGACATTTATTTGAAATTATGAAACATTTTAAGAACATGAAAAAACTAAAGAGCATTATAAAACACCATATACTCTCCACCATTAAATTAACAAATGTTAACATTTTATCATATTTTCTTCAAATTGCAAAAATAAACATTTAATGTCACAATATAAACCCCTTTGCTCGTCCCCATTCTTTCCCCTTCATCCCAAGTCATCCAATTCACGAAACTGGTGTCTGTCTTTTCCATCCATGCTTTGTATTTTATTTCATCATTTATAGCCATAAATGTTCAGCTTTTTACTTGTTTTTAGGTTGGAGTGCAGTATTCCAGCTTCTGGTCCCAGCTTCTTGTATGCTGAACCAGAAACTCAAAGTTTTTTATACGTATTTTAATGATCTATCTTAAGGACCTTTTTTATAATTTCAAAAGCATTATTTGTTTAACATAATTTCAAAAGTACTATAAGTCTCAATGAGAAAATATGAAGCAGAAAGACTAGGACATATAGAATCACTGGTAGTTCACTCTTGCAGAGGTAAACAGTTAACATTTTAGGACCCTATAGTTTACTCGAATTATAGTGTTTGAGGTAGAGGATAAATGCGTATTGCATCCACATAAACAGTTTTACTGAGTCTGTCTTAGCATCACCTAAAGGCCACAGGAGTCAGACTGGTAGGAATGCAGAGAGCCTTCATTTGAACTTTTTACAGATTATGCAATCGGTATAATACAGTATATTATGCTCATGTAGGATTATTACTTTTCTTCATTATTTGATTACCGTCTTGGCTACCTGACCTCTAATAGCATCTAGCTAACTTAAAAATAACCCAAGAAGGCTCCCTTTTGGCAGAAGTCTGAATTTAAAAAGTTCTTCTGATTGCTAACCTCACTTCATTTGGACATTATTAAGATTCAAGTTTGGATGAGAATAGAGATAAAAACTTTCAATCCACAATCCCTGGGGAAGTTACTTTTTCCTCAGCCTTAGAAAGGAGTCTGAAGAGGAGGATATTTTTGTTTTTGTAAAAATGGAAGCTTGATATTCTCTATAGTATTAGGTTGTTGGCTTAGCTGCTGCAACAAGTAGAGCCTTAGTAGCCTGCCTCAACTTTCCAGATGTAGGCATCCTCAGTCTTTAGAGGCCTGGAAGGACTACTCCGATAATTTTGGCTAAATAATCAAAATGACTTTCTTTCTTTTTCATTAATCACCTTACAAAATCATTCTTATAACTATTGTCTTTGATCAATATGTAAGTCATTATCAAGGAATATCTTATTCTTGTGGTACCATGTTATTATTACCTCATAGTTCAGGTATTTTCATTATTTTCTAACTGTACTATTAGAATTACATAAAGCCATTATAATGTCATTTCTAGATGAAAGTCAGGGAGAGTGTGGCACTGAGGAGTGTGTGACGTCACATTAAATTAATGTGACGGTGAGCACTGCTTTGTCCAAGACAGTCCTGGTTGGGCTTCTTGTCCCAATGTAATTATGAATAGCATCTTTTTCGTTCTCAGAAGTGTCCCAGTTTGAACGAGAGGTTACAGTGCTATGCAACAAGGGCTCATGGGGGATGATAGTCCCGCCTAATATCTGCACAGCACCTCACAGCTCTCTCTAGCGGTGTCCAAGCTGAGAAGGGATGGAAATCTAAAACTACGGATTTTCGTTTGTTTTTTTAAAAATTTATTTCACTTGCTTTTTTTCTTTATTTTTATTATTGACACTATTACAGATGTCCCCATTTACCCGCATTGCCCACCTCCACCCGTCCCTCACTCCCCCTTCCTTCTGGCCATCACCACGCTGTTGTCTGTGTCCCTGGGTCCTGCATATATATTTTTTGTCTACTACCTTCATCTTCTTTCATCCTGTGCCCTTCCCCTTTTCCTCTGGCAACTGTCAGTCTGTACCATGTATCAATGCCTTTGTTTCTATTTTGTTCATCAGTTTATTTAGATTATTCAGTTTATTAGATTCCACATATGAGTGAGATCAAACGGTAATTGTCTGTCTCTAACAGGCTTATTTCATTTAGCATAATAATGTCCAGGCCCATCCATGCTGTAGCAACAAGTAGGTTTCCTTCTTTTTTTAAAAATTATATTTTATTGATCAGGCTATTACAGTCGACCCAAGTTTTCCCCCTTTGCCCTCCTGCCACCCAGTACTATACCCTCTCCATCAAGCAATCCCCACACCATTGTTCATGTCCATGGGTCATGTGTATAAATTCCTTGGCTACTACATTTCCTATTGTACTTTACATCCCCATGGCTATTCTGTAACTACCAATTTGTACTTCTTAAATCCCTCACCTTTTTACCCATTCCCCCAGGCCCCCTCCCATCTGGCAGCCATCAAAGTCCTCTCCATATCCATGATTCTGTCTTTGTTCTTCTTGTTTGCCTACTTTGTTTTTTAGATTCAATTGTTGTTAGATTTGTATGAAATCAGCCATCAGTCTTATGGGAACTCCCCTGTAGGTAACTAACTTCTCTTCTCTTGCTGCTTTTAAAATTCACTCTTTATCTTTAACCTTGGCATTTTACTTATGATGTATCTTGAAGTGGGCCTCTTTGCATCTATTTTGTTTGCGACTCCGTGCTTCCTGGACTTTCATCTCATTTTCCTTCACCAAATTAGGGAAGTTTTCTTTCACTATTTTTTCAAATAGGTTTCCAGTTTCTTGTTCTTTCTCTTCTTCTTCTGCCACCCCTATGATGTAAATGTTGGAATGCTTGAAGTTGTCCCAGCAACTCCTTACACTATCCTTGCTTTTTTGCATTCTTTTTTCTTCTTCTTCTGATAGGTTGTTTTTCCTTCCTCATGTTCTAAATCATTGATTTGATTCTAGGCTTCTTCCACTCTACTGTTGTTTCCCTGTAAATTGTTTTTTATTTCAATTTTTGAATCCTTGTTGCTGACTGGATCTTTTTTATGCTGTTGAGGTCCTCACTAAGTTCCTTGAGCATCCTTATAACCAGTGTTTTGAACTCTGCATCTGATAGATTGTTTATCTCCATTTGTTTAGCTCCTTTTTTGGAGTTTTGATCTGTTCTTTCATTTGGGCCATGTTTCTTTGTCTCCTTATTTCCAAATTGCTGCTTCATCCAGCCTACTTGTTATTCTTCCCAGTGTATTCTTGATATCAGATATGCTATTCTTCATCCCCAGCTGGTCCTTTTTCGTGGATTCTATGTCCTTTTTCATGTTGTTGTAGTTCTCACTCTGTTTCTTGAGCATCCTTATAACCGTTACCTGGAACTCGGCACCTGATAAATTGCTTACCTCTCTTTCATTTAGTTGTTTTTCTGGAGATTCCTCCTGTTCTTTCATTTGAGGCCTGTTTCTTTGTCTCCCCATTTTGGTTATCTCTTTGTGCTTGTTTCTATTTATTTATTAAAAAAAAATTTTTTATTCTTAAAACAAAATTTCTTTTATTTTTGTTCAGTTACAGTTGTCCACATTTTTGCCCCTTGTTTCTATTTAGTAGATAGATTTGCTATGACTCCCAGTCTTCATGGGCGGCTTTATGTAGTAGGTGCCCTGTGGAACTCAGTGGTCGTCTCCTCGATCTCCTGAGCTGGATGCTCTAGAAATATCCTTTGTTTGGGTTTTGTGGGCCCTCCTATTGTAATTCGGCCTTGATTGCTGTTGCCCCATTAGTGTGTGGGACTGACCCTCAGACTGGCTGACCGAGAGGCCATGCATGCAAGCTTCTGTGCGGGTGCAGTCTCAGTGTGGCTCCTTTTGCTGCTCCTTGGCTGTAAACCTCCTCTTCAGCCAGTCTTCAGTTGGTCAGTCAGGGTGCTTTTTCCAGTTTAGTTCAGTTTTCAGCTTGGTCCTAGGAGATGAACACAAGATCCACCTACTCTGCCTCCATCCTGAAAGCTCTGGAATTAAAAAAACAAAAAATACACACACAGAAAACAACAACAACAACAACAAAAACCAAATAAACAAAAATAAAACCCTACATTTGATTCAAGCTTAAGGTTTCTTGGCAAATGGCTTAACTTTTTGAGCCTGAATTTCTTTATTTATAGAAAGGGGAGAATAACAGTACATCTTTAAAAGCAGTAGTTGTGGAAATTAAGTGAGACACCCTATTTGTATTATTTTTCTATTGCTGCTATAACAAACTTTGATAACTTGATTGCCTTACAGCAGCATAAATTTATTTTTACAGTGCTGGAGGCCAGAAGTCTAAAATCAAGGTATCATTAGGGCCACGCTCTTCCTGAAATCTATAGGGAAAACCTTTTCTTGCCTCTTGCTAGCTTCTGGTGGTTTGCCAGCAACCTTTGATGTTCCCTGGCTTGTAGATGCATTACTCCAATATTCCAACTTTACATGCCATTTTCTCTGCCTTTTCACATGCTCTTTCCTCTATGCGTGTCTGTGTCTGTGTCCAGCTTCCGCTTTTTATAAGGACAATAATCATATTGGAATCAAGCCCACTCTGATGACTTCATCTTAACTTGACAACACCTGTAAAGGCCCAATGTCTAAATAAAGTCACGTTCTAAGATACAGAGGTTAGAACTTCAACATATCTTATTTGAGACCTACAATTCAATCCATAATACTGTTTTGAAAGAATTTGGTTAATTGCTTGGGACATAATAAGTTCTTAATAAATGTTTGCTGCTGTTATAGCCAAACAGAAGAGTACGTTGTTAGGCCAAAATTGTATAATGTAGAGGAAATTTTGGCTACTGTGTGCTATTTGGCTCTAAATAGCTGTTTTCCTTTCTTCCACCATGATAGAGCCTTTGATTTTTGTCTGGACCATAGGCACCTCAAAAGAGAAATAAAATTCTCATCTTCGCTTACTGTTGGTTATGGTTAAGTTCTGACAAAGAGGATGTAGGTGGAATGTATATCCTTAAAGAGAAGGGTAATACCTTTACTTCTTTTTTCCTCCTTTCTACTAACAGAGTGCAGAAATATGATGGCTGAAGCTGGAACTTTATCCTGGACCAACCACCTGTTGGGAACTTCATATTGAAGACGACTGAGCAACATAATAGAAGGTGTCTGAGTTCTTGGTGGATATGATAGATCTGAATTGTTCAGCCAATGTGAGTAGGAAATAAACTTTCATCTTGTTTAAACCACTGTTATTTGGGGTTTTTCTGTCATTCATAGACAAATCTAACCCTTATTAACACCTCCTATGGGAATCAATACTGTGATTCTAATAGTCCAAAAAATTCATACAACCCAGATATTTTTAAATAATAGCACCTAAAGAGGTTCCTTAACTGAGCTCCTTGTGGAAATAATATGAAAGTTCATTGTACTTAATTAAACTTTATATTAATAAACATACATGATTTACTATTAAATGCATATATAATAAACTTTTAAGTCATTAGATTCTGATATTTTTAGTTTTCCCCATTAGTGAACTGGTTAAAAAAAAGCAACAAAAAACCTTAGCTAATATGGCCAGGGGAATATTCTCCCTGTTGATATGTTGTGGGTCCCCTTCTCTGTATCCTATGTTGGGCTTATTCTTAGATCCTTAGGTGTCTGGTCAGCACTGGTTGTCCAGATCTTGTTTCAGAGTCTGCATCACTTACCCCAGAGAATTATTATTAGTCTTTGACCATTAACCTGAGTACTGACTCAGCAAAACTGTAACTCTGACCCTGCCCTGAGTGCACGCTCAGCATTTTGTGCTCTACTGACTGTATTTTCTGCACATGTAACAGAGAATGCAATTTTAAGTCTCTATGCAAAGAAGTGTTTCTACTAGAAATCAAAACCCTAATTTCATCTACATGTTTGCAGCTCACTTTGTAAGATCAGAACCATTTCCCAAGGTCCAGTAGCTGGAGGTGAGTGGCTCTTATACATTAGCCACTTCATGCCTACTACATGTGAAGAACATAATGCAAGACATTAGGTGAGCAAGCTGAGATTTGTCCTCAAATGGCACCAGTTTTCATCACTCAGTAAATAGACCCAAGCACATGTAAAGTGACAGTGTTGAAGAAATGAAATTGGATGCTATATGCCCTTTCATACCTTTTAGTCACGGGAATCTATGAAGGTCACACTAGAATAAATATGAACTGATTTACCTATTTTGATCTTTCTTTTTTTGTTATTTTAATAAGGTTTCATTTGCGATGTTTTAATCCTGTATCAGTTAAACTAAACAAGGAAAAAAGAAATTGTGTACCCCTCAGTTGGGCTGGCTAGAAAGATCAGAGGCATGGCCTGATAGTACCATAAGCTATAACATCTCAACGACTTGCAACAAGTGACAACTATGAGTGTGCGTCCTCTCCTAGCCAGAACACTGCCTTTTCATGCATAACGTGTGACAGAAATGCTCTTTGTCATGAAGAATGGCAAGTGGGGTTAAAATAAGAAAGTGGGAGTAGAGGGGCCAAAAGAAACTTTGTGATTAGAACCTAGGTTACCAAAAGTGTAGAAATATGGGCCTGGCAAACTTCTTTTAAATCTCTTAATCTGACTCTGTCTCTGTTTCTGGTCTCAAGTAGTTTTGTTTATTCCTAAAATACAATACCCATCCCTTTCCTTTGTGCTATATGTAATCGTGGACTGCCTGAGAGAATGGAAAGGATCACATTTATATTGT
This sequence comes from Mormoops blainvillei, assembly GCA_004026545.1. Lineage (NCBI taxonomy): Eukaryota > Metazoa > Chordata > Mammalia > Chiroptera > Mormoopidae > Mormoops > Mormoops blainvillei. The sequence goes on along the minus strand of PVJD01001810.1, from coordinate 211,838 downwards.
TCTTGTTGATGATGATGATTTTATTTCTTCACTGAACCTAGCATAGTGACTCATATAATTACTGCTGCTCATTAAAAATGTACCAAATAGAAGAAACAATCTCAAGAGAAATCAATTAGTAAAAAGTCTTGTTGTTAAGGGAGAATGAATTTAATGTGGTCAGAAATAAGGAGCATCAGGAGAACATTTCAGTAATGAGATCATGATGCTAATTTGACGCCAGGGCGTCTGAGAAACTGAGAAAGGCCTGGCCCATCTCCATGTATTAATGCCACCAGAATATTGAAAAAAAAAACAAGGACATTATAGGAAAGGATGACACACAGTTGTGTTGTGACACAGTTTCAAATGTTTTTATTTAACAAATTAATGCTCTGTTTTTAATTCCAAAATACAGCATAATATTATTCGGTAATTCATATGATAATTATATGATATAGTAAAATATATTTATTCCTAATGTATAACAGGGAGATGGGGTGTTTTAGTATTTAAAGTTGATTATGAGGGACAAAATTTAATCTCTTTAATGTATATCTGTAGCTGTAAGTATAACTTCATTTAGAGTTAAGTCCTAAATCTGAGACTCATCAAGCATTGAAGACTCAAGCCAAATGACCCTTTGAACCATTTGTGACTGGCATTGTCTCTCTTACAGATGTTTAGTACATGCGCAAAATACCCAAAATATGATCAGTTGAAGGTCATGATTATCCACTCCTATTTCAGAGGGTTACCCACTCATCCTCTATAAGGAAGGAGAAAATATACGAGGCTCCACTGCACAGCCCCACACTAGTCACATATCTGGAAGCACTGACCAGAAAAATAGTGTATGATCCACTGGGTATGCTCACATTTAAAAAAATGTCTTGAACATTACTAGTTATAAGTAAAGGTTTTGTGTGTAGCACTCTATCATTTCTGAAAATAGACATATTAGCTTTGGAGTCAACCTTCATTAAAAGATGAATAACTTGATTAGGTAGTATAAATGATATACCAAATGAGTGAAATAGGTATCTGCTAGAGCAGTTCAGAGGATCAACTGATCGTAAAAGGCAAGGGTGAGTGGTCAGGGACATTTGATGGAAGACTGGAAACTGATAAAATTTAGCCTATTAAAAATTAAATTTAATTTGTAAACTTCGCATCTCAACCTAGGATCTAAAAAACAAACTGTATCAGTACAAGATGGGAACATGTGGTTTATCCAAAACTCATTTCAAAACCAATTAATGCTTTTAATTAACGATACATTTAAAATGATTCAATAATATCATTGAAAAAGCCTACTGCAGTCTTAGGCAACAGTACTTGCGAGATATTAATTACACAGAACAAGGAAGGTGGTGGTCCAGGCCATCTGTGTTGGTCACACCACACATGCATAGGCTGTTATTTTCAGCGTAGGAAGCCACAACTTGGAAATTTTACAGATGAATTAGGACATTTTCAGAAGAGAGGAATCAGAATGATGAAAGGTCTCATGAGTCGTTAACTAGCAGAAGAATATAAGATCCAGAGGATTAAAAGTTTACTCGATATAAGACATGGCTTTATAATCTAATTATCTAGAAATATTCTGGGATATCTTGAGTGGTAAATTCCTACCAGAGATATTTTAACATAAGCATGACCACTGGGCAGGGATGTTGTTTTATAGTGTTATTGCAGAAGACGAAGGATAGGAAGGGGGCTGGGTGTTCTTTGCTTGCTAGTAAGAGAAACTTCCTGCAACTTCCCTGAGCTCCTTAAAAATAAGGAGAGGTAGTTGTTAGAAGTATTTCTATACTGGATCTAGGACTAGAAAACTTGGCAGGGTTCCAGATAGCCCTGGATGTTTGCACTCTTTGTCTATTGTGGCCAGCTTATCTTTGCTTCGTGGTATTTTGGTTTCTCTCTGTAGATCAATCTGTTCTTTCAGCTGACTAGTCACTCAGTTCTCCTAGGCAAATTCTGGAGGAAGTAAGTTTGACATGCCCGGCTAAATACCATCACTGCTGCTGAGCACAGCCTTTCGAACCACACACCCTCTTGGGGAGCTGTCAGTCTGGGAATGAGCTCTCCTTGGGTTAGGCTCCAACCTCTCACCCAGTCAATGGCTAAGCCATTGAACCAGCTTCTGTGGTTTACCTGCCAAGCACTGGGTAATAAGACGGAGGAAAACAATTTGAAGTAAAGGTGGACTTGGACAGTGGCCTCAACCATGACCAGCATAAATGGAAACAACAAGTAGTTTAAAGTTTCCTCTGGAATTTGTAATTCCCCAATCCCGTGATGCTAGGTAGGATCAGAGTTGGACCTTGGCTATTGAAAGTAAGATAAAGAGAGATTATAGCAATTTCTAATATGGGGAATAAGAGAGACACATGTGTTATTGGGATAAATAAAATAAGAAAGAGAAAAGGGTATTGAAAATTGATAAAGGCAGATTACAGTTAGTTTTATTATTTCTCATTATTTTTCAGTTTGTAATATCGTCTTTTACTACATACTTTCCTCCTGTTAACCCACCTCCTGTGGGTATATCACACAAAAAATGGAAAAAGTACTCAATTGGCAAAGATGTAAAATGCATTTTAAAAATATGAAGCACACTTCTCTGTCGGAACCACCATCTTCCAGTAATTTACCAAAATGACTAACAAAGGGAAAGAGGAGAGGTACCTGCTATATATTCTTTGGGCCTTTCAGAACTTGGAGTTGTTCCTTTGGCCACATACGTGTGAATCTATAAGAATGGTGATATTGAAGCAGTAATCAAAACACTCCCAGCACAGAAACCCTGGACCAGATGGTTTCACAGGAGAATTTTACAAAACATTTAAGGAAAAGCTAACCCCTATCCTTCTCAGACTATTCCAAAATATCCAAGAAGAGGGAAGACAACCAAACTCTTTTTATGAGACCAGCATCATCCTAATCCCAAAACCAGATAAAGATACAACAAAGAAAGAAAACTACAGGCCAACATCACTGATGCATACAGATGCTAAAATCCTCAACAAAATATTGGCAAACCTGATCCAGTAATACATTAAAAAGATCATACACCATGATCAAGTGGGATTCAGCCCAGGGATGCAAGGATGGTACAATATTTGCAAACCAATAAATGTAATATATCACATAAACAAAAGAAAAGACAAAAAGTACATGATCATATCAATAGATGCAGAAAAAGCATTTGATAAGGTACAGCACCCATTTATGATAAGAACACCCAGCAAAGGGAGTAGAGGGAGCATACCTCAACATCATAAAGGCCATATATGAGAAACCTACAACCAACATCATGCTTAATGAGCAAAAACTAAAAGCTTCTCACTAAGATCAGGAGCGAGACAAGGGTGTCCACTTTCACCACTTCTATATAACATAGTATTGGAAGTCCTAACCACAGTGATCAGATAAGAAAAAGAAATAAAAGGCATCCAATTTGGAAAGGAGGAAGTAAAACTGTAATTGTTTGCAGATGACATGATAGAGTACATAGAAAACCCTATAGACTCCACCAAAAAACTACTCAACCTAATAAGTGAATTTGGCAAAACAGAGGAACACAAAGTCAATATTCAGAAATTGAAAGCATTTTTGTATACCAACAATGAAATATCAGAAGCAGAAATCAGGACAAAAATCCCATTTGCCACAGCAACAAGAAAAATAAAGTACCTAGGAATAAACTTAACCAAGGAGGTAAAAGACCTGTACTCAGAAAACTACACAACACTGAAGAAAGAAATTAAGGAAGACACAAATAAATGGAAGCATATACTGTGTTAATGGATTGGAAGACTTAACATCATCAAAATGTCCATACTACCCAAAGCAATTTATAGATTCAACACAATCCCTATTAAAATACCAATGACATATTTCACAGACATAGAACCAACATTTCAAAAATTTAGATGGAACCATAAATGACCCTGAAGAGCTCCAGCAATTTTGAGAAAGAAGAACAAAGTAGGAGGGATCACAATGCTGACATCAAACAATATTACAAGGCCACTGTAATCAAAACAGTCTCATATTGGCAGGAGAACAGACACATAGATCAATGGAACAGAATAGAGAGTCCAAAAATAAACCCATGTCTCTATGGTCAATTAATATTTGACAAATGAGACAGGAGCATAAAATGGAGTAAAAATAGTCTCTTCAGCAAATGGTGTTGGGAGATCTGGACAGCTACATTAAAAAAAGAAAAAAAACTCGACCACCAACCTATGCCATACACGAAAATAAACTCAAGATGGATAAAAGACTTAAATATAAGTTGCGACACCATAAAAGTCCTAGAGGAGAACAAAGACAGGAAAATCTCAGATATTCCATGCAGCAATATTTTCACTGACATGTCCCCTAGAGCAAGGGACAGAAAGAAAAGAATAAACAAATGGGACTTCATCAAAATAAAAAGCTTCAGCACGGCTAAAGAAAACATCAGCAAAATGAAAAGGGAACCAACCGTGTCGGAAAATATATTTGCCAATGATAACTTGGACAAAGGTTTGATCTCCAAAATACATAAAGAACTAACATGACTCCACTTCAGGAAGACAAAAAATCCAATTAAAAAATGGGCAAAAGACCAGAACAGACACTGCTCCAAGGAGGACATACACAGGGCCCAGAGACATGTGAAATGATGCTTAGCGTCACTAGCCATCAGAGAGATGTAAATTAAAACCACAGTGAGATACCACTTCACACCAGTCAGGATAGCCATCATAAACAAATCAACAAACAGCAAGTGCTGGCGAGGTTGTGGAGAAAAGGGAACCCAAGTACACTGTTGGTGGGAATGCAGGCTGGTACAGCCACTATGGAGAACGGTATGGAATTTCCTCAAAAAACTAAAAATAGAACTGGCTTTTGACCTGGCAATTCCATGGCTGGGGTTATACCCTAAGAATTCTGAAATACCAATTAAAAATAACCTCTGCACCCCAATGTTCATAGCTGCAAATTTACAATAGCCAAGAATTGGAAGCAACCTAAGTGCCCATCAGTAAATGGATCAAAAACTATAGTACATTTACACAATGGAATACTATGCATTTGAAAGAAAGAAGGAACTCCTACCCTTCATGACAACATGGATGGAACAGGAGAGCATTTTGCTCAGTAAAATAAGCTAAGCAATGAAAGACAAATACCATAAGATCTCACCTATAAGTGCAACCTAATCAACAAAACAAATAAGCTAGCAAAATATAACCAGAGATATTGAAATAAAGAACAAACTGACAGTAACCAGAGGGGAGGAGGGAGGAGGAAAACAGCGGAAAAGGAGGGGAAGGGTCACCAAGGAACATGCATAAGGGACCCATTGACAAAGCCAAATGGGGGAAGGATTGAGGGTGGGAGGGGGGTGGGGGGCAGGGGAGAATGGTTGAGGGGAAATGGAGACAACTATACTTGAACAACAATAAAAAAAGGGGGGAAAAAAGAGGTGATATTGTAGACATCAAGAGAATGGATACAGCTGAAAAAGGAATGCTCCACAGATTTGACCATGGCTAAACTGGAAGAGCCTGCAGTGTCACCTGGCATGTGGTGGGCATCGTTGTGAACAACGGGCAAGATTCTTGCCCAGAGAGTTAATGTATGTATTGAGCATATTAAGCACTTTAGGAGCCAAGTAGAGAGTTTCCTGAAACATGTGAAGGGAAATGATCAGAAGGAGAAGGAAGCCAAAGAGAAAGGTACCTGGGTTCGGCTGAAGCATCAGCCGGCTCCACCCACAGAAGCGCACTGTGTGGGGGTGAGAACCAGTGATAGGACCTGGACTGCTGGAGCCCACTCCCTGTGAATTCATGGCATGATGAGCATGAAAACAAACAAACAAGAAAACCTCCCTGAACTGATAAAATACATGTATGAAGCACTATTAGTATTTCATGAAGCTAAAAATAACATGCTGTAATTAGTGGCTTTATTAGCAGTCTGATTTCTCCATGTAGAAAGCCATATGGGAAAATGAAGTAAAAGCAATAATTCAGCAAGGCATTTCTTTACTTGAACTTCTTTTTTTTTTAAAGACATTTGTTTTTAGTTTCAGTTCATTTTGCTTCAATTTTCTCTTTGTCAGCTGTGTTGCTTTCTTACAGCTCTTCCAACCTATTTGCTCAACATGAGATTCTATATCTAAGATGTTTTCTAGAAAAATGTCATTGTAAACAAAGTGACCTCTTGCCACACTGACAGTCAAGAACTCAGTCTGGTTATAAAAAGAAGTTTTAAAATAGTATGGGCAAGAATAATCTGAATCCATGTATACTAGTTCTAAATATTACTACCTTCTTCAATATAATGTCAAAAAGGACCCCCCGTGGGCTAGAAAAGGACCGAGTCAGACACACAGCTGCATTCCCATGAACTTGCTTCACAGGGGCCTGACCTGCTGTGGTGGGAAGCGCAGGACAGCAAAGCCCTTATGTTGGCCTGGCCTTAAATGTCCCCACTACGAAGGCAGAAAAAATGGTAACTAAATAATGTAAAACATACTGCAGTAAAATGAAAATTATCTAAAGAGGAGGAACCATGGAATGTGGACCTGTAGCAACAACCAGACTGGTACACCGTAAGAAGACTGTGTGTGTGTGTTCAAGCTTAATTGTAAAAATCAGAGATCATTTTGGTGTACAGTATGTCCTACCAAAAAACCTGTAAAATATCCCCTTGGGGGAAACATAAGAGTAATCTAATCAGTTTAATACATATCTTATCCCAAACACACACATACACACAGACACACATACCCCAAACTAAAAGGGAGGGTGCAGTGAAAATAAATCGTGTACATAGTTTTCCCCTTTAACTTAAAGAGCTAGTTGTTACCAGGGCACCATAACTCTTCACTCATTTAGCTAGAGGGAAGAACAACTACATTTTAAAATACATTTTTATTTACCCTATTTAGAAGAAATATCTCCCTTTTAGAAATTTCTTTTGAAATAATTTTCTAATATCATATGATTATACATACTTGTGTAATATAAGTCTCTTTTATTATCTAGTCTCCAAATATTTCCCCTGGAAAAGGTAGGACTAAAAATAATGTTAAAAAATAAAATGGAAAAGACAAGAAAATCTGAAATTATTATTAACCCATACCACATTTGTAATGGTTTCTGGGTTGGTTCTAATGATCTCCAGTCACTTTTCAGGTAAGGTACTGACATCTTTTTCTGTGTGAAGTATCTGCCGATAAGATTCAAGGGAGGCAACTTACCTCCTTCAGTGATTTCAGCGATGATAAAAATGTTCAGTCATAGAAACATGGTCTTCGGTAGTAAAATGATTTGTAATTTATGTTGCAAGATCTAGTAATATAGTCCTTAAAGAAAGAAAAAGCCCAGGTCCTGGGATCAATGTTTTGGGGAGCTCAGGGCCAGATTTCCGTGTAGTCAGTTTTGCTCCCTGATTATCTCTGAAAGTTGCATCTGATGTCCAGAGAATGGTGGAACATTAAAAAACGTTTCTCATGGTGTCACCAGGCGGCCCAAATAGAGTCCATCTCATACCTGGTAATCCCTATTTTTTATTGCCTTTCCTCCCCCAACTCTGCTTTTTAAATTTTTATTTATTTATTTATTTACTCTTTACGTCCACTAGTTTCCTCAATCTATCCTTCCTTTCCCTCTCTTCCCAGAGACTAGATTCCATCCTGGATACAGTGAAGCTAAGTCTCGATTGTTTCCAAGCAGAGCTTTGACCCTTTTCATTGTGCACAGTGGCACAAGAAAAGGCTACTCTTCTTCACACAACAGATTAACTGCTACCTACAGTCTAACTTGCACACAGTTTCTCTTTGCCCTTTTTACAACTCTTCATTATTCTAATGTTGAATATCTACCCCATCCCTACACACTTCAAATACAGGATCACTAGCATCCACATTTTAACAATATGACCGATGTGGTGGAACCTTCAAGATTTTCTAAGCAACCTGACTGGAACCAGCAATGAGGAGGTTGTGGGACTGGGATTGGTTGGTGGTGTCACCTTGTTTGTCTAAAAGTTGCGTGGCATAGAAAACACACTGTAATTAAATCCCAACATTATTTTTGTTTCTCACTTCTCTTTTTAAAATTTATTTAGTGGCAAAATGTTCCTTTGTTACTGAATGGTATTTCCACAGCTCCCATAGTAAGTAGGGGTCTCTGAGGGTCTTGATTTAGTAATTAGAGTTTTCCAGGGAAACAGGTGGGCAGCTGTGGTCTGGGAGGCAATGGGAGCACTGGTTGGCTGTTTCTCCCTTCCTTGATCCACTTTTCTCCTCATTTTGCCAAACTCAGAAATTGGTAGCTCTGCTATTTGACTACCTGGGAAAGGCTTCTATGAAGGCTTATTTTTCCCCATACATGACTGGGGTCAGTGTAAACAAGCTTCTGTTCTCTGGACTTAAAAAATGAAGCTTTTTTTTCTCTCATGAGCTGATTTCATGGGTTCTGAATACTCTGACGTCACTGAGAGCCTATCAGTTCAAATTCCAGGCATTTTACCCCAAAAGTTGTTTACTCCCTCAAAATTGCCTAGGAATCTGGCAGTCCACATTTGAAGTGTATACTCTATAACTTTCAAAACAGATGTACATCCTTGTAATCATCTTGCCAAGAAGGATATAGAATATTCCCATCACCCCAACAAGTTCCCTTCACAGTCGGTCCTCCCCTAGCCCCGAGCCCAGGCAACCACTAATCTGCTTTCTCTCATTACAGGTTAGATATTCTTGCTGTAAAGTGTCATGGAAATGGAATCAAACAGTACGTTTTCATTTGTGTCTAATGTCTTCATTACTTAGGATAACAATTTTGAGGTTTATCTATGTCATTTCATTCAGTTTTGCTGTTAAATAATATTCCATTAAAATTGTTACCAGTCTGGCCAGTTGTCCCAGTTGGTTAGAGCGTTGCCTCGTATCCCAAATCGTGGTGAGTTCCATTCTTGACGAGGTCACATACCAAGGCAGCCAGTCTGATTCCCGATCAGTACACAAACAAGAGGAAACGGATTCATGTTTCTCTCACATTAATGTCTCTCTCTCTCTCTCTCCAAAAAAATCAATAAACATATCCTCAGGTGAAGATTAAAAACAATTGATACAGCACAATTTGTTTATCACTTTACTTCTGTGTTTCAGTTGTTTCCAGTTTGCAGCTATTGTGAATAAAGCTACTGTGAGTATTCACGTGCAAGTCTTTGTGTGAACAGTTGTTTTCTCTTAGTGAACACTCGGTGGTATTTTTGGTAATATGGTGAATGCGCGTTTAGTTTCATAAAGCACCGCACCGTTTTACTCCTCCGTCCTTAATGTACACATGTGCTCCCGTCGTTCCGCATCCTTCCTAGTGTGTGACATTGACAGCTTAAAAAATATTGGACAATCCAGTGGCTAGTGATATTTTGATTTTAATTTGGATTTTACCAATGACCTATGATTTGATCTTCCCATATCTTCTTTTACGAAGTATCTTTTAAAATCTTTTGTCTAAACACAGTACCCAGAATACAAAAGTTCCCCAGTAAATGTTTGTTGAACTTAATACAAATTGAATACAGAAAATACAGCTCACCAAAGGAGTTAAGTTTAAATCACTTCCTGGTGTTTATGATTATTGAGCAAGTTACCAAAGGAGAGAGCTGAAGCTAATTCTCAAGAATTTGAAAGAAATTGTACATTCTCTTCTATATTCCAAATATGGTCTCTAGGTAAGTTATACAAGGTCACATAGGTAGGTAGTGGCAGAACAGAGATTAGAAACTGCCTTTTCTGTTTTTAATTTAAATTTTCAATTACAGTTGACATTTCATATTACTTTATATTAGTTTCAGGCATACAGCATAGTAGTTAGGCAATCATATACTTTTTAAAGTGATTTCCCTGATATTTCCAGTACCCACCTGGCACCACACATAGTTATTGCAATATTATTGGACATATTCCCTCTGCTGTATTTTACATCCCCATGACTAATTTTGTAACTACCAATTTGTACTTCTTAATCCCTTCACCCTTTCCACCCAGCCTCCAACCTCCCTTCCCTACAGCAGTCATCAGTTTGTTCTCTGTATCTGTGAGTCTGTTCATTTTGTGTGTTTATTTTGAGAAACCACATTTTTTTATTCTTAATTTAATTATCTTTATACTTAAATCAGGGCAAATTTAAAATATTGACTTGTCTATACCATTCTATTGAATTTCCGTTTTATTCCAATACTGTTTTGTTGTTTTTTTTTAGTTATTTCTTCCTGTTCATCATCACAAATTTTAGCTCCATGACAAAAACCTAATCATCCCTCAGAATTTATTTCCCTTCATGAAAATGTATTCCAAATTTCAGGCAACTTACTTAAAAAATGAACCCTTAAACCAGTGTTTATTTGGGGAGACTTACTTATTAGGTATTATCTTTTTTTCTAACTTATTATTTGTAAGCAACTATTTTATGAACAATTCAGAGGTGAATTGACTGTAAAGAAAGTGCTGTGACTCGGGTGAGCTGTACGGGCCCTGTGTGCAGCTAACGGGTAAGCTGGGACACTCCTTGCACAACCCAGGCATCAGGGCTATTTCAATGCTTTGTTAAGATCAAGGTGCCAGTGAGAAACAATTTAATAATAGTCCCTGGTTTCTACACACGCAAGTTCAGATAAAAACTTGCCTGAAGCAGGATTCTATTTAGCCAAAGAAGTACAGGAAATAGAACATTATAATAAGTTTCATATGTCAAGAACAGGAAGCTCTTATAAGCATCATCAATTTGGCCATTTTGATTGAATTGTTTACCAAACCCCCCCTATGCCCACTTACTTTTTAGTATTTTTTAATGGAAAAAGAGAAGGGGGCAAAAAACCTTATTTAGCCCTTGAGGCACGTTTTCATTACTATTCATGCCTATCATGGCACATTATATCAATAGCTTTTTTAAGTCCAAGTTTTTCTTAGTCTTAAGTACTTGTTTTGTGTATGCTATTTTTCATTGAATTGTAGTGTACAATGAGAGCTACTATACATGGCCTGTCAAAACACCAGATAGAATATGTGGTAATCAATTTAATTTGTCATCAATGTTCATTATTCATCCAAGATTCTTTAGTAGTTTAATCACAGTTCTTAACAACTGACCTGAAATTTAGAGATAAAAATAATGTCTAATTTTGGTCTCCTTAGTCACAAAAATAGTTGTGATACAAAGTATAGACCAAGATAAATGGGTGAGTCCTCCATTAACCCATTTTATCTTAGTTAAAGAAAGTTTCTTGAAATATTCCTGTTTCTCCTTACATTTATTACAAATTTGGATTGAGGAAAAGGGGAAGTACAGATAATTGACAGATACTGATTTCTGGTAGGCACTTTATTTATATAACTTTACTCTGTCATTATGGATAGCTTTTACACTGTGGGTTGTTAAGTTATTGAATGTGGTTGAGTAGTCTTATTCATGGTTTACAATATTTCCAAAAGGTAGTTACTAATACCCTCAACTTAGAAGCGTTGGTGACGAAGCTCTTTAGTTTAAGTAGACAAGCTATCCAACACGTGCTTAGTTGAGGTGGTGCAGAGGAGGAAAAAGTTTTTCTCGACAATCTTAGTGTTTCTGGCTGGGTCTGAAAGTAAAGCTGACAAAGACAGATTAACAGGAGAAACACATACAGATTTTATCGAAGTTTTGCACGTACATGGGAGCCAAGAGAATGAAGACCTGAAGTGACCACAGCTGGAAGACTTTATTCCTTTTAGACAAAGAAGCAATAAATTTGTCCTGGTTAGAGTGGCTCAGTGGTTTGAGTGCCAGCCTGTGAACGGAAGGGTCTCCAGTTTGATTCCTAGTCAGGGCACATGCCTGGGTTTCGGGCCAGGTCCCTAGTAGTGGGCACGTGAGAGGCAATCACACATTGATATTTCTCTCCCTCTCTTCCTCCCTTCCCCTCTGTCTAAAAATAAATAAATAAAATCTTTTAAAAAAGAAACAATAAATTTGTAAAAAATTTGACAAGACACAGGGGTTTGAGTTAAGGGTAATAAATGGTGAAGTAGCAACTAAGAAGATAATGGCTAAATTAACAATATTTGTTTGTACAGATATCCCTGCCCTGAATTACCCATCTCTGGTGATAAGAATGTCTTCCTTCTGCCTGGTACAGATAGGGTACTTTTCACATGGGAGTTTTATGGGAAGAAGACATGGGGGAAGGAAAGGTTTGAGTGACCTTCCTACTTCTGCAGTTTTCTCAGACTCCTTCAGTTTGAGATATTCAGTATGCCAAGGGGCCATATTTTGGGGTAGCGTGTCCTAAACACCATCACTGATAAACTCAGGCTTGGCTAATTACAAAGCTCATGCTCTGTCCAATACACAATTGCAAAAATTTACAAAATATCTTAGGAAGGGAAACATTTCACATTTAGGAAATCCGTAAGATTTTATAATTTAATATTTATGAAGACCTCTGAAAATCCATATAGCATAGGTGATTTTTAGTTATTAATACTCTATAAAACTGTGTTTACAAAAGGAATGGTTTTCAGATATTTAGCTAGTTTTAAATAGTTAAAATTAGTCTGTTAAAATATATTTGGCTTAAGTTAATCACCTTTTATATTTAATTGTACTGTAAGGTCAGTGATGTTTTGCTATTTTAGATTATATACATATAGATTGGAAAGCTAAAACAATGACATTATATTGAATGTTTTCTACTAGTTGGTGAAAAAAATAACATTAATTTATACAAATCTAAAATATGTATAATGAAGTCATCATCCTTAATTTACAGAGTATTTTATATTTGAGTAAATGTAATAATTTTGTTATCTGGAGCAGGGTATGAGGACACTTTAAATACAATCTCTCTATTTCCTTGCTAAGTATTTTGAAGTTGTAGGGAAGAGATTTTTTACTTCAGTTTGCACAAAATTGATGAGTAAATGAATTCTACAATGAGCTTGAAATACTCTGACATGTATGAAAGAGGAAAACTCTATAATTCTCATGGGTTTACTAGAGAATTTTTAATGTGTTAATAAAATGGAATCTACTTTAAGTCCATGTTGAAAAAAGGTGGGGGCATAAATAATCCAAGTAACAGGATATTCTGTGCTTTAAGCTAAAGAATTGATAAGGGCTTGATCTGTCTTTTAGGCCTGGTTAGCCTAAAGTGGTTTTATCCACACATGAAAAAAATTCAAGGAATTTGAATGGCCTGGTTAAAATCATACAGTTCATGGTGACGACTATTGGAATAAAGCTAAACTAATTTATTCTTTAGTCACATGCTGTCCATTAGCTTCTAGTTCTTGGACTCGCTAAGATTAAGTTCTAATGAATAGTTAATCTTCATTTGATTGACAAATGGACTAATACCTTTAAATAGAACTTTTTTTCTTTCAAGATACTATATTCATGTGTTCTTCTAGTAAGTTTTTCTTCTTCCAGTTATTCAGCACCCATAAAAATAAGTGAAGGATGCTCTGTCCAATGCTAGTATAACTCTACAATGAACAATGGGGATCTCTTGTTTACGGAAAGCCAAATATATAATTATTAGGCATCTGAAAACGCCTTTAGTAAACAATGAACTCAGGAGTTGATTTAAACCAGGAATTTTGTGTTAAATCTTTAAACAATGTAAGTACTATGCTACTGTAGCCATTCCCGTCCTGTATCATCACCCAGACTATGGAACCGCATACCTTTCACAAGTATACTCCTAAATTTGATTAATTTTCAGTAAAGATAGACTAGGCTATTTTCTGGTAGCAAGCCATTCCTAAATCTCAGTGCCTAAACCACGAATGTATTTTTCCTTTTCATATTAAACGGCTCCCGCTTGCTCACACCACCCCTCACGGCTGGGTAGGAGACCACTGCCCCCATGATCATTAGGAACTTACCCGGTAAGGCGCCACCCTCCGAAATCACTGTTCCCTTGTGCTGGAGACACGGAGGGGAGCTATGGTGGGCTTTTCAATGAAATATTCTGGTACAGACGGATCTCTTCATTTCTACTCATCACTTATTGGCTAGGGCTAGTCACCTCACCCCACCTATCAGGACAGGGCCAGGAAGTGCAGTTTTATCATTTGGGCCTGACAGTTTTTCTGCCTTTTTAATTTATTTTATTTTTTATATTAATAAAGAGTCTAGGTTATTCCTTTTACAGATTGTCTGAATTCGGGTTTTTCTGACAATTTCTTCTTATATTTAAACAAAATATTTTTGGCAACGATGCTACATATGTGATGTGTTTTTCTAATGGAGACTTTAAATTTTAAAAATTTTGATATTACCTTTCTTCTAAGAAATGGAATTATCTTTTAACTGGCCTTCAAATGAAATATGAAATGCCGCTTTCAGTTGAATTTATTCTATTTAATGCAAGTTTTGAATTTTCTCTCCTGATTTTTCCCTAGTTTATTTACCTGTACACAGGGTAATAAAATTATATTCTTTGCAAGGGAAGAAAGGGGAAACCCTAATCTCCTATACTACACTTACTTTGGGTCTAATATTAACCCCATTATATATATTCTCTTGACATAAGCCCACTAACATAAATTATTAAAAACAAACTTACTGAACATATAAGCTCCTTAAAATTTTATTTCAGCCACCTAGAAAAGTAATTCTAAGTTTTGAAAGAATTGAGTGTTTTTCTTAGATTCTTCATAGAAGGTTCAAACCTACCGTTACATCTCACACCTGTCCCCAATGTGACTTCTCTCAGAAGGTTCTAATGGAACTTTACCTGGCATAGTTTTGTTAAAACAGAATAGTTTCTATCCCTCCATTCTTTCTTCCCCTTGCCCTTCCTCTTTCCCCTTCCTGTTTCTTATCCATTTGATACTTCTTCCACTCACCCCTAAACGCTGGTAGCAGTCAATGGTTGGGTGACTAGTGACTGATTGGAGGGCCAGAGCTTCTCTCCTGATCCCTAGGAAGCTTCCTGAAAAAAAATCCCTCAATATTTGTAGTTTCAAAGGAAAACTTTTGCTATTTATTTAGCCATTTTCTGTTTATCTTTCACTTTCTCTTCACTTTAATTTAAATGATACTTTCTTTTCCTCTAAAATCGAACTATAGTGTTTTGAGTTTTATTGGGTGTTATTACATTACTTTAATGCACATTGAATTAGTTCACTTTCTTTATCAATATGGATAAACTGCACTAATGTTCAAATGTTAAGTGATATACGAGCTTCGTTAATTCCACTTAAGTTGCATTGTCAAGAAAGGAATTCTTAAACACATATATTACTGTTTGGCCAGAGGCAGGAAATGGGTTTTCAGCTTGCATTCTTGCTAATGTTTACCCTCCTTGGTTTCTCAGCTCCTATCCTCCCTCTCTGGAGGGGAGGGAGAAAGAGAGAGAGAGAAACATGGATCAGGTGCCCCTGGTGCGGACCCCGACCTGGGACTGAACCTGCAGCCCAGGTATGTGCCCTGAACAGGAATTGAACCCGTGACCTTTCACTTTGCAGAATGATGCCCAACCAACTGAACCACACCCATCAGCGCTCCAGCATTCACTTTAAAGAGGGATGGTAGCAGAAGAGAACAGATCTCTAGCACATCTCTTTTGTTTCTAAACCACTGCCAGCAGCAGTATTAGTCATCACTCCCCCAGCTGCCCACCACGCTATTTAAATATCTCTCTTTGGGTATATTTTTTTCCCAAGTTTCCTTTTCTGCTCCATAGTCATGACTGTGGAGGAAACACTCTAGGCAACGCCTCCCACACATGGTGACATAAATATTTATGAGCCTTCAGTTTGAATATCTCTGTTCTATACAACTTATACAGTTTTTTCTTACCGACATCCTTGTTTATTATTTCCAAGGAAAGATCAGTATGAAAGTTAAAAGAGGATTATATCTTTGCCCATGTTTTGAATGGTAGCTTAAACCATCACAGGCCAATGAATATGTGTGCTTCCTTTTAAAATATTTGAGAGACTTAGTTTTGGCAGTCGTCTGTGTTTAAGTTGCTTAGTAACTCATATTTAATTGGAAGTTTTTTAAAGCTACCTTAAAGCAGTTGATGGGCTATGTTTTCTCTTTCAATTAGTTCAATAAATATGTTCTTGAATGTTTTCTAGGCACCAGGTGCTGAATCAGATACTGGGTATGAATATCAGGTGGGCCCAGCTACTAAGCATTTCATAATGTGGCCTTAAATTAAACAGAAACAGTTTCATAATATATTGTAGGTCTTAATAAATGCACACCGTGTGCTGGAACCTGAAAGCTTGCTGGGTATGTGAATTTAGGTAAATGCTTTTAATCTCTCTGGACCTCATTTTCTCTCTGTAAGGTGGAAGGGTTGACTTAAACGATTTTTTGCATGATCTAACACTACCAAATCATTTAATCGGAAGGTGTGCTAGTCCTGGGCCTGACCGCCCTCAGCTCCGTCCTTCACTGCTGTCTTGCTCTGTGCTGCACCGTGAAGGCGCGGGTGGTCCCCGGCAGGCTGACTCTTCCAGGCTCCAGAGTTGGTTGACTTCTGGCAGGATTCAGTCAAGGCGGGGCAGTGTCAAATCGATGGTGGGACATTGAAGGGCAGGGTGAGGAATGGGTTTGGGGGACGGTCACGTCATGATACCCCCTTTCTCTTTCAGCTTAGGATGATGTCTGTAGTGGTTTTATCTCCTCTTTGGCTCCAGCCTCTACTGCACCCAGACCCGCAAGTTCTCAGTTTCCATGGGGTCATCCTGGCCTCTGGGTTCCAGTCATTGCATGTTTTCCCATTGTCCCTCCAGCTTAAGGATGATAAGATTCCCTGCTGTTGCCAATGTCCAGGGTTAATTTACAGCCTTCTGTTTAACTCTCAGTTTTTACACTCTCCGTAGACCCACCCACGCTTTCCATTCCTCCTGCTGTGAACGCTGGGAATGGTTTCTCTTTGCCTGGTTAGATCTGACTAATCCACAGTGTTTACCTCCTCTTTACTCTGGAGCAGTAAAAGTGCTTTGAACAATTAAGGAAGAGAAACACAAACATGGATACATTCACTGGGCTGATCCAAGCTAATTCTTACAACGGATATTGACATCAAAAGAAATGTTGGTTTTCTGTTCTTTTCAAATATTGAAAGAAATACAGGATCCACTTTTTTATTGAAGGTGCCAAGTTGAATGTTTTTAAAAGTTAAGGTCCATGTAAATCAAGGTGGGCGGAACCTTCAGTGAAGAATTGCATTAATCTGTGCATTTCTTTGTTCTTAGAGCAAATGACTTTACTATGGCCTCTACATTTGTCACTTTTCCACCAACGGTTTTAATTAAAAATGAAAGTATAGTGATAAATGAGTTAGAAGCTTAAAAGTTTTGGTAAAAGAAAGAGATGTAAGAAACTTTTTTTAAAGGCTCGGTTTAGCAGTGTGCTTTTCTTACATTTCTTTTATCTCCATTGCCTTTAGGTTGCTAAGATACTTCATTCATTTCTAGCAGTTTCACCAGGAAAGGACAAGACTACAAACTCAGGTGACTGTACTTTAAAATGATATGTAGTATATTTCTCTTATGGATATATTCTTTTATTGAATTTGGATAAAAATGTAGTCTTTCTCCTCCCTCTTCCCCCCTTTGGATACAGCTCTAAGAAGGGGAGAAATTCTTGGAGGCTGGTGAACAGCAAAATAATGGTGTTATTGCTGATACACTGAGAGTCCCTGAGAGGGATGAGTAGATGCCCACTGAGAGTGTCAGTGTGTTTGTTTCCTATGGCGGGCGGCCTAAAACAGCACAGATGTATTCCCTCATGATGCTGGAGGCTAGAAGCCTGAAATCAACGATCATTGGGGTGACTCAGTGTGTCAGCAGTGTCACACTCCCTCTGGAGCTTCCAGGGGGCGCCCTATTCCTTGTGCTTGTAACTTCTGGCGGCTCTTTACTTTCTTTGGCTTGTGGCCACACCCCTTCGATCTCTGCCTCTGTGGTCACCGTGTGTCTTCTCTTCTGCTCTGAAATTTCTTTCTGCCTCCCTTATAAGAACACTTGTGATTGCATTTTGGGCAATCCAAGACAGTCTCCTCAACTCAAAATACTTTGTGACATCTGCATAGTCCCTTTTGCCATATAAGGTGACATTCCCAGGTTCGTGGAATTAGGATGGGGACATATTTGGAGGCACTAGTAAGTGCCTGGGACAGTCAGGTAAAGTGGGTAGACAGGCTAGTGTGGGTTTTATTTGCATGTGATCTCTAAGAGTCTTATTAGACAGTGACTAAATCAGGGCTAGCTCCTGTCTTCAGGGCTAAGGATAGAAAAACAATGATTATTTCTTAACATCAGGGGACACACACTGGGTATGGAAAAATATACCCATGGGGTAGATGAATAAAAATGCTACTTTATTAAAACTACTAGAGTCAATTTTAATATTGGTTCTGTGGATATTGTAGAAAAGTGTGTTATTTTCTGTATAATATACAGTTTAATCATGCTTACAAATATCTGATAATTCATCTTATAATTCTTCCTGAAATTTTATCTCTTTGATCCATGTTAAAAAACTATGTTAAATTTTAAGTAAATTTTTTCTTTCTTTCCAAATAGTTTATATTTTATGTACTTCTATGCTATATGAATTGTCTACAATTGTTATATTTTCATTGTACATTATAAAGTTACATGAGCTTTGTAACTTTGTAAACTTATTGTAAAGCTATTATTGTAGATATATAATAATCATTTTATGTCATTTCACTTTTTGCCATAAAACATGACACTTTGGTTCTAATATTTCTACCTCTCTGCTCCTCTTTTAAAAATTTCTTTTGTCTGGAGAAATTCTCTATACCCCTTTATTTTCAACATTTATTTGTCAATTTGTTTATATGTGTGCTTCTTGTAATTATACCTTTTGATACAATCTGATGGTGCACTTACATTTACTATGACAAGTAATGTATGGTCTTATTTTGACATTTTATTTTATAATTTATGTTTTATACTTATTGTTTTCTTCTCCTTTATACCATTGAAGATTACCATATATCATTGAAGATTATCTTTTTTCTTTTAGTTTTTTTCATACAAGTGTTTGTAGAATGTACATTTGTCCCATTTTGTTCCACGGTGTTTAATATATACATAGTTATATATACAATATACACATTCATTTAATACACATTATTATATACATGTATAATTTTTATAGATACACAGATTAATATACTTATATTTAATTTTAAACCAATGACAAGAATATAATGTTACTATCATTTATGCATTATGTTTTACATGAGATTCACAACATTTCTACTCCCCTTTCTCCTCCTGCAACCTGTATTAATTAATTTATTTGAATCAAATTATTTGATATTAATAACTACTATATTTTGTATTTTATTTTCCAAGAAATATTTTTGATAGATTAATTATGTAACAAGTATTAAAAACTGATTAGACATTAATATTAATTTTAATGAGTATATTACACATTACCAAATTTAAATACCAGATCATGCCTGAGATTTTATCATTTTTATTTATTCTTTTAGTCAGCTGTAGTATTATTTCAAGTATCAAATACAATTTTTTCCAAAAAGAATTAATGAATTCTAGAACTTTCTGATTCTTTCTTACCTAAAAGTTTGACTAGCTTCAGATTTTATTTATTATAAATCATTTTTCTTCAAATCAAATAGAACTGTCTTACTCAAATAATGATTCTTGGGCCACCTGCATGAGAATCTATGGAGAGAAGGTCCAGGAATGTGCACTTTAAATAAGGTTTTGAAGTAATTTCAAATTTTAAAAGCTATTTACATAGAAATTGCTCTAGTCTCTACTAAAACTTAGTATTACAAAAAGAAACTGTAATGTCAACTTGAATTTTTTTCTTTGTATATTGTTTGTAGTTTCTGCCTATAAGACCTTTTCTTATCCTTGAAAACCATAAATTTCAAAAATATTTGTAGCTGTGGATTACATTACATTGATTTTGCCTGACTCACCCTTTTAAAATAGAAACTCAAATATTTCTTTGATTTCTATTCCTTCTTCATTATTACTTCCTTCAACTTCTTCCGTCGAGGTATGTGTATTGAATTTCTTTAATTTAATGAGCACATCTTTAAAAAAAACAACTTTTTACTTTAAAATAATATAGATTCATAGTTACTGCTAAAATGGTACAGAGAAATCTTCTCTATGTTTCCTCCATATTCTCCCAGAGCTTATACCTGACATAATTGTATTACAATATTAAACCAGGAATTTGAGAGTGTGTGTGTCATTCTATGCCATTTTATCACACACATAGATTTGTGTACTCACCACCACTATCAGGATCTAAAGCTCTTCCACCTGCACAAAGATCTTCTTCCATTATTGTCATATCTTCTTCCATTATTGTCATATCTGTGTCTTTTATCTGTTACCATCCCTAGCCCCTGGCAACTGCTAATCTGCTCTCAACTGCTACAATTTTGTCATTTGGGATTGGTTTATTTTACGTATTATAATGCCCTTGAGATCCATGTAAATCGTTGCGGGGATCAACAGTTCATTCCTTTTTTTTTTTAATTTTATTGATTATGCTATTACAGTTGTCTCATATTTTTCTCCCCTTTATCCCCTCTGCCCTGTACCCCATCCTGTCATCCCCACATCAACATTTTCCCACCACCAGTTTCCCTACCGTCACCTCTCCCCACCTCCCACCCTCCATCCTTTCTCCACTTGGTTTTGTCCATGGGTCCTTCATGTATATCCCTTGATGACCCTTCCCCTCCTTTTCCCCTGTTACCTCCCTCTCTCCTCCCTTCTCATTACTTGCTTTGTATCGTTAAATAGTATTCCAAAGTTTGAATGTATCACAGTTTATTTATTAGCAATTCTCTTAACTTCCGTATTATCTTCAACTACAGTTTCTGGTCCTTTTAGCTCTGTAAGAATTTCTCAAGTTTACTTTATTAGCTGCTCCACCTCCCCCACCTTTTAAAGGATTCATTTTAGTGTTCATTGTTTCTATTGACTTTCTATGTCTGATACGTGTATTTGCACCCTTATGAGTCTAATCTGAATGATTTAGTAGTTTTCTCCTTACATAAATTTAGTGACTCTCAAATCTTTGTAAAATAATAATTGTAATTTATATTAATATATTGCTGATAATATAACTTATATTTTAAATCAATATATCAAATCAATATAGGGTAGTATAAAACAATCACAGGTCTGGACTCAGGCTGCTCCACACAGTTTTAAGCCGCCTTGTTGAAGCTGGAGCGCCTTTGGATTAGAGTTGGCCGTGGTCATGTTTGCTGCTAGGAGGCTTAATGAAACTGAAATTCACTAGGCAAAAGACAGATGGCTAGTCAATGAGGTGAGTAAATATAAACACCAGGTGGGCAAGTGATCACCAGCTATTTTCTGTAGGACTCTGGTGTTTGCCTTTTGTTATCTGAAGGTTTAGTAAACCAGACTTCAATCTGTGCCACTTGGGATTAACTTACGTATCACCTACCACTGGAATGATTGCATTTAAAATAAGAACCGGGATATGTGCAGTCTAGATAGCAGTCCTTGAGAGGACGGGTATTTTGTATTATCACGAGAATACATTCGATTGGGAAGGAAGGACACACACTTGTCTTAGGATGAGTGATATGCTACCAGAGGAATTTTTTACCTTGCTTTTGTTGTGGTAAAATAGACATAACATAAAATTTACCATCTTAACCATTTTTTAAGTGTACAGTTAAGTGATATTAGGTACATTTATGTTCTACAAACGTCACCATCGTTCATCTCCAGAACTCTTTCCTACTTGCAAAACTGAAACTCTATACCCTTTAAAAATGAACTCCCAGTCATTCCACCTCCCAGCCCCTAGCAACAACTCTACTTCCTGTCTCTAGGCAATTCATACAGACTACTCTAGGCAATTCATGGAAATGTAATCATAAAATACTTGTCTTTTCATGACTGGTGTATTCCACTTAGCATAATGTCCTCAAGATTCATTATGTTATAATGTATCAACATTTCCTTGTTTTAAGGCTGCATAGTACCCTCTTGTATGTATGTACCATATTCTGTCCAGGCATTCATTCATTGCTGGATATTTGGGTTGCTTCCACCTTTTAGGTTATTGCAAATAATGCTACGATGACAGAGGCAGTTTAAAACATGGGCTTAGAGCGTTTTTCTGGCGGAGATATGCTGAAGATAAATTAATCATCACAAAAGAGCATAAACCGTGATTGTCTACAAGTGAGCCAGAACCTAGGAGTCTAGTCTGAAATCATGTGTTGCAGGTAGAAATAAATAAAAACACATATCGGTTGGAGTGTCACCTACCAAGAAGGTGATCTTATGGTATAAGAATACCAATATTTATCTAAAAAGTGTACAGTCATCAGGCCAACAAAATAATGACTTTGGTAAGATCTTCTACAGATTTTCAGGATTCCTGAAACCATTCTTTTGTCCAGAGTTACCTTTAACTATCTGTATCCTGAACATGAAGGCACTCAAGTCTCAGTAAAGAGTTGTAGCGCTGGAAAAAACTACTGGGAGGGAGGAAGGAGGTTCGGGGATTAAGCAGGAACTTCGTAAATGGAATGCCTACTGCGGAAAGACAATGACTTGAAGGGGAAATGACAATGACACATAGGCTGTATGTGGGGGGGCTGTTGCTGCCAACCGTGGACGTGTTTGAGGCCACATCAAGACTGGGCAGCACTGAAGCACACAGGGCCAGCCATGTAACCTTTGCTTTTGGGTTTCAGAATGGTTGGTGACACAGAACTGAAATCAGAATAGATTCATGGGTGACCTTATTAGATCTGCTTTTTTGTCCCCATTTAATGATGTTCAGTGACAGGGTTTCCCTTCAAGTTACACCATGGAGATTAAGCAGGGGCCTTAGATATTAGGTGTACACTCTCAGGTATTTCCGCTTACACATAGCATCAGTTCAGTGTTACGTGGATGAATGTGGGGGAAAAGTGAGCAGAGTCTACATGTGCTCTAGATGATGAAAGGATAATTTTTTTTTTATTTTTAAGATTTTATTTATTTATTTTTAGAGAGGGGGAAAGAAGAGAGAAAGAGAGAGAGGGAAACACTGATATGCAAGAGAAACATCCATCAGTTACCTCTCACACACCCCCAACTGGGACCTGGCCCACAACCCAAGCATGTGCCCTGACCAGGAATTGAACCAACAACCTTTCAGCTTGTGGGATGATACCCAACCCACTAAACCGCACTAGTCAAGGCCTAAAGGATTATCGTGCTATGATGTTTCAGGCATCTACTGTGATCCCAAATAAAAGTTGCTGTCAATATACTAAAGGAGCAAAGTGATGCATTGATACTTGTGTTATTAAACATCCCTTATATCTTAGAGAACTCTGTAGGCTGAGTTTCTTCAGCAATCCTATGTCTTTATAGGGAATTGTGGGTTTAATGTACATTAATAATACACTAAGAGATGGAGACTTTACAAAAGGTTTGTTTCCTCTTATCGCTGACAAAACACAATGTCATGTCATACTCAGGATTGGTGTCCTTTTCTCCACAGATGCCCTGTGTGGAACCCTTAGCTTCCGCTGAAATGAGACTGGAGACAGAAGAAATAGGAAAGCTAGTTTGCTACTCAGAGGAAGGATGATGTGATTAGCTGGCCGATGGAAAGCTTTAGATGTCCTGGAGGCAAATGAAGTACTGGAATACAGGCTTGAGCGAGGGCTTCGGTTCGGCAATCAGCTGGGTGGTCATTAGTATAACATGGTAACTGGCGCCAGAAGGCAGGATCTGTAGGCCATGGGAAAGTAAGTGGAAAGATACTGGGACTGAGGACTGAGTCTTCCAGCAAGAAGGGGGAGAGGAGTTATCGAAGGAATTATAGAAAACGGCAAGAGAGGCTGGAGAAGTCTATCGCGTCCTGCCACAGTGGGCTTCCACAGGCACACGCGAGTTCAAGTTAGGATTTTTGGCACGATCTCCAAGTGACATCATGCACGGTATTTTGTGAGCATGTAGTAAACTTTTAATTTAATAACGGTACACATTTAAAACATAGCAAAATGTTTGGCTTTTTTTTTTTTTTAATGAAAACGTCTTGCATTCCTACTAACTAATAATTGTGTTGGGAGGAAAATCAGAAACAGATTACTTTAGGAATGGGTAAGCAAGAATATCACAAATGTCAGTTGTTGAAGAGAGGCCAAAGAGAATAAGAATAGGAAAAAAACATGGTGTTCACCAAGGAGACCACTGGAGTCGCTTAAGAGGGAGGTCTCAGCATTGTGGCCAAGGGAGGTCAAGGGATTAGTATATGGTAAGACATTGACACTGGTCTCAAACATCCTTTAGAGGAGAATTTGGCAATTAGAACCGCATGCGTGCATATGTGTGTCTGTGTGCTGCTTGTTTGGTACACGTTGCATGTATGTGGGCCACTTTTCCTTAGTTTGTTTATTTTTGCCTCTTATGTCTACTTCTCCCAATATGTCCTATTTTCTAGGGAAATGGAATTCTGGTCGAAAGGGAGACTTGCCATCTAGTTGTCACAGTGCCCAAGCGGAACCCTTGCTCTTTCAAGGGCAAGCTGGGGCCATCGAAACAGTCTGAATCAGTTTATAACCTAATATTGTTACATGTCATTACATCTCATCCCCCACATCACTAACCGTTCCCAGCCAGCATTCTAAGGGCACCTGAACCGGAAACTCGGGGGCGATCTGATCCTGTGGTGCCTTCAGTAGCCATTGTTTGTGACATTTCTACCAAGCTCCAAGGAAGCATTTTACTTGTACATTTAGCTCTGGGGCCCACTGCAGAGCGTTTCCTGAGGGTGGTGGGTGAGAAACCAGCTTCAAAACTCTCAAGTTCTCTTCCTTTTGTGCGCAAGCACCTGTATTGGCCTTACAGGGCCTGCAAGGCCCAGGCAGAGCCAGTGCGTTCATCCCTAGCGTCAGCAGAGCACAGTGGTGTTGCCAGGTTTGATTTGGGACCATTCCCGCCTTACTCATATTTTTAAATACCTGAGCTCTGTGGGTTCTGAGCCAGTGCTGTGAGCCCTCGGGATACAGTTGACCCTTCAATAATACAGCTTTGAATTGTGGGGGCCACTTATGTGTGGGTTTAAAAAAAATGTACAATGCTATAAATGTATTTTTTCCTTATGATTTTCTTAATAACATTTTTTTTTTCTCTAGCTAACTTTATTGTAAGTATAGTACATACAGTAGGGTCAAAGTAGGTTTACAATTGTGAGCCCATGTGAAACAGAGATTATTCTTGTATTACTATTTATTAATTATTGTATTATTTTCCATATGAACAACTGTAAGCCTACTTTTGCCCCACCCTGTATAATACATAAAGCATACAAAATATGTGTTAATAGACTGTTTATGTTATCAGTAAAATTTCCAGTCAACAATAGGTCATTTGTAGTGAAGTTTTTGGTAAGTCAAAAGTTATATGCAGATTTTCAGCTGTGTGCTGGGGGTCAGTGTTCCTAATCCCTGTATTGTTCAGGTTCGATTGTATTTTTATTTGCACAATGAGCAGTATTTTTTTCTTTGCTTAAATACGAGTGATTGTTTTACCACCTATCATGTGTACACCTGTCCGTTCATCATTCAATTCCCATTCATTCAGGTATTTAGTAGACACACCCATGTACCATGCCCACCTTAGGGGCAACAAAGAAAACGAGGCCTGAACAAATGCAGAATCCAGTGTTATTGGAATTCAGAGCAAGAAAAGAACAGGTCTGGGTAGCAGCGATTTTCAACCAGGGGCCGCAAGAACTTTTCAAACATGCAGTGCCTGACTGTAGTCAGGGACACTGACCTCTTTTCCCTTAGATTGTCAAATTTAAAAAATGACAATACCCAACACAACAATAGCTGTCTCGTGGAGATGAATCAAAATTGTGCCTATTTTGCTTTTTTGTCAGATTGGTAAAAAATGTAATATTTTTTTTTTGATGTGCCGCAGAATTTTAGTAATTAGTTTATGTGTGCCATGAGATGAAAAAGGTTGAAAATCGCTGGGCTAGGGGTGAGAAGAGGTAGGGTCCGATAAATTTTCAATTGAAAAGTTAGTCTAAATGATTGTGCTTTCTCTAGATGGTAAGGATTGGACCAGGAATCAAGATTACTAGATTTTAAGTTGAATTGTAAATTTCTTGGAGGAAAAATGTGCATATTTGCATTAATGGTAATTAGAACACTGGGTGCCATTTTGTAACACTTTAATCTGGCTGATTCGGAATTTTATTTCTTAAAGGACTCACTTGCATTATATCAAGAAGCTCTTGTCCTTTACATAGCAAACCCATTTAAATGAAACCTAATACTGCTCTCTGTTCAGGCCTTGAACACTGTTGACTAATATACAGGAACAATGCTAAATTTTCATCAATTTTGTACAATGGCCACGAGAGGGCAGCATTTTACTTCTTTTTAAGATTTGAAGTCAGACGCCTACAAAATGCTGAGTTGTACCTGGAGGGCTTTGTTGTGTGGAAATCTTCAGATATTTGCAGTGAAACCCGCCATTTTCCCATTGATCTTCCACGAGAAGAAGAAATGATTCTATCTGAGTCCTTCTAATAATCCTTAGTCAGAGAACCAAATAATCTGACCGACCTGTTAGATACCATGGTTGAGAAGTTACCAGGACATTTAAAATTTAAATCCTTGATTGCAGTGTCCCTAGTGAAGATTTGCTTTTTAACTACATTTTGGATGCACTATATTTTTGGTTTATTTTCACCTTTTTTCCAGGTTTACATTTCCACTCACCTTCAAACATGCTGAGTACAGATAGGCAATGGCACCGAAGCGGCTCCGTCTCCCTTTCATCGCGACTTGCCCGCGGCCCCGACCTGTTCCAGCTTCTTCCTCTGTCATTCTTACTACATTTGTCTACTTTTTGTTACCATTTACCTCTTATTATATTTTCATGTGTGTTTGCCTTGTAGGTGCTACCTCCTCAACTAAATTGTGAGCTCCTTGAGGACACAGACTATTATTTTTTATTTCTTTTTCACATCACAGTGTTAAAGACAGGGCACAGAAGAGATGCTCAACAACAGCTTCCCAAATCAAGTGAAATGGAAGGCGATACCAGCAAGACAACTACAAAGTTAGATGGTAAATTTCCTGAAGGGTGGCTTTGGGACCCAATGATTGTGTATGTAGACCCTCGGTTTCCTTTCCTAGGGCTTGTTGTCGACTCTCCGTATCAGTGTCCCGTTCATTTCATCGGGACCCAAAGCAGGGCACGGACTCTGAGAACAGTCCGTGAAACATACCCGCACAATTTCCTGTAAATTTCCTGTAAATTGCTATGCTCTTCTCTGCTCCCTTCGCCGTTGCACGCAGCCAGTCCTAATGATGGGACTTTCTTGTTCAAAATTTCTGTAGAGTTCACAAGAAATATTTTGGTGACATTATTTCTTAGAAAGCTAATCCATTCCGAGGGAGGCCATGGTGAGGAGAAAGGATATATTTTTCTTTTTCCTGATTTTTTAAAACCTCTTAATATTGTCATTAAACACTACATTTAATTTGACACTGTAATTTGATGGTCTAAAAGAGTCCATTTGGTGGAATTATGGAAGATACACTGGATTGCTTCTGGTTAGAGAGAGTAAGAAGGGAGGCAGAGACTAATTTTTAAAAAATGCTATAGAATTGTTTTGATTCAGGACTTAAGAACTTAACCAAGGAAAAGGAGAGAAGCATGGAGAAATATTAAGAAAGTAAAACTGTCAGGATCTAGTGATCAATTGGATCTGGAAAGGGAGAAGGAGGGAGGTGAGAGTAGGATCTCCCCCAGCTTCTTGAATGATTCGAGGAGCCATTCTGACTACAGAAAATGGAGGAAGAACAGATCCAGGGCAAGGTGAAAGAGTCTGGGTTTATCATGAACTATCTGTGAGACATTCCAGTGGAGATGTGAGGAGGGACTAGAAGGTCAGAATGTGCAGAGGCGGATTAAGGTCGGTTGAGGCCCCGGGCGCAGAAGAAAATATTTAAACACACTATCAGGTTTTACCGCCAATTGTAAACTTGTACATAATTAAAATTGCACATGTGAAACCAAACTTGATGTCATTAGAAAAAAGTGTAAAGTTGGGGTTTTGCGGGGCCCTTCAGGGGTCGGCGCCCAGGGCGCAGGCCCGGTGCGCCAGCCATTAAACCTGCCTCTGGATGAGAACCACAAAGACCCAGCTGTATAAAGGTTTAATTGTATATATGTCTCATTATGTTAATTTTATATGTGTGCTTTAAGTCTTTTATAATTGGTGTGTTAGTGGCCAATAAATATGTGGCTCTTACTTTCAAAATATTTTGTTTTTTAAAGTGCCCCATTGTACTGTAATTCAACACACAGCCCTTTGCTGTGAGAGATGGAATAGCGTGCAGGGTCCACCGGTTAGATTCAATAAATAAATACTATTGAGCACTAATGAAGTACCATTCAGGTATTGCTTTTTTTTTTTTTTTTAAACAATCCAGTCTCATAAATTAAAAAAAAAAAAGACTACATGCCATGGCTAGAGAACCCGTTCCCTGTTTTCATAAGGCTGACTTGTAAACCTTCATTGATAAAATGCCATCTTCTGAGAGAGGCCATTCCTGACCACCTAATCTGCAGAGTGGAACCCTTCCCTCATCATTCTGTTCCACGGCACCCTGTACAGAAGTGTGGCTGTACACTTACCTGCTTGTTCACTTGACCAATGCCTGTCTTGCTATAGACTGTGAGCTCCCTGCAGCAAGATTCAAGTCTGTTTTGCAGCATGACCAGCAACTAGGGGAGCACCCGGGAAGCAGGAGCCACCCGCTCAGTATTTGTGGAGTAAACATATATATTTCTTGTTCTATATGTTAAAGTAGTTAATTATGTAAATTGGTTAAATTCTACTGTTAATGTTATTTATGTCAAATAAATATTATAAAGTCGTTCCCATTAGCAGCTGGGCTCTTAGTGACAACCAAATGTTACCAAAAAATAGTACAGTAGTAGGAAATTGGGTTTACTTAGTCTAATATAAAATTTTCATGTAAAATATGCAAATCCATCCAAAGATTATAATGTGTCATCCCAATTAAGCTTTAAGAAAGGGCTTATATTTCTGTTTCTTTTTTAAAATTATATTTTATTGATTATGCTGTTACAGTTATTCTGATTTTTCCTGCTTTACGCTCCTCCACCCAGCACCCCCACTCCCTCAGGCAATTCCCACACCATTGTTCATGTCCATGGGTCATGCATACAGTTCTCTGGCTACTTCATTTCCTATACTGTACTTTACATCCCTGTGGCTATTCTGTAACTACCTACTTGTACTTTTTCATCCCCTCCCCTCTTCACCCATTCTCTCCCAACCCACTCCCACCTGGCAACCATCAAAACACTCTCTGTATTCATGATTCCGGCTCTGTTCTTGTTTGCTTAGTTTGTTTTTTAGATCCAGTTGTCGACAGATCTGCATTCTCTGTTTCCAATAGTGTTTACACCTGGAAGGCTGGTGTCTGTTTTGACCTGTGGTGTGTGAAGGCTGATTGTTCAGGGCTGTATTATATCTATTGTCAAATATTTTGAGTGTCATCTTTGTCTTTTATCTTTTGACAACAGCGATAGCGTCATTGTTTAAAGGGGTATTGCTTTTAAAACTAACTTAGTGGAATTTAAACACATTACGTGCTAACCAGAACTTCTAGGGAAACTATGTGGGTGTGTAAATTACACAGATCAAAAGACAAGCAATCATTAGTACCAATTAATGGGCCCGTAAAAGGGTTGACTGTAGAGTGAGCGGCAACATATTTTCAGAATTTGGTTTTGTAGTTTGAATTGGACAAGTGCTGATCTAGCATCAGAAAAACTAATTTCGAGCCACGGCTGCGTCACCTTGAGCATCTTGACATGGGTGTAACTTACACATTTGGAAAATAAAATGAACAGACAGGAATCTTTAAAGTTTATTCTGGTCATATGTTTTCACGAGTCTGTACTGCATGTTCCTTTTAACAAGTAAAGGATAAGGTACCACAACAAATGCAGGGAAAACTAGTACTAAACTCCCGCCCCAGTGCCTCCAGGCTCACTCCCTTGAGGTAATCGGCTTAACACGTGCTGCATATCCTCCCTCCATCTGTCTTGGCACACACAAACATACATAAACATGTAAATGTATATAAGTTTCTTTACTGAAAAAAAGGTAAAAAACACGCAGTATTCAGATGTGTTCCTTGCTTATAGTCAGCTAGATAACTTCAGTTTTTATTTTTACCACTATCAATAATACTTCAGTAAACATCATTACAGAAATATTATTGCATATAGCTCCTTTTGATTTCATTTGCCATGTAAGAAATATTTTAGAAAATAAGGTTATTTGGTCGAAGGTATGTGAAACTTTAATTTTAGTAGATAATTCTTGATTTCTTCCTAAAATGTTTGCAGTAATTGAGACTCCCAGCATTGATGTAAAAGAATGTCTGTTTCCCAGTATCCTGACCAGCTTTGGGGTTACTAGGGTTTTTTGTTTGTTCGTTGTTTTTTCACTAATCTGAAGACTGAAAAAGTATACCATTTTTATTAAGTTTGAATTTTTAAATTTCGCTAACATTAAATAACAAAAACATAATTCTATTGAGGGGAAATTGAAAGTTGCAGTTCAACAGGCATAGTTTCAGTCTGCAAGATGAAAAAGTTCTACAGATCTGCTGTACAAAAATTTGTATTAAATTAACAGTATTATATTACTGTACACTTAAAATTTTGTTAATAAAGTAGATTTCATGTTATATTTCTTTTTACCACACTAAAAATATTCCTGTTGACATCTTCTCAAATGACTGGCGTTGTCTGCTATGAATTTATAACTTTTCTCTTTGTCCATTGTTTCATTTTTATCAAATTTTGAACCTTTTGGTTATTACAGTGTACTGCAAATAATTTTTCCTAGTCTTTAGTCTATCTATATATTCTGTTGACAGTATATATAGCCAGATATCTCCCCCTGCCCCTGTCTCTCTCTCTCTATTCATATATAAACCATATATATATATATATATAACCATATATATACCATGTATATATAGTTGGTTTTCTGTCTTGCTTATGAAGATCTTTACCAAGGGTTTTCTTCTGGTATTTTTATTGCATTATATTCAAATATTTGATTCACCTGCAATTTAAAAATTAAATTGTATGAAGAAAGAGTCTCAATTTGTGTTTTTTCATTTGAGTTTCTAATTGAGTAGTACTGAATTAAAAGCCAATTTTTTAAAATATATAAAATTCTCATGTGTATTTGGATATAATTCTAGGTTCTCTGTTCTGTTCTCAAAATTTGCTTATTCCAGTGGCAATACTATACTCTCCTAATTCTAGTAGCTTCATAGTAAATTATAATATCTGCATTATGTTAAATATATATATATAAATTAGCAATGGTTGTAATAGGAATATAATATGATGTTTTCCCATTTGGTATCATTTTATGCCTCTCATATATTAATATACTATTGTTTTCTTTATTTAATCCCTGTACCTTCTGAGGAATTTCAAGGTTGTATTGGTATGAGAATGTTTTGATTTAATTTTCATTTCTTCCTATATTAATTGTAAAAAGTAAAACTATTGATTTTAGCATATTTACCTTATATGACTCTAAACAAATTCTTTTTAATTCTAATTGTTTTTAATAGATTTTTTCTAGTTGCAAAATAATGTTGCTGCAAATATATATGATTTTATTTCTCCTTTTTCAACATTCATGGGAAATATTTTACTTTTTTATACTCTTGCAATTGCTAGAATTCAAAAAAATTTACATAATCACCATCCTATTGGGTTTTCCTATGTTGTTTTGGACTTTAATAAAAAATGGTTTCAGTGTTTCGCCTTTTTCTTTTTGCTTGTTTGTTTTTGTTAGATAGTCTTCAGAGTATTTAGTTTCCTCCTAACCACATTTTATTTAGAGAGCTTTATACAGAAATAACTGCTGGAATTTCCAGTTGACTATTTATAGGACTTTTTTTGTTTGTATATGTAAAGTTATATTTTCCAATTATGAACACTACTTTTATTTGTAATAGAAATTGTACTTTATCATCATATTAGTCTTTAACATGCTGTTGAATTAACTTGCTATTACTTCATTTATAGTTTTTCATCCATATTCATAAAAGACGTCGATATACCCATTTTAAGCTATTTTATAAGGATTTTAAAATTTGGGTTATTATATCATTATAAAATTAATTGGTGAAACTTTTCATTTGTATGGAATAGTTTAAATAATAGGCTATCTGATCATTAAGATTTTGAATATAATTATTTTAGTGTACTTAAAAATACGGGTAGGAATATCTCATTGGGTAGGCTACAATTTTTTCCAATTTTATTTCTACCCTAAAAAAGCATGCAGAGTGGAGTTGAGAAGGGGCACGTTCACTTCCCCTCAGGGAACTCTAAGCACCGGACAGTTTTCACAAAACAGTTTTGTAGGAAAAAATGAGTGAGAACAACCCAAATAAAGACAATTCATGCTGCCACAATTTTCTTCACTGAAATAAAATCTTTAAAATGGAGAACCAAGAAAATTAAACCTACAGGGAAAGTTTTAGGCTGTTCAAATATGGGGTAAATCCATGCATATATCATTATATGCAGAGTTGTGGAGATTAATACTTCATTTGTGGTAACAGTAGAGAGTGAAAATGAATTCCTTCTAGATCCATTCCACTGAGACATTACAAGTTATTTACTTATGAAAAATCTACATCATTAACCATACAAAATGACCCTCTCATATTGGCCCATTTTCCAAGACCGTAATATATGTCAGCATAAATGTACACTTTACCTCTCTTTCCCTCCTCACCCTGCTTGATTTCAAGAGCCTTTCGTTTAATTGAAAATTAATTATCCTATAGGCAGGTCCCAGGAATCCTGAACAGGAAGTGCTGCCTTATTTATTTATTTATCCATTATTTATTTATTTGTTTGTTTTGACCAATGAGAATTTCTGGAATCTCTGAGAATTTTATACGATGATGTTAAATATTTTGCATGATCTGGGATCAAGGGCTTTTCCAGTAACAACTGTTTAGCTGTGATTTCATAACTATTTTCCTAAATAGCCTCTGTCATTCCGGAAGACTAATGCAGTTCTAATAACATATGGTTGAATTGATATCATCATCTCCTTAATATAAAGCAAATAATTTTTGAGGTAAAGACATTAACATAGTCAGAAAAAGAATTTAAAGTCCGAACAATCAGCATAAGGGAAAGGGGGGTTATTCCATACAGAGTCTGCATAATTCTCTATAGTCATATACCCTGAAGGAATGTGCACATATACAGTTTGAGAACAATTTATGAGCAAGGGATGGAGTATTTGTGCATGTCAACTCCTCTGTACCTTGTACTATTTAGCTATAAGAATTAATTATGTAGAAGAATCACAGAGGTCAGGAGAGTCCCTGAATGCACCTATTTCTGAGTATTCGAAACTGGAAATATTGCAAATAAAGTTTTTAATCAGAGAGATACATGAAAGTATATTTGTTGTAGATCCTGAACAAAGAATGAGAAAAAACAGATGCAGACATGGGAGACTTAAGATGAGTGTGGAAAGAATAGGGGAATTTCAGCAAGACAGAATAAAAAATTTAAAAGTGAGGTTAAAAGACCAAAGGAAGAAATATGTAATTACTGAAATATTAATTTAATAATTATTAGGTTGTAAGAAATACCTTTTTCTGCCTTTTGAGGGCATTTTTAAGAAATGCTGAGATACTTCTAAAAACTGATTTTTTCCTACTACCATGCAATTCATAATCATATTTTTAATTAATCAACATGTTTTTAGATAAGTTTTTTTGTTATGGTGACTGAACCAAGATGTTACCAAGATCAATGGAATTTTCTTAATTTTAACTTTAGCATCAGCATAAAACCTGGGAGCACTGTTGGCATATTTATATTACACAGAGGGTCTGACCTTTAATTATGACTATACTTTCTGTTTCTGCATTAGTATTTTATTTATATCATATTAATCAAATTGACAATACACTATATTAACAATTAGCTTTTTCTGCACATGACTGTTTAAGATGCTTTCACATTTCTGTAATTCTGTCACTATATTTATAAAACTTCAAGTATATTGAGTAAGAAATTACATAAACTACATAAACCAACACCCTTAATGGCACACTAATGACTTTAACCTCTTTTGAAGGCTTTCTGTTTTAATCCGGACCAAGGGGATGCTTGTATTGAAAAGAAAACCTCTGCAAATAAGGAAAGATTGAGGCTTGCTAATATGGAACACAGATCTAGTTGCTTAAAAAAGGAAAGTATGTAGGAAGAGCCTATAATTTTCACTACTATCTTTGGGCTTGGAGAAATGCCCAGGTTAGTGACAACGGGAACTTTGGGGGAAGACTCTAAATTTACCACATTGTAAGAGAGAAAATGAAAAATCTGATGAATAACTTCATTTAAAACATAACCCATGTAAATCTTCGAGAGTTAAAGTAATAATAGCAGGATTTCTATTGATTTTTTTCCAAATTGAAATATTACTATGATTTTACAATTTAAATTCTTTTGAAAATAAGCAGTAATCCAGCTGTAAGCCATTAACTATAGCCAAACTCATTATGAATTTGCTCTGGGGCCAGTTTTTACAAACTCCCAGTAACCCAGTCTTGAAAACCTCATTGACTTCGCTGATCCTTACCATTTCTTCGAAGTACAGCTTGTCTTGCATCCATCTTTTTCTCTTCCATGTGCTATTTTTAGATACCTGGGGCATTGCTTCTCATACTTTTTTGTGCAATAAATCCCCTTTAAGATTTTATTTAAATGCAAATTCTGACTCCGTAGGTCTGAGGGGAGACCTGGGAGTGTGCATTTTGCAGTGTTCCCAGGCCCGATGTTGTTGGCCCGTGGCCCATAGGAGAAGTGTTCTCTAGGATGTTGCAAGAGCCTCCTAAATGATTATCACTAGACTGATCTGTCTATAGCACCCTTTTCATAAAAATCTTCCTTTGCTAGAAAAAAATTCAGGGAACTATCAATTCTGAATTGGGTAGACTGCAATCATTTGGCCAAAGTTAAGTCATTTGTTACCCTTCATAACTCTAAAATAACTTTCTAATTTTATCCTCCACCCATCCCTTTTAAGAATGTTGAATTTTGGTCAAACTGTTTAAATTTCCTTTTTCTTCAGAGCTTCTCTTTCCATCCAAGAGGTAGATTCAGCAGGACTGCCGACTTCTTTACCCCCTACCTCCCAAACCCACTTAAAAAAACAGAGAGAAAAATGAGGAAATTGTGAGAACTCCTGAGCTGAGGGATGGGAGAAAGGAGATGTTTGAACTCATGTGAAAAGGCAGGGGCAGGAAGCAGCTCGGCCTGGCTGCAGGAGGCTAAAGTAAAAGCTTCTCCCTCCGTCTCCCATGGAGCATGCCATGCCAGGCCCTGTGCCCGCAGCAGTTCGGACTGTGGGCTCAGGCGTCTCCAGAAAATCCAGCCCGGCGGCACAGCTGCCCTGTGCTCGGGGAAGGGAGGCTGAGCTCAGGGCTTTCCCTCTCCGAGCCTTGGGGCTGGGGATGCACAGTCTCTTTAACGTGTGTGTGTTAGGACTAATTACCTGTGGTTTTCTAGTATCGGCTTTATTAGGTTTCATTAATAATGTTCTACCAGCTTTATTTTTAAAAGTTCGGAGGTGTTCTTTCTTTTTCCATGTTCTAGAATAACTTAAGCATAGTTAGAATTCCTGGTCTTTGAGGGTTTGGTAGAAATCTCTTGTGAAGCTATCCTATGAGCCAGTTGCTTTTTTAAATAGGGTAGTTCGGGGATAATTTTTCCAATTTTTTTTCCTATAGAAATTATTATTTCATACCAGCAAATTCCATACATAGGATCTCACTTGAGTTAAATATTTTGAATACTATGCCAAGGAGTACTAAACACTCACACCAAAGAACACACCAAACCCATCCCCACTTTTGTCCTGTTAAGCCAAGAGTCGCATAGAAACCCGTTAACCTGATTTGTGGTTGACTGGTTTGTGGGATTGCCTAAGGCTTAGGCTCGCAGATCCAGGACCCAGGCTGCCTGGGATGCAGTCCCGGATCCTCCATTTATTAGGGGAGTGACTCTTGGAGGCATATTTAACTTTTGCATCAGTTTTCCCATGGCGCCCTTATAAAGGTTAAATTGGTTTATATTTGTAAAGTGTATAGAATAGTGCCTTGCACTGCTTATTGAGCAAACTAAATTTTAAAAGATTAGATGCTGCTACAGTATCTTCTTTTTTATGAGAGATCATTCAAATGCTCATCATGTGGTAGGCATCGGAAATTCCCATGAGGTGGCTGCCCCGGTGGGTGCTGATTGGGTTGGCTTCCTATCTGATGGTCTCCGTGTTCAGGGACTCAAAATGGTAACACAAGCTCTGTTCTTCTCTAACCCCAGGCAAATGGAGAGCTGAAAACATGTTTAGTCTTTTAGTGAGATGGGTTTGTAATTGCCAGTAGGAGAAACATGCTGTTTGATTTTGCCGTGAAATGCCTTCCAATTTAGCAATTCTGAGACAGACCTGTTTTCAGAATGCAAATAGGTACTCAGGTTAGGCTGACAGAATACTCAATATTCTGTTGCTAAGGATCTAATCCTATTCATGTATCCTATTTTTAGAGCGAACAAGAATGAATCAGAGACCTATGATTAATTATTAATGATTGTGAAATAACACTGCTGGATGACAGAAAGTAGAAAGTTTTAGTAACAGCTGCTTTGAGGGTTACTTTTTACAAACACATGAAAGGATTTTTGAAGTTATATTTTACCTCTTTAGAATATTGCTTGTTTTGAAATATTTTTTTTCCCCTAAATGTCTACTATGGTTTAGCCCTCTCTTAAAAAGAAAAGATCTTGGCAATGAGAAACTGTAAAAAGATGAAGTATAGCTCTTTATTTATTAGCATGCAAACTAAATTTCTAAAGTTTGTGAATGCCTAACAGCCTGTCAGTTTAAAAGAAAACATTATCTTTTCATTTGGCTTTTGGTGTCTATAATAATTAGCAATAGCGATCACTTACTACATCCGGGCCTGGTTCACTATGGGTTAGATGAGAACACTCAGGGGTAAAAAAGTTAAATAGCCAGTCAAGGTCACACAGGTGGTCAGAAAGGATTTGACCCTCAGAACCCTGACTGGACAGCTTAGATTCTCAGCACTGATTTCTCTCCTGGTTCAAATGAAGGGCACGGTAAGATGCCACTTTGCGCAGTTTTCTTTCTTCTGTATCTTACTATGGCCATTTGTTTGCTTAACAAACACTGAACACTCAGTAAGCAAATAATAGATACACTTTACTGAACATTTCTTGGCTAATGGGTTAAATGTTTCATCTCTTTAACCCTTGCAGCAACCCCACGGTAGAGCTTAGAGACCTTAAATGTCAGTGTTTCAGAGCCAGTGCGAGGGCCAGAGTTGAATAGGCCCCTTGACCCCACGGCTGACACTCTTAAACAGCACGCTGCAGAGGCTCAGTGCTGTCGAATGTGCGTGTTGCAGAACTCCTAAACGCTGCGCCCGAGACTTGGGGATGCAGTGTGCCGCTGCTAAGAGACGCACACAAATAACGGGTACGTATGGGCGGAGTGCTCTGCCGCTGGGGATGCAGGTAATGTGCTATGAAAATCATCAGAGGGCAGTTACTATGACCAACGAGGGAAGACTAAATAGAAAAGGACATATGAGCTGACTGGAGAAAGAAAGTGAAATCTGGAAGAGGAGAAGTTTAGGAAATAAAATTCAGGTAATGAAAACTACCAGTGGGAATATGTAGTGAAAAAAAAAAATCACTAGTTTTATTAATAAGCCAGTTTTCAGCTTAAAAACACAGTATAGGAATTTTATTTCCAAAGTTTATTTACACTTTCCTTATTTCTGTAATAAGTACATAGAGAGCACCAACTGGGTATCAGATATTGCCGATGCCATATCGAGGATATGGCAATGTTTCAGGAGACGAAGTATTTCCTGCCCTTTTGCAGTTTATGGTCTAGTGGGGGAGAGGCTGACAGTAAAAAAAAATAATAATGAGCAAGTGAAGTGTGCAGCCTGTCTAATGGTGACAGTGCTACCACCAAACTCCATGCCCAGAAGAGGTGTGAAGAGTCAGGGGCAGGTGTGAGGTAAGTTGTACTTCAAATAGGGTGATAAGAAAAGGACTTACCAAAGAGGTGACATTTTAGCAAGAACTTGAAGGAGGTGAAAGAGCAAGTGGTAAGACCACATTTTAGTACATTTAGCTTGGAGAAATTTATGTCTGAGGGCATGTGCCAGAATCTTCCCTTTACCCGCTGACCCTTGCCCCGCCCCTCCCCACGCCACCACCCAGAACCGCTCTCGGTCCTCCACCCTCTTTTCCTTATCTGAGGACAGGCCGTGTGAACCAGCTTTGCAATTCGGCTTACAGTTAGGATCAGCGGACAGGAGCTCTTGCACGAGCTCAGAAAGGGAAGAGTGAGGGCGGGGTATTTATCTGTCTCCAAGAGCAGCCCTGAACAATATGAGGCATAAGGGAACCATCATTAGCCCTGTTTTAGGAAGTAAAAATGTGAAGCATTAGAAGATGCGGTGATTTGATCACAGTGTAACTGGGATGGTTTCACTGGAATAAGAATGGAAATTCACTTTAGCTAAATGCCTAATGTTTTGCGTACTGAAATTAGCCTACAGAGAGGTAGTACTTGTCTTTACAGACCCCTTTAAGCCCTGATGACATTTTATTGACCCTATACCCTGACCCTGAAGGTCACACACACACACACACACACACACATTTATTGCAATTTCAAGGGATTAAAAAATTCCTTGACGCTCTTTGGCTGTCGATTTCATTGATTCTAGGATAAGACACTTGGCTCCATGGACATGAGAGAGGCCACCTGGTTGCAGGTGATTTTCTTACAGGGAATCTTTCAGCAGCTAACATTGAACAATACTTCATTATGTGGTTTCAATGAAAAAGTTGAAATAAACATTCTCCACTATATTTGCAGGCTACATGAGGCTTTAACATGAGTTCTTTATCTAGTCACTCATAGCTGACCCTGATCTACACTTTCTCATTTTATTGACTCCTGCCTCCTGATCTTTTCCTAAAAAATTTCTTCCTACCAAGTATTTAGTAAACTTAGCCATCATACACCCCAAACCTCGGTAATCACAGTTTTTCTTGACACCTTTCTCCTCTACTGCCTGCGTCCAAGCAATCTGCCTCAAGCTGGTACTGCTCCCTCAGGGTCTTACATCTGCCCCTTACCTCCATTCCTGTGGCTGCCATTTTGGCTACGAAGCCCTCGCCTCTCATTTAAGCCACTGAACGTGCCTACTAATAATCTGCTAACTAGGCAACCTCTCTTTCACCCATAATTCATTTTCTACATGACAGCTGGAGTATTACTGTAATTAAGAGAATTTGAATATAATGCAATTTGAGACTGGTTGCTATTCTCTGTCCTGCTCCCATTCTCAGACAGAGGTGGGGCACAGCTCTCCTCCTCTGTGGGAGGGACCCGAAGAGGAGAATGCAAGGCCCAGGAGGAAATTCAGGAACTCCTGTCTTAGGCAGTGGATGAGGAAATCCCAATCCCCAGTTTTTCCCAGTCCAGTTTCCGTAGATAGCATCAGCAAAACAAGAGGTTTCTGATTTTGCTGCTGTTGGCTTAGCAATTGCACTGAGAGTCATCTCACCAATATTCAGACAGAAGGGGACAACCACCACGAGATGGTGCCGAACAGAGGCTGGGACCAGACCCTGGCTCAGAGGAAACTGGACAGCTCTCTTGGTCTCCCACGACTGTCAGCTTACGGTCGTAGGAAGCTCGCTCAATCACTTCACTAACCTAGCCATGAAAAAACACCACATTTGATAGCATTGCAAAACTCTGGGCGATGCTTACCATGTTATGAAGAGGTTTGAGGGTATTTTATAAACTCAAATCAGAAGGTGTTACTTCCTTCACAGACTTTGGGTGGTGGGCACACAAAGCAATATACAGATCATGTATCATAGAAATGTACACTTGAAGTCTGTATAATGTTCTTAACCAATGTCACCCCAATAAATTTAATTTTAAAAATTAAAAAAAAATCTTCCTAAGTTTTTTTCTCTTTTTGATCAAAGGAGAAAATCTTTAATCACATGGGCTCTAAAACATAATTTTAATCTTAAATACCAATGGGGATGAATGTATGCTCCACCTGCCTAAGACTATAGGGCATGCTCTAACCAATGTAGCTCAGTGGGCGGGGCATCTCCCAAAGTGAAAGGTTATCAGATTGATTTTCTGTCAGGGCACATGCCTGGGCTGTGGGTTTGGTCCATGGTTGGGTGCATTTTAGAGGCAGTTGATTGATGTTTCTCTCTTATAACGATGTTTTTCTCCCTCTCTTTCTCCCTCCCTTTCCTTCTCTCTAAAAATAAATAAAAATATCTTTTAAAAAAGACATGCATCTGTATCTGTATTTCCTATCTAAAGGCATTCAAATTGAATTAAAAATAAAACAGAAAAAAAATTATACCAAAGGGGAGGGACAGAAAGTTTGAGTGGCACTTCACCCTGTCCCCTTCTTCATCTGGCCTTCCTCTCTCTCCTGCCTGTGCTGCAGTTTCATGAAGATGTCAGGTTCTTTCTTACCTCAGAGTTTCCTCTGCCTGGCATGCTTTCATCCTCCTTTTTATCTGATTTCTGATCTTATAAACATTACCTTAAAAACCATTATGGAAACCTATTCTTTTTGTATTCCCCTCCTGAGTCAGATTCTGTGTCCTTGTTACAATATACTTATCTTTTAT
Organism: Mormoops blainvillei; assembly: GCA_004026545.1. Lineage (NCBI taxonomy): Eukaryota > Metazoa > Chordata > Mammalia > Chiroptera > Mormoopidae > Mormoops > Mormoops blainvillei. The sequence continues at coordinate 170,923 of PVJD01001810.1, read as the reverse complement.
TAGCTTTATTTTTATTAGCTTTTTTTCCAAATTATGATCTATATTTATCTTTTCCCATCCATCCATCCATCCATCCATTGAATTATTCATTCTATAAAACATATACTTTATTAAGCATCCACTTTTCACTAGGCATCTCCAACTTATTATAAGCAAGACCATGGCAGGGTTTTTTAGCATAACTGCTTGGAAAATAAATTCAAAGGAAAGGAGAAATAAGATTTAAAAATGAAATTTAATGTGAAGTCTGGAAAAGTAATGAGACTCTCCAAGAATATAGAAAAATCAAGATGGAAGCAGGCTTGGGGACAGTAGCAATTATCCTTTTATCTTGAGACTGTGGAGGGCAGTCAAAGATTAATGTCTCATGTACAAGAGAAGCTGGAGAGACGTTTGAGAATCATCTGCAGAAGCATGATATGTGAGGCTACGAGAATATAATCTCTAAGGCACAGAATAGAGATAAAGAAGAAAAGATCGGCATATCTGAAGAGCACACAGGAATAATTAGCTTAAAATAGACATTTTCTTTCACATTTTGCATGTAATGTAACATCAAAACAGTTTAATTTTAAAGAAATGAGTTTATTTAACTTTAGTAAAATAAGGTTAGATAAAGTCCCTGATGTGTACTATTCCATAAGCAAAAAAAATGTAAGGTGGAAAAACAACTCAAGTAAGGTTACTTCTTGGCATTCATTGTCCTGTAACTGTACAAATTGGAGCTTTTAATTAGCCAATTGCATCTTGTTTTTTTCATCCTTATTATATAAATGTATATTTTAAGCTCTCTGTGGATATTGGAAAAACTCTCCTCTCTCTGAAACAAGGCCTGCAAATATTATTCAATAGAAACCCATCTGCACAGTGATTGAGTCACAACAAATCCCGATTCCTGAGAAAGGCTTGGGCTTGTCACCTCATCCCTGCCAGCAGTTCTATGCCAAGGACGCAGCAGGTTTGTTAGACAGGATTTTCTGTGCTGCTATGCTCCACCAACTCACGTGAGGGCAGCAGAGAGGCAGAGGAGACCACCTGGCCCTGAAAAGCAGACAAGCCTGAAGCTCTAATTTTGGGCGTAGTGTTTTCAGAAACACCCCTTTGAAAATTAGATCACATGTTTTTATCTTTTTAAACAATCCCAGTCAACTGATGTACTTACTTTGCTCCTGTAAAAGAAAAATGAGATCTGCATTAAGAATAGGTAAGTACTATACATGTGAATACAGACATTTTCAAAGGCTGTATCTGGTTTGCTCAGAATACATTTCCTAATTTTAGGGAGGCAGTTACGATTTGACAAAAGATTTATTTAGTAAACATTTTCCTACACCCGTAAAGATAATTATTTTGAGCACAACCTAAGGGCTGTCACCTATTTGGATATAGGTGGAAGCACCTTTTATTAAATGGTGTTTGAATGAAATGCAGCAGCTTTTGCATTACATTTGTGAACTGCCTTTGGCTGTATTCTAGGTTGCAGTAAAAAGTTTTACAGTCAATTTGACTCCTCACTGAAAACTTATGATGAATACTGTACTATAGGGATGGAGGGCGATGTATTCCCTAGATGCCAGGCTGCCTGTCCCTTGAGGATGCCTTTGTTCTCTCTGCCAGATAGATGACTTTTTCCCCATCTCCATTCCACCTCACTTTAGAGCTACTCCTATCCTTTCTGCCGGCTCCGAGGGCCTCATGGTGGAGGTGTCATCTCTACGCAGCGTGCCCCCTTGCTCCTTGATCTTCTTGGCCTTTAAGTGCCTTTCCCATTTACTCCCATGGAGTCCTGTAAGCTCCTAGAGGAACTATATCTTGTCCCTAATTTTATCTCCAGGATCTAACACTGTACTTAGTAGGGTTCCAATTAAAAATAAATGAATAATAAATAAATACAATTTTTATCCAGGACATGAGAGTGAAGGGTAAGAAAAGAGGAGAGAGCTACTCAAACTGTGAAGAGGTTAAAAGAGGGTTTGCTACCTTGCCTATTGCAGGGTGGGGTGGAGGTGGGGAGCGTAACATTTGAGAACATAGTAAATATGATTGTGATCAATTTTTTTTCAACAGACATTTAATGTTCAGGTAAGACCGGATAGACTGAGGCCTGTAGGTAGTCAGGTAATTAATCATATGACTCAACACTGATGAAGTTCTTTTAAGTAGGGCTTAAAAGAACTGAAAGCATGTTGATGAATATGCTTTGTGTGGTGCTGAGCACAAAGGAGTGTGAACTGTGTTGTCTTATTTTTAAAAAAGAAAGAAAGAAAACGAAAAAGCTTAGACCTTGTAATGATCTTAGCAAAACTCTTTTCCCGCAGCTTCCTGGTTGTTAAGGTGTTTCTCTGAAGGGCATCAGTCTGTGCTGGAGGTCACTGCAGTGTGGTGGGGAGAAAGAGGGAGCTCTTTCTAGAAAGGACTCAGCTTTTCTTCTTAGCATCTTGTTGCTAGGCAATAACTCCTCTGATGAAAGCTCATCTTCCTCTTTAAAGATGGAGCAGGGCTAGTTGCAAAAAATGCTGTTTGTATAAATTGGACCATATGCAAACAGTATTTTGTTCTAATCCTCAAAATTGCCTTATCCTATAAGGAAGACAAATAATTCCTGTTTAAAATCCTGTTACTTAGCAACTAGATACTATTGCTTCTCATTTTCGTTGTTGTTGCAAAGCAGTATACTTTCTTTTTAATTTTATTGATTTATTTTTACCTTTCCACCCATATGCCTTTCCAAAATTGATATAATGAGATTCAGCCTGGCATTGTTTTCTGATAGTATTACCCTAGACTGCTGAATTAATTTCCATGTGAAAAAGTACTTTGGATCTGCAGCTTCTAGCCAGTACCTAGCGCATTGCTCTTAGTGTTTATTACATAATGATAAAATATAATGAGTTGTCAATTGAAAGAGCCAATATTTAAAGAACATAATTTTTTAAAGGAAGTGTAGACAGGTGAGTGTTATTTGTATACATCTGAAAAACCTACATGGTTTGCTAGACTCTAACATTTCAAAAATCAATGTAAAATAATTATCTTCCTCAGAACTGCAAAAATACCCATTAGACTCCATGAACCTTTGTATTAAACTTTCAGTATTTTAAATTGTTGGTCAATTTAGGGAGAGAAGTTTGCAATTGGCTTTTATTCTCATCTCATAATAATGTTACAGACGTTTGGAAGCCAGTGGCCAAATTAACATAGTCACATAACATCAGTCTTTTTAAAACACATTCTGGAAGACTTCTGAGTTCATGAATAAAGAAGTTTTTAACATAAAACCAAGGAGTTTTTCAATTCTTTTCTAATTATTATTGTATGATTTACATAGTAGATCCTTGTGTTTATTCCAGAGATTTTTAATTTTTATTTATTTTGAATTTCCATCCTGGAGGTTTGACACATGATTGCCACCCCACACTAATAATTAGAAGTTCAAACAGGTTGAATCCTTGAGATAAGTGAGCTTGAAAGGATTTCCTGATTTCCATTTAACTTTCAAATTTTCTTTCCTTCCTTCCCCTACCCTCTCCTTCATTGACCTGTCATCCAATTTACAACCGTTGATTTTCTTCTCATAGGTTAACATTTTTTTGGACATGATCAAACTCCAAGGTGAACCAGCTTAAGCAAAGCAGGTCTTGTTCATGGCAGAGCCAAACAACCCCAAACTGGGCGTGTGACGACACCAGGCTGTTTTTACTCCCTCTCTCAGCGCTGCTTGTCTCAGGACGCTGCATCACTTGGAAGCGAACCCCACAGTTCAAACACCTTAATAAGTGATAAAGTAGTGCTTCCAATCTTTTCAGCGATTTCCTGTGGCTTCCTGGACCATGTCTTTCTAGTTTAAACAGAAAGGGAAGACCTCTAACCTCCCAATATTCGTATCTTCAGAAAGGCCTCAAGAAGGTAATCTTGCGTCACATACTCAGAAGCCAAACCCTGTGAACACGAAACAAGAAAAATGAAAGCGAACAGTAGCTCCAAGTGATCAAAAAGAAGAGGGCGGAGGGAGAACGGCGGCGCTGTTGATGGTAAGGAGAGGAGTGCTAAACAAATTCCACTAAAAATTGGCTTGGTGCTCGTGGCTCTCTGGCCGCCCGGCCTCAGGCCACCTGGGCCCTGGCCACGCCCGCGCTCGCCATCCCGGCCTTTGGCCGCCCTTACTCTGCTTTGCGCTGAATCTATGCCTTGGTCCCCAGCCCAACCTTGACGAGGCCGGTTGTCTTCCGTGGAACGTATCACTGATGAACCCTGCTTGCACACGAATAGATTTGCTGATCTGCAATTCTTTAGGGCATTGGCAAGAACCAGGCCTCCCCTGGTAACAGAATTGGTGTCAAAAACTGGGATCCCGACTGGGATTCCCCCTCTTTGTCTCAAGCCGTTATGCAGTACACCACAGACCAAATGGGAGCTACGCCCTCTATCCCCCCAGGATCCCCTTTGGGATGCATTCTTAGGAGCTGGGGTAAGTTTGACCCTGAAAATCTCAAGAAAAAGAGGCTAATTTTCTTGTGTAATACAGCCTGGCCTGAGTACAAGTTAGGAGATAGGGAAACATGGCCTGAAAATTGGAGTATCAATTACCATACTCCAATTACATCACCATGCTCCAGTTACACTTATTCTGCTGGAAGCTAGGCAAGTGGTCGGAGCTTCCCTACGTGCAAGCTTTTTTGTGTGTTATCTTCTGTTCCATGTCTTTGCTCTGGGTCGAAGGAAACATCTATTTCTGGGTCTACCAAGGACATTCTAGATGACCCCCTTCTAAGTTCCCCGCCTGTCTCTCGGGGGGAATCTAGCAGGCCTCAGAGCCCCGAGAACTCAACTACTCTCTAAGTTCCCCACAGCTGGGAGAGGGAGGCCAGGGTTCAGGGTAAGGTGGGGCGGAAGGAGGATAGGCACGCCCAAGCTTTAGTTCTGCTTGCAACATTCACAGTCATCCTACAGGCCCTGCGCAGCCGGCTCTAAAAGACATTGTCATGTGTGCCAAGAGAAGGGACACTGGGCAAAGGAGTTTCCTAATGGAAATAATCCGCCTCAAACTTCTGCCTCAAATGCAAGACTGTAGGCCACTGTATAGCCCTCTGTCCCCGGGACTGGACCATTGGGCCCCCGAGCCAGAGATTGCCGCTGCCTTGCAAATGTAAACTCAGGACTGAAGCTGCCCACCCCAGTCGGCCCCACTTTAAGAGGCCACAACCACTGGACTGGAGCCCAGGGTACGCATGGATGTGGCATGTAGGACGATAACCTCTTTATTCGACAAAAGGGCCACCTACTCTCTCCTCACTTCCTTCTCCGGACCCAAACTTCCCAGACTTGCACTGTCCTGGGAGTAGCAGGAAAGCCCAACAACAGAAACTTCGCCGCTCCTTCGCGTTGTCTCTGGGACAGGTATCACTTCACTCACTCTTTTCTCAGAAGTTCCAGAGTGCCTGGCCCCTCTACTTAGAAGAGGTTTCCTTCAATTAAAGGGAAAGTATGTCGTGTTTGCCAGTAGAGGAGCCTGTATTTCTAAAGGTCATGAAATGCATTCATCAAAGTCGACCTAAGGAATACCGGTTGCTTAGGATTTGTCTATCATTGGAAATTGAGGTGTCTAAGAATTAGCAGTTCAAATTAAGTTGGAAGAAGTGTACGGTTTTAATAGTAGAAGGCATAAGGCATGGAAGTGCAATTTGGAAGGATTGTGTATATTGCAGAGAGTCTGTGGGCAACAAAATAAGTGATTTAAAATGTTACAAAAAGCGAATTTCTTCGTTAATTGCATTGTATTCTAGTCTATAACCATATCAACTATTTCTTCATTTAAGGATATCGTTTTACTAATGCATTTGCAAAATATTACACCCTCAGACTTATCCTAAAAGTGAATTTTCAAATCATACCTTTAGTACATGACAAGGATTTATAGGACTCTAAGGAATAATTAAGTGAATTGGTGCTCCATTCAGTGCCCCATGTCCTGGCACTGGAAGCCTCATAATGGGCCATCAGCTGGACTGACAGGAACCCCAATCTAAGACCTAGGATCGTGAACCCATCAAGGACCTCAGACTCCCCTACCAGAAGCAAAAACCTGTTACAGATCAGTAACATAACAACTGAGCCCTTATATAATTGTCTCTCCCATATTTTTAACAGCCTTTTCTACCAGCCTGTCAATATGCTCAGCCTTCTCCCCGGAACACATATTTCCTGTCCCCGGTGGATTTAACCCTTATCAGGTAAGATCCCAAGATCTCCACTCCACTAATCTTCTTGTCAAATTTGTCGCCTTTAGGATATGGTAATCACTATCGATGCCTGGGACCTCAGGCTCCAGACACCTCTCATGGACTGATGGACTGATACTTCTCTCCGCTGCCTCTGACCCACAGTTATCAAGCAGACGGAACCCAAAGAACTCTCAGCACCCCTCTTATGACAGGAAGTTGCCAGAGTGGTTGTCGCTCCAGAGCCTCCAAAATTTGGGCTCTGAGTGCTTGAGGGGGAATGTTAGGTAGGTGACAGAGCAAACCAAGGCAGGGAGGAGGAGAGAGACATGTCTCACCCACTAACCCAGCCGAAATGAGCCCCAAGGCCCCAAAGACTTGGGTTTCTATTACTTGATGGGGTAATGTTACAGTAGAATTTGCAGCCAGAGGGGAAATAAAGGCAAGAAGAATGGAAGCCATTGAAATTCTACCTATCATCTCCTCTATCCAGAAAAGAAAGCATTTGACACTGTACTTTTATCCCAAGGCCTGAATGGCTGTAAGGGGCTCACAGTGCCCAAAGGAAGAAGCCTATTAACACCTTTGGGTACTCACACTCCAGCCCCAAAGCTGGCACTTCCCTTACCTGTCAATCAATATGTAACTTCTTCACCACCATCCTGCCAACTCTATAAGTCCTCAGGACAAAGCGCTCACTCGCTCCGTGCTCTTGGCTCTCTGGCCACCCGGCCTCAGGCCACCTGGCCCCTGGCCATGCTTGCGCTTGGCTCCCCAGCCTTTGACCACCCTTACCTGCTTTTCCCTGAATCTATGCCGTTCCCCGCCCCCCACCCCCTAACCTCAACAAGGCCTGTTGTCTTCCATGAGAGTGTATCACTAATAAATCCTGCTCGTACACTAAAAAAATAAAAATAAAAATAAATAACCACTGCTCCATCATTTCCTGTGTACCACAAGAAAATAGATGAGTTAGACATACTCTGGGCCAATAAAGGGCTCACCATCTAATAGAAGAACAGAGTTATAAACCGATCCCTTTAATACAGTGTTACTCGTGGAACAGTAAAAGTCTTCACATGATTCTCTGGACCTTAGAGAAGGTGAACCAACTTTCCTGGGAAAATAAAGATAAGAAGTAAAAGAAACTATGCATAGTGGGCTTCCAGGATGGTTGTTGACAAGAAAGCCTTTGCATTGAATCTTAAATAATATATAATATTTTGCAGGTGAGCAAAGGAAGCAGGAAATTTAGGCAAATGGAACATCAAAGACAAAAAGAACATGGTATGTTTAGAAAACATTAGAGGTTCGGTATGATTTAAGCAATACGTAAATGCTAGGACTTGATGGGGAATGCCTGCAAAGAGATGCATGAGAAGCATCACAAAGGGCCTTTTAGGCCATGGTAATGAGTTTCAATTTATCTCGTATAATCCTGAGAGATTTTTAGTTTGAATATAAAAAAATCTGGTTGGCCATTTGTGTTAGCGGGTACATTTTACTATGAATCAGTATTTAAAATGAAAATGGAAAATACATTGGAGTGCGCATTTTAAACCTGCTTGGGGATCACCTGGAAGTGGACCTCACAGTCCAGACACCTGAATAATTATTAGTTTAAAGCAGTGCTTTCAATCTTTTCAAGATACTGCACACATGGAAAATGAGATTTATACAGCGAACTTAGCCTGAGGAGGGTGTTTACAGCCAGAGGTCACCAGCACAGCACCAGCACAGCAGTCCGGGTCACCAGCACAGCAGTCCTGACTGCTGGACCCCGTCTGTAAGCCATGAGGGTGCAAAGCGAGATCCTGTCACCTCAGAACATCACCTATCTGCTGTACCCTAACTGAGAGACTGCCGTGCAGAGATCTGAATTAGTGTTGGGGCGTGGCATATCCACAGAGTAGCAATCACTTGTCTTGACAGAAAGTGCAAATACTATTAGAGCTGTCGATGGCAGTGAATTAAGACGGGAAATGTTGACCCCTTAAAATCTTTGAAGATTTCACATTAGGTACTTTTAAGAAACGGTGTTTTTTTATAAAGAAAAACCAATTGTCCTCTCTTCCCACCCAGTGCTAATGGGCGTTCACTGGTGTTTCCTCCTCAGGCAGAAGGTCCACACCCTCCTCAGTCACTATGGCAGGGGCTGGACTGAGGAGAGGTAAGGCTGTAGGGAAGGGCTGGGCCAGGCTCTGACTGTGAAGTAATGTGACAGCACAGGCCGCTCTCCTTCCCGTGGTAGGATGCCACTCCTGCCCCACTTGCCCAGCTCCACTAACGTGGCTGCCCCAGTGGAGGGAACCCTAGCTTACTGCTCATTGGTTGATGGCTCTCTGCTAGCACCAAGGTCTATGCTGCTCATAGTTACCCCCAACCGGTGGCAGACATTGAACTGGGGGACCCAACTTTGTGTTGGGGTGCTAGGGGAAGCCAGGGACCTATAGGTACCAAAAAAGTGAAGTAAAATATATGATTAATACAACCTCATTATTGTAATGGGGACTTTTGACATAGTCTTACTCTTTATCATTCCTAGTTTAAATATGTTAATGACTTCCTGCAATGATTTTATTTTTCATTTTGCCATTATTTTTCAGATTTTGTAGACAGTACACACGTCTTACACATCAAACAGACATGTAGTCAGAGAAATGCTCCAAACAGGCCTTCGAATTAACCTCAGATATTTGCATTGAATATACTGCTAAAAAAATCCATTTATAATCAGTCTCCTAGGCTGTTCAGTACAGTGGTAAGCATATGAAATTTGTCAGTTTTCTAAAGTGTCACTGCAAAATTTCTGAATTTACGATGTTGATAATACTTTTATTGTCAATAGGTATATACTAGTAATTATATTACAAAACATTTTGAATTTTTCTATGTATTTATTAGAAAGATTATAACTCTACTGGCCACAATTAACTTATGAGCCTTTCTCTATGCTGTCCTTTAACTTAAAAAGAAAAATTACTTACAGCTCTCACCTGGTGGCTCAGTTGGTTGGAGCATCGTCCCATACTCTAAAAGTTTGTGGGTTTGATCCCCGCTGGGATGTGTAACAGGAGGCAACAGATGAACGTTCCTCTCTCACATCAATGTACCTTCTCTCTCTTCCTGTCTCTCTAAAATCAACAAACCTACCCTTGGGTAAGGATATTAAAAAAATACTTACATACCAGTTGATTTAATTAAGAGAAAAGAGAATTAAAGCTTTTATTATGGACTTATTTTCATGATTTGTGTCATATTTCTGGTGGAACTACCTGGGACTTAGTTAATGAAAACTTCATGTTCGTGAAATGACAAGTTGGAGAAAATGCTGTCCAGTTTCACTGGGGGTTTGCACATGAGAATGGTATTAGGAAGTAAAAATTTTTAAGTAATGCACTTCGATACTCACAGTCAGGTATTGGAACATAATTCCCAAGAAGAGGTGATTTCAATCAGAGGTTACTTAGGATGGCAGTGCTATGGGTGCACTTGAATTAGAAAAAATTATAATATTTTACAAGTCGCATTTAGGCTGAATTGTAGATAAAGTAAAGAAAATTGCAGTGGTTAATAGAATAGTACCTGCAATTATGATGAAATTTTAAATTGAATTTGTTTTAGAATCCGCAGGCATAATGTTACTGATGCAAATGCTTTATTTGTAATGGCAGAGATGGAAATGTCCTGTTAGGTCACCTCCTGCCCATGCAAAAGAGACTCCTGCAGTCTGCGTATGATGGCCTTGTTCACTGCTTTGACAGTGTAGGGTCAAACTTAACAGTTTGGGGAAGAAATATATTTTCATGTAGAAGGTAGTTATTCTGATGTGACTGTCCTATTAAAAACAGCAGTAGAGTCAAATACCACCATTATGATTTTCGGATAACCCAATTATGACACAGGTGACTCAGCAGAGGTGTCAAAACCCAAAGCAGCCCTGCTATGTCTGATAACTGCCTGTACGACACTCAAAGTGCTTCATGAACCTTCGATGCTGTTTGGGATGGTATGTAAATTATCGAGCCCAGGTGCTCAAAGACTCACTAGGCAGCAACACCAACCATCAAAAACATGTGCGTCTTTATCCTGTTGGACTTCAAAGACTAATAGGAAATCATGAAAAAAGTTAAATAAAAAGTATTTTATATTTAAGAAACTCTTGAAAAATATAAGGCATAAAGCCTTGGCTCACCTAAAGATATTCTAGTGGGTTCTTGTTTAAAATTTCTCTAGCTACTTCTCACTGCTGCCTCTTGGAACTTCTTGGTAGCTATGAAGACATAGAGAAAGAGGAATTCTAACCATTCAGTCACAATATGAAACTGAAACTTAACCCGTTGCCAAAATCAGAAAAGAATTTTCATTAACTACAAGAAACACAAAAAGAGATTTTAAAGTGCAGGAACTAGATCCCCAGTCTTACGCTGTTTTGTTTTGTTTTATTGTTGACACTATTACAGATGTCCCCTATTTCCTCCTGTCTGCCTACCTCCACCAAACATTCCCCCCCACCCCCACCTGACCCACATTATTGTCTGTGTCCATGGGCTGTGCATATATGTTCTTTGGCTAATCATTTCACCTTCTTTTATCCAGTCTTTCCCACCCCCTTCCCCTGTGAGCTCTGTCAGTCTGTTTGATGTATCCATGCCTCTTTATGCTCTTTTACTATGATTTTCTCTAATTGAAAATGATAAATTTTTTTCCCCTTCGGGTAACCTGTCATCCTTTCCCTCTGGACACACACACTTCAGAGGGTTTGAGCCAACCAAAACCTGGGGCAAAATCAAACTGTTATTTGGGTGCCCCCCATACACACACACAGTAAAGGCAGCCGGAGGGATATTAGGCAGAAGGAGGGTGTGCGGTGTATTTACTGCCAGTAGCATGTTACATTATGCAAACATGCTCCACACAAGTCAAGCTGTAAAGGGGGTGCCCAGAGCCATGGCATCAGCCTTGTAGTGTCCCCAGCTTTACTGTGAAGAGGAGCAGAGAGCCAGTGAATGGGAGGTAGTCGAAGTTCTCACTTCAGTTCAGTGGAATCTCACTAGATTAAAAGCTGCTTATATATTGAGAGTGGGGCTAAGAATGTGCTTATTATTTGTCATAACATTGTAGGTCACAGAGGTTGTATCAGACAAGGTAGGCAAAAGCTAATTTGCTCATTTGCTGTCACTAATTTTCAATAAATGTTAACTATCTAGGCACAATTTAGTCAATATCAAGTAACTGAAAAGACAAAAATGGGCCTTGGAGACTATATAAAAATTACCTAGGAAATAAAGATGGGATGAAAGGAATAGTCCTATAAATAAAATTTTAGAAAAATGATTGGCATTCCTGATATGATGCTAAAAGACTATATCTATAGTTATATATATATATAATTAGTTATATATACAGTTGCATATATATAATTTTGATAGAAGATGAGATGATAATTTAATATAGGAATTAAAATTGAAATTGGAGACAGTAAAACACAGATTTGACACTTCAGAAAATGGAATCATTACTGTAAAAAACAGTGATTAAATACCTCTCTCAGAATGTATGGGGAAAGGGAAAGTAATGGAAAAGATGGGGACGATCATAGACATGAAAAGCCAAACATGTAAAGTCAATCTCAAAATTCCACATGATCTGAGAAAGAGACTAGAATAATTGGATCAGAGTCACCAATCAACCATAATTGGTGGAACATGTCCTGGGTTGATAATGCTGGTTGAAAGGAGCCTCTATGTTCCAGGCAAAAATCAATACAAAGAAATCTATAGGTAGGCACATCCTGGTGATTTAAAGAGAGTTTTCCATAGCATTGCAAAATATTTCCAAAGAATCGAGGTCATAAAAAGCACCTTTTTTTGTAGCAAAATAAAAATCATGATGGAACAGATGGCTCCTCAATATATGAGTATGTGCGGGAAGATAATAGAACAACCAATCTGTGCTAATTTTCCATAAAATTTAGAGGGAAAAAAGTTGTAACTCAAAGATTTTATATAAAACAAATTCTTTCATGAACAAAGACAGCAAATGTCATGCATCCATAAGTAAATTCTCTGAAAATACATCACTCATGTATTTTATAGAGTAACATGAAAATAAGCATCAGTGAAACAAAAGACAAATCAAAATTAAGAATTCAAAAATGACAGTGTCATATAAAAAAGTATTTATCATCCTGCGTTTACTTTTTGTGGACCCCAAATTTAGTAATTCCGTGGAATTAAGTGCATGTGGCTTTAGAATCTCGGTTACCAGCTTCTCCATACTTCCCTCAGCTCTTCCCAGTCCTTTCACAGTACCAGGAAATTGGATGTGCTTACAATATTTATTGACAAGTAGTTCTAAAGGGCTCTCTTAACAACACAGCTTAGCAACCCTGAATGAAGACAGATTGTCTTGGTTAATTAAGTTCAGTTGCTAAAAATTTGTTTCTATGGGAAAGTTACTTGATTTATCTGTACCTTAGTTTCCTTATCTGTAAAATGGGAATATTATTATCACCTATGTCACAGAATTATAAGAAATAAATCAACATAACATTGATGTTAGCTATTGTTATTTCAGATTTTGAAATAATACTTCATTGTATATATTTTACATGTGTAAATTGGAGAAATAAATAAAAAATAACATAATAATCTTCTCTGATGGGAAGAGAGTATATTACTGTGTTTATACTGTATAATACAGACCAAACACAACTGAATTTCTCCTTGCCACCTTTTACTAGTGGGAATTTGCACAAGTTACTCAATCTCTCTGAGCCTCATTTTTTTTTACATCTGTAGAATGAGGTAAATAATATTTAAGGAATAGGTATGGTCGTCAGTTCATCAGGGTTTACCCTGGAAGTTTTCAGATTTTGCACCTAAAATTCCACATTCTAAAAATCCCTCAATCCAGAAAAATAGACCAGTGGTCACTCTGTTACAGGGTTGCTAAAAAGATCAATTGGCATAAGATCTTAAAACATGTGTTCAATAAATGTTTTCTATTATTTATATCTTTTTGTAATGTCTTCAAAATCTAGTCTGCGTCTTACTTACAGCACATAATTTATACTCACCACATTTCAAGACCTCAGTGTCCGCTAATGGCTACTGGCTACCGTATCGGACTGCACGGCTTTAGACTGATGCTGAGATAATTTGAATAAAAGACAGGTACCTACCCCAAGCTGGTTCTTTTTCTCTCTACCGAGATGACATTTTTTTCATCTTATTTCACATACTCACCCAAAATTTCCAAATCCATGAGTCCCTTTGTGAAGCCAGATATTGTAATCAGATGATGAAGTAAAAGGATGTTTATATCATATTTGGGATTATCCACAACAATAATCAACATCTTGATATGTGTACAAGGTTTTATTCACCCAGAGCAACCAGGGCCAAAATGCATAAGTTAGGAAAGCCTATGGCTTATTCCATTTTATTGTTACTTATTTTTAAATGGTATAAACTTGGCCTATATTTACAAATAACTTGGGTTATAGAACAACTTTAAATCTTTAGGTATTCTCTTTTTGTCTAAAAATAATGTTTGCTCAAGACATTATTAATCATATATAAAATGGTGGCAGCTAAAGCTTAATGTTTCCAAATTTTTATATTATCTGTTTATACCCCAGGTGACTATAAGTAGGTCATAAGAGATAGTTTTGTGATCTTAATGTCAAATTTTGTCAAAATTTGTCAAAATTTTCCTTACTTATTGCTAAATTTTAGACATTCTACCATAGACATACAAACTCCACGCAGAGTATATAGTTAATAATATTATAACTGAAGAATAAAATGAAAGCAATTGATCTTACCTTCTTTAAAACTGAGCCCTGGTTAGAAAACAAAAACGAATATAGCCTTTTAAAAATTTTCTTAATATCCTATAAACCCTAATTATATCCATTTAATAAAACCAGTAGAATTAGCTCAAGCTAGACTTAGTCTTTCTACATAATATTTCTGGACATTCAGTAAGAGCTAGTGTTTTATGATGATCCAAAACCTATTCTCTGGTTATTTTAGACAAAAGCTAGGAGGTAGATGTTGAAACCATCTGGCCCACAGTGACAAGTTACATTGCAGATGCCAACCCTAATTGATTATTAGTAGCTGGATGTAAAAATCTGCTAAGGAGGACAGTGAGGTCCAGTACATTTCTCTGTAAAAGATGAACCAAAGATGTCAGCAATGGCTGTGGGAATTGGAAGCACATATGCACACCCTTACCTCTCATTAACAGCAATCTTCAGAGAAAGGGAACGCCTTGCTTAGTAGGGCAAAGGTGACAGAGGGGCAGTCATTATTTCAGCAGACTGTCTGGAGCTGCCGGTAGTGAAAAACTGGGTCAGTTGGATGCTAAGCTTAAAGGAAAATCCTGCTACTGGAATTCTGCAAAAAGAGGTAGAATCCTGGTGCAAATGCTCCCAGGGGCCATTCTTAGGGAAGGAGCTTGCCTGAGCTTACTGAAAGTGCCAGCACGTGTGTTTATGTGGCAACCAGTGGACATCTGCAGAGTGTGGATTGCAGGTGTCAAAAAAGATTAATTTTAAACAATAAAAAAAAAAGAAAAAGCCTCTTAAAAATCATACATTTATGTAAGACAATATCAAAATATTTTAAAATCAGTTTTATCAGCATTTTAGTGGAGACTATGTTATATTTAGATCTCCTTACCAAAAGAATAATCATTAAAATGTACAATTATGGACTATGAGAACTTGAAGTAATTTTACTTATTTCAACTCCTCATTTAACAAATAGATAAACAGTCCAAGGAAGATGGGTGAACCCCAGGGTCCAGGGGTTTATATCTATCAAATCTGTGTCCAGAATAAGGTTTGGTTCTAACAGGGTATGCAATTTCTGTAAGAGGTCAGGATCTTAGCTTTAGAAGCCTCCTAAAGGTTATCAGAAGACCCTTTAAATGTTACTTATTTAATTTTACTTTCCATGAGTAGAAGTTTCTAAAATTATTTTGGACAGGTAGCTATTTATTGTCCTTAAAGACCCCTAAGATATTCTGTTATTTCTATCACTTAAATATAAAAGGAAAATAATTTTCTTTATCTTTTACTTAAATGTCTTCTATTTCACACTTTTCCTTGAAACACTTTTTTAAAAAAGATTTTTAAAAAGACTATTTATTGATTTTTAGAGAGGGTAAGGGAGGGAGAAAGAGAGGAAGAGAAACAACAATGTGTGGTCGCCTCTCACATGCCCTCTACTAGAGACCGACCTGCATCCCAGCTGTGTGCCCTGACTGGGGATAGAACCAGAAACCCTTTGGTTTGCAGGCTGGTGCTCAATCCACTGAGCCACACCAGCCAGGGCTCTTATTCTTTCTCTACTGGTTCACATTACTTACACATCATCTCAGTTCCTTAGCACCGCTCACAAGGTTTGTCATGATCTGGCCCCTGCCTGCCTTTCAAGGCTTGACCCACCCAAATCTTCTGATTCCCCGCTAAACTCCAGCATGCTGTTCTTCCTTCCAATTTACTCATGTTGCTAACGCCTTCCTATCTCAGAGATTTTATGCATCTAGTATCTTCTGCCTAAACTGTTCATTCCCTGTCCTTTGTATGGTCAACTAATTATTTTTTAAGTTCTAACTTGGCATTGCTTCTGTGAAGAATCTCTTCCCTCTAAGTACACAGGCATGTGTGCAAAAAATACAACAACCCCCCTCCACCCCAGCCCTTTTACATCCCTTAATAGTCCTCTCCTTTGCTGTGAGGTCACATAAAAGGAAAGCCTAGCCTAGACTTTTAAAATAAATTCTCATACTATTGTCTGCTTATTATCATTCTCCTTCACCAGAAAATGTTTCAAATTGTGCATGTTTGGTTTATTGCTTTCTGTGCTCAGTAAATATTTTTTAATAAATAAATGTGGTTACTAGTATAGGGGCTACACAACATTATTGCTCAACACCAACCAGATGTAGTCTTTGTATCTGTGAGAGAGAGGGAGACAGAAAAGAAAGATTCTGATTTATTTGGTTGTCCGCGCATTGTGTTTTCTTATCTGAAGATGGAGGTGTCAGTGTTACTGGGTGTGATGTTCAGCAGGAGTGACAATCACTCAGTAGATTTAGTGACACTGGTGGTGGTATGACAGACACCCCTAAAATGTGCTTAATATGTTAGTAACCAGTTAAGAGGGACTAGGAAATCCATAGATAGACATAGGACATTTAAGACCAAAAAGCAAACTATACAGATGGAGAATGACTGACCAAGCAAAAATATAACCTCAAAATTCGTTGGATTTAAGGCAGTGACTAGCTGTGAATAGATAGTGTAATGCTGCCATTTGAAATTTCAGTAACTGAAATATGTTAACAGGAGAAGAGTATGTAACTACTTCCCATAATCACCGTTACCATAATGGAGCTGTCCTAGGCTCCTCTCTGTTACCTTCAAACGGCAGGAGGGAAAAATGATTGGTGTAGAGATAAATAAAGGAAATGTGGAAGTGACTATGGTGAAAACTGGACTTATTAGAATACATAGTTTATTAGAAAACACTGGATTTATTAGAAGAATGTTGAAGAAAGATGTACTACTTTGATTTAAAAAAAGTTATTATGAATGGAATATCAATCCAACAGTTGTCATTACTACTAAGAAACAAGAGGAAATAGGTTTAATTTATTACAATTATTAATAATTTCATAATCGTGTAGATAAGTATTGCATTGTATATTCACTGTAGTTGCCATAGATGATGTTGGTTTTGTTGGTTTGTTTTGTTTATGATGAGAAGAAAGATGAATGCCTTCTGGACACAATAAAAGCTTAATTTGTATCTCCTAAGGCATACATTTATTCCATTGCTTTGTGATTTTATTTTACATGGGTTTCCCACATTAGACACTGGCCATGTACGTCAGAACCCTTCTCGGTTACCTTAGTACCTGATCAATACCTGCCACATAATAGGAATTGTACCAGGAGGTGTTAAATATTGATATTCTGGTGGTAGTTATATGGACAGATAGGCGGCAATGTGATAATAGATATACACAGAGGAATGCATTACATTTGCAAGGTTTTTTAAGGTAGTGCCTGGCCTGGGTTGCTGTTACTTAACTCTGTATTTGAAACCCAAATTTCTTTTTTATGTAATAGCTTACAAAACATGATCAGAATGAAATAGGCACTTAGAGAGGCTGAGACAACCTCCTGATTGCACTCTGGTTATTCAGCAACCCAACATACTCCCCCAGTCATTGTTCTCATGGTCTTTATTCATTAGCTCTACAACTGGGAGCTAACAGATAGAGTGGCCCAGCTGCACTGTGGCCAAGCTCAAAGAACTCAGAATAATCATGATGGGAGACAGTTAAATATTTAAAGGTAATGAAAGGAACAAGGATTAGTACTGTAATAAAATGCCATTAAACTTTAAAAAAATGAATTCAGCATATTTCTGTGAAAGATTGGTGGTTTATTTTACATCTCTTGATCTGTAGGAAGAGGTTGTCTCTCAGGGGAGAATGCTTCCCCGAGCTCACTAGAATTAATTGCATTGAGCTGTCCCGGACTATAAAATGAATGCACATTGAGTATCAGGCTGTTCCCACCACAGTCTTTTGCAGAAAGTGAAAAGCAAAAAGGCACATTTCCACGTATTTGTTTATATTTTAATTGCATTTTGAAGAAACCCAGAAGCCTTTAGCCAACGTTTGCCGACACGAGAGTCTAGGCCATCATAGCAGTGCACAAACTCTGTTCTGGGGAGTGTACCATGATGTTTACAAGAAATGATTTAGGTAATTTTTTCCTATTGTTTGGCAAGTCAGTAAAAACATTTCAGGTAATTATTATGCAAGATAACATAGATTAACCCTATTCATCGTATTCTATGCGTTATTTCTTTTTTGTGCCTGCTTTGGTTTGGGTGGTTTATAAAACTGGTTTTGTGCATAACTGCTAGAGCTATTAATTGAAAATGTACATTTTGGAATCATTTCCTTTATATTACCCTGCAGAAGGCTACAGCTCCCAGCTTTCTGCTTTATAGCAAGCCAACCCAATTAGGCTGACCATCGTTTTTTATAAATATTTATGGAGCAAGAAGAGAACAAAATCAAAGTTTCTTTCTTTTTGTGATCTATGTTAGACCAAACTGGATGTGACCTATATTTTTATTATGTATTAGTTTTTAATATTTCTTTGCTTGTTTTTATTTATTCTAACATAAATGCCACAGCAATGTCAGGTTGGGGTGAATTTGCCTGAGTCCCCTGTTTACTGGATGAGATCTTTTTAGCAGGTAGCTAGACAAAGTTGCACTCTTATTTATTTAAATTATTTGAACTTTCAACCATCCCTTCAGAGAGAAATTCAAAAAGAAACAGCATAGTTAGCTAGTTAAATATATATTTATATATTTTTTAAAGATTTTATTTATTTATTTTTAGAGAGAGGGGGAGGGAGGAAAAAACAAAGGGAGAGAAACATCAGTGTGTGGTTGCTTCTTGTGCGCCCCCTGCTAGGGACCAGGCCTGCAGCCCAGGCATGTGACCCGACTGGGAATCAAACCCATGACCTTTCAGCTCACAGACCGGCACTCAATCCACTGAGCCACACCAGCCAGGGCTAAATATATTTTTTAACAAATTTTTCAGAATTTTTTCTAATTTACGCTAGTAATCTAATTCGAAAACAATATATTTTGCACTTACTATGTGACTGCCATGTGCCAACACCAGGCTTACTAATATGAATAACTTGTGTGCCTTATTTCCAAGGAAAGACCGACTGAGCTGTTAATGTTGTCTTTAACTATTGAATTTTATAAATGCAAAATATGAGCTGCATAAAAACTAATGATTATAAAAGTTTGACATTTTCTGTTGAGCCATATTTCTAGATCTTATATTTGAAGGTTTAACTACCTAAAACTCCTGTTTCTAAATAATAGAAATATAACCTGTAAGGAAATTTTTGTAAAAATAACTTCATAGTTCCTAGACTTTTTTTTCCTTGGTCACACCTTCTGACCTAGAAGCTATTCATTGTTCTTGAAGGTGGACCTACCTGATGGTAAAAGAAAAAAATATTTTTAAGCTGTATGCTAGGGCCAGATGTTAAAGAAAGCCCATTAGACTTTTTGTTTATCAAGCTCATCAAAATCCGGCTTTGAGCAAAAGAAACACAATCTTGCTGTTTTGAAGATTGACAGACTCTTACATTTAAGAATGATTTCAGCCAACTTTCAACAAGCTCCCCCTAACTCTATACTAAATTCATTATACTCTTTAGCACATTTAATCCTCAACATCTGTAAGATACGCAGCAGAGTTCAGGGGTTCCGAGCATACCCTGTGGAGCTAGTTAGTCAGGGTTTGAATTTACCAGGCTATCCTAATAATATCCCATACACAACATTTCCAAAATGGAACCTATTGCTTTTGCCTACCAACATGTCCCCTTACTTATATTTGCTATATTAAATAGTGGTAGTGCCATTTTTATACATTCATCAACTTTGCAATCTGTAACTCATCTTCAAGCCTCTGTTTCTTTATCTCCCAATTAATACTATTTATTCACAGTCAACACTTCCCTTCCTCCACCCTTGCCATTACATTTATTGCAGCACTTTTTGGAGGCACTTCCACTAACCTTGTCCCTTGTCTTCAGTCTTGTCCAACTCTAATCTATGACTAGAGAACCATCCCATAAACCTAACTATGTCAGTCCCAGCTCATTTTTTTTTACTTTCCTTTGCCTTCCATTCACATATTTTATATTTTTATTTTTTGATTTAATCCTTGTTGTATTTTTTCCATTACCATTTAGTCCCTTTATATCCACTTCCATCAGCAATCACAACACCGTTGTCCATGTCCATGAGTCCTTTTTCCTTTTTGCTCAATCCCTCTAACACCTAACACCCCCCCACTAGCTGTCATCTGCTCTCCATCTACGAGTTTGTCTCTGTTTTGCTTGTTAGTTCGGTTTGTTCATTAGATTCCACGTATGAGTGAAATCATATGGTATCTGACTTCTCTGACTGGCTTATTTCACTTAGTTAATGTTCTCCAGGTCCACCCATACTGTTACAAAGGGTAAAATTTTCTTCTTTTTTACCACCAAGTAGAATCCCATTGTGTAAATGTTGCATAATGATTTTATCCACTCATCTATTGATGGTCGTTTGGACTACTTCCATATCTTGGTGATCACAGGGGTGCTTATGTTCTTTTGAATTAGTGTTTTGGGTTCCTTTGGATGTAATCCTAGAAGTGGGCTCACAGGGTCAAAAGGCAGACCCATTTTTAATATTTTGAGGTATCTCCACACTGCTTTCCACAGTGGTTGCACCAATTTGCATTCCCACCAACAGTGCAAAAGGGTTCCCCTTTCTCCATGTCCTCGCCAGCACTTGTTATTTGTTGATTTATTGATGATAGCCATTCTGACATGTGCGAGATTAAATCTCATTGTGGTTTAAACTTGCATTTCTCTGATGATTAGTCATGTTGAGCTTCCTTTCATTTATCTATTGGCCATCTGTATGTCCTCTTTGGAAAAGTGTCTATTTTCCTAATGCCCTGAATTTCCCTTAGGTTTGCTCTACCAGTGACACACAAAGTTCGGATTGTTGTGTCCTCGTTTTCATTTGTTTTCAAAGTGTCTTTTGATTTCTTACTTGATCTCATTGTTAACCCTTTCATTGTTTAATAACATGATATTTAGCTTCTGTGTCTTTGCATGTTTTTCAATGTTCTTCTTGTGATTGATTTCTAGTTTCATAGCACTGTGGTCAGAGAAGATGCTTTATATGATTTCAAACTTCTTAAATTTATTGAGACTTGTTTTGTGTCCTAACATGTGGTCTATCCTAGAAAACATTCCATGTGCACTTGGAAAGTATGTATATTCTGCTGCTAGGGGGTGAAATGCTCTGAAGATGTCAATTAAATCCATTTGATCTAGTGTGTCATTTAAGGCTGTTGTCTCTTTGTTAATTTTCTACCTGGAAGATCTACCCAGTGAAGTCAATGGGGTGCTAAAATCCCAACTATGGCTGTATTTCTGTTGATCTCTCCTATTATGTCCATCAAGATTTGCTTTACATATTTAGGTGCTCCTATGTTGTGCATTAATGTTTACTGGGGTTATATCCTCTTGTTGGATTGTTCCCTTTTTCACTATGAAGTGTCCTTCTTTGTTTCTTACTATAGTCTTGGTTTGAAAGTCTATTTTTTCAGATATAAGTTCTGCTACCCCAGCTTTTTTTTTCTTTTTCATTTGCATGAAATATCTTTTCCCAACCCTTTACTTTTAGTCCTTGTGTATCTTTCAATCTGAGATGGGTCTCTTGGAGGCATAATATATACAGGTCTTGTTTTCTTATGCATTCAGCTACCCTCTGTCTTTTGGTCAGAGCATTTAAGCCATTTACATTTAAGGTGATTATTAGTAGATATGTATGTAATGACATTTTATTATTAGACTGTTTTTCTCTGTTTCTTTTTTTCCTTTATCTTTTTCTTCTTCTTCTTAAACTAAGCCCTTTAACATTTGTTGCAGAACTGTTTTGGTGTTAACAAAATTCTTTAGCTTTTTCTTGTCTGGTAAGCTCTTTATTTCTCCTTTGATTTTAAATGATAGCCTTGATAGGTAAAGTAGGTTTGGCTGTAGGTTGTTGCTTTTCATCACCTTGAAAATTTCACATTATGCCCTTTCTGGCCTGAAATGTTTCTGTTGAGTAATGAGATACCAGTCTAATTGGTGCTCCCTTGTACATAACTACCTGTTTTTCTCTTGTGGCTTTTAGGATTCTCTTCTTGTCTTTAAGCCTTATCATTTTAATTTGGTGTGTCTCATGTAGGCCTCTTTTGGTTCAATTTGGGACTTTCTGAGCATCTTGGACTTGTGTGTCTATTTCCTTCACCAGATTAAGGAAGTTTTCAGTCATTATTTCTTCAAATAGTCTCTCTATCCTTTGCTCACCTTCTTCCTCTGGTATTCCCATGATGAGGATATTGTTATGCTTCATGTTGTCCAAAATTTTCTTAAACTCTCCTCATTTTTAAAGAATTCATTTTTCCTTTTGCTGCTCTGCCTGGGTTTTTTCTTTTTTCCTACCTTATCTTCCAAAACACTGATTTGATCCTCTGCTTCATCTAACCTACTACTTATTCCTTCTAGTACATTATTTCTGATATTGTATTCTTTATTTCTGACTGGTCATTTTTTATGGGTTTTATGTCTTTTTTCATGCTGTTGAGAATCCTTGTAATCATTACTCTAAACTACCTGATAAATTGTTTGCCTTCATTGCATCTAGTTCTTCTGGAGAATTCACTTGTTCTTTCATTTGGGATCTGTTTCTTTGTTTTCCCATTTTGGCTGCTTCATGTATTTTCTACCTTAGCTATTAAACTAATCAACCATTAAACCAATCATCTGTTGAACTAATTAAGCTGTAATCAGCAGCAGAGCTTAGGCACCACGAGGTGGGGCAGAGTAATTCCTGTGGGTGGGGGTATTGTTTCTCCTCAGGTTGACACCATTCACACAGGAGTGCCCTGCCTGGGAGAGATGGCTCCTGTGGTGTGGAAAATGACTCAGCACATGGCTCCTGGTGGCTGTTCCTTCAGTTCTCTCCCCAGAGCCACCAAACCCAGACGCTACTCAAGCATCTCTAGTCCACTCTTCTCCTCCTTTGTCAACACTCAGGGTAAGTGGATGCAAATGAAATTTTGTGCTTTGGCCCTTTAAGAGGTTCTCTGCATCTCCAGCCATCTCTCCCTGAGTAACAGAACCCCTGCTGCTTTTCACAGCTGGATGTGATCTGGGTTCCTTTCCACCTCTGGTGCTGTAGACTAGGGAGCACAGCTTGGGGTTTAGACCCCACACTTCTCAGAAGGAACCACCTGGCCACTGAAATATCTCTCCAGCACTTCAGCTGCTATCCATGGGAGCCCAGCCAGCCCTCTCACATCTCCTCTGCACTCCCTACCAGTCACGTTGTCATGAAGTGATTTCTTCTGCCTGTCTATGGTTATAACACTCCTCTCCAGCTAGTGTTCAGTTGGTTATCCTGGATGATTTCTCTACAATTTAGTTGCAATTCCAGATTGGTCCTGGGAAGGTTAGTGTAGTTTCCACTTACTCCTCCACCATCTTGAATCCTCACTCTCATTCATTTATTAAAAGGAATAAACAACTTTGAGTTCCTCTGTATTCCAGATTAAGGTAGGTGCTGATCCATTCACACGGCCATAATTTACTACGATAGAAATGTAAAATTATAACAATATAATGTGGTAAGTGCAATCAACAGTGTGAATAATATACAGAGGTAGTATATTGCTTATTTTCTAAGACATTACACTATATGAGGATTTTGGGTCTTCAAAGATCAGCTAGAGTTTACTGAAGTGATGGGATCAGGCAATCGGGAAGTATATGCCAGGTAATACAGTGGAATGTGCAAATAAAATTTAGCCTCCCTTCATAGCATTCCAAACTCTTGCTTTTAATAATCTCCCACCTTATTCAACATGTAGTCTTCTGTTTAAACAGAATGAACCAAGTTTTCCCAGACATGCTGTATTTTTTTCATTTTCTCAACATTCTTTTCCCATATCATTAACCAGCTAACTAACTACTATGCAACCAGTGAGTGATATTTCCAAACTCTGGTTTTACTACTTTCACTACCCCTAGCCTCTAATCCCAGATGGGTTGTTTGCGTCTCCCCTCTCTCTGTGTTAGTTTTTGCCCTAGAGCTAGCTCTCATGAACTTAAAGAGGCTACTTCACATGCAGGTATCCTCCAGATGAGACTGGTTACGTAGTGAAGGCAAAAGAGAGCTTGTGTTACTGAGAAAACAAACACTGCAAAGTCAGAGTAGAGAGTTTAGACTCTGGAGAAAGGATTTGGGAAAGATAATTTAACTGAGACTAAGGTGGAATGCATAAAGAAAAATATAAAAACAGCTAAAAAATGAAAAATGGTGACAGAAGGTTTTGAAGGATATTAAGTTTTTGGCCATTTTTGAAGTAACTTATGTAATATTCAGTGTTCTTAAACTACTATGTTATTTTTACTTTTTGATGTGATGTTTACAGAGCTGTAAAAACATTCTGAAATGTTATATGTCATTTTAACCAAACATATTTACATTAAATCTATCTTTATCTTAGATCTGATTTAGTCTTAAATATACCTCCTTAGCCCACCTCCCTCTCACAGCCATCAACCCAGTGAGTCAAGGTTATGTTACTTTTCTAACATCTGTTAAATTTAATTATTTATCAATTTTATTTAAAATTAATATTTTTAATGAGGAAAGTTACTCTTTGGGGTTTTATTAGTTCAGGTGTTACCTCCTTATATAATCTGAGCCATATCATTATTAGAGTTATTTAACATTCCTAGGGAACGAAATTTAATTTCTAGTATCTGTGCATATATGTGTAGGGGGAGTGGAAAGGAGGAGGGGCTAAAACTTACAATGAACTCAGAGAAACATTAAAGTTATATATAGTAACATTTAAAAAAATTAATACACAGTTCTTTTTAAGCACAAATCTAGTCAGTACTTACAAACAGCATTCTTCCATGGGGGTAAAAAAGGGAAAACAGTTTTTACATTAGTATAGCTCTTGGCCTAAAGCTCTATGTTCTTTATGTAAATACACATACATATTTGAAGCAGGGTTGATGATGTAGACATGGGATTTTTTAAGACACAAAAACTATTTAAAGGTATGTTTTTCCCCATATCTGTGAAAGTGACATTAGTAAGAAGTATCCTTTACTTGCCAGAAGGAGTTAGGAAAAAACATTTAACATATTCTATTTTATATATTTTTGGAAACCAATTGATACTCTTTATTTAAGCAGAAAGAAATGATATCAAAGCATTTCCTATAAGCCCTTAGAGAAGGAAGACATACCTCCAGTAGCATTTGAATAAGCATGCTTGTATGCATTTAGAGTAATATAACTACATATACACTTGAAGTGTTAATTCTATTCCCCCTGATTTACTCACAACTTGATAAAGTGCTTCGTTAAAATGAGTCATATAGTGACAATATGACTCTCTTCCCAGAACACAGGATCAACTGATTTCTGTGTTAGGAAAAGGGGGGATTTTTCGAGTGTGTGGGTTGTAAACAGAACAAAAGGGTTATATGTAATTCAGACTAAAAATAAATTGCAGAGTTAGCAACAGTATTCTCACCAAGGGCCCTGCTCCAGGAAAGCTTCAGATGAAAAATTTGTTTGAAAAATTTTTAAAGATGAATTTAAGCATAACACAGAATAGCACCTTTTCTAATACTTTTCCCTATTTACTTAAGGCTTTGTTTTTTAATTCCATTCAAGCTATTACTGATAGACTTATTCTTGCCTTTCATTTAATAATAAGGTTGTAAAAAGGTCCTAAGGATATTGTTACAGAACATTAAGTGTCAGAACTCAGGGAATAGTGAACCCACTCTCCAGTCAGGAACTAACAGTGATCTTTTTATAGGAGATGAGCTGCCAACCTAAGAATGAATTGCTGTAAATGTGAAGGGGGGGTTTATTGTCCAGCTTCCTTGCGTAGTGACAATAGGGCACAGCAACAGATAAAATTTATATGTTAACATTTGATAACAAATCCGTGATATAATATGTGTGTTTCTGTATATAAATATAAATTGTGAAGTTCTTATGTATAATTAATATTAAGAGCTTATCATCCATAAATAGCATCGTTAAATGCAACAATACAAAGCACTACAACAGGTGTGCCTCTGTATAGGAACAGCAGATTATCCTACATTGAATACACTTGTAATTCCTCTTATGATGCCACCTGCGGATAATCTTTAATAGGTCTGTTTGTGATTCTGGGCCTACTTTTTTGCTGCCCAGGCCATGTGATCTCTTACTGCATAATAAATGTATAATCAGATCAATCTTTGTGTGTGCGGCATGTGAAGTGATGTTTTACTTGAGAACTGGCTCTCAAATTTTCTGATCTCAGGACTCCTTTATACTCTTAAAAATTATTGAGAACCCCAATGTGTTTTTGTTTATGTGGGTTATATTTTTTTGCTATGTATTGTATTGAAATTAAAACTAAGAAATTTTAAATATATATTTATTAATTTATTTTAAAATAACAAAGATAAAACCATTACATAGTGAATAACATATTTGTGTGTGTGTGCATGTGTGTAAAACAACTCTAATTTTCAAAACAAAAGAATTTAGGGAAAGGAATGGCACTGTTTTAAGTTTCTGCAAGTCTTTTTAATGCCTGAATAATAGAAGACAGGTAGATTCCTATATCTCCTTCTGTATCCGATCTATAGCAATATGTGATTTTGGATAAAATGTGTGAAAAGAATATGGCCTCATATAGATATGTAATTGGCAAAGAAACATTTTAGTAGCTTTTCAGGTAATCGTGGATGTTGTTCTTTAATATTATTCTAAAACCAAACAAGCAGTTATTTCTTTAAAGTTAGTTGCAATGTAGAATCTGAAACCAAACTAATGAATTTTGGATACCTCCAGGACATTAAAATCTATTGACCTATTCTGTACTTTAAATGGATCTTAAATCCCACATGACTATTTTTTTTTTTTTTTACCATCATGGATGGGACAATTAAAAAATATTACTTCATTGAGTTATGCAGATCTTCCCAATGTTAACATATTTTATTATATTATACAAAAAATTATACTTGTTAATATCATCAGAAAAGTTTTTAAGTATTGAGAAGCTGTCGAGTTCACTGAGGCAGTTACAAATTTTCCAAAATTTTAGTTTTCGCTTGAAAGTTCAAATTTTATCACTGGCAAAAATAGCATCAGTTTTTCCGCTTGAAGTGACACACTTATTTTATTTATTTCCTGTCAGATACCGAAATCTGAATAACCATAGCTTGTCTGTCAGTTGTTCTGTCGAGTAAAAATGGTGTTCCATGAGAAACGCAGCTAGTTTAATTCCAAGTGCAACAACCAATTGCTTTTCCTTAGAATGGCAGGTATAGAGCAGAAAGGTTGGTTGTGCATTCCCATTTTGTTAACAATCTTCAAAATATGTGTACACATGGTCAACATTTTATAGTTAATAATTTTTACTGCTTTATCTAGCACCTTTTAAAATAACATTTTTTATAAAGTGTGCGACACTTTATAAATGCCTACCCATATCATTTAGTGTCACTGCCTTTCAGTTTAAGACATCCCCAATCTTATCTACCAATCAGTGCAAATATCAACATAGTGAAAAGAAGCAAAAACTGTCTTGTATTAGGTTCGACGTGGTATTATGATGAAAATAGTAGGCCCCTGCAGAGATCTTGCATGCTACTGGCTGAATCTGGGCTCTACCACTTCACAACATTGTTCACGTTATCTACTGCCATAGATAACACACCAGCTCAAAAATTAGTGGCTTAAACAACAATTTATTATTTCCTCTCATAATTCTGTGAACTGATTTAGTTCAGAAGGGCAGTTCTACTTAAGGTTTCCAATGCAGTTGAGGTGAACAACTTAGACAGAGTCATCTAAAGACTTCCTGCCCATAATAGTCAGTGTTCTCCAGAGGAACCAATAGCATATGAAGAGATATAAATAAGGAAATTACTATAGCAATTGGCTTCATGGTTATGGAGGCTGAGAAGTCCCACGTTCTGCCATCCGCAAACTGGACAACTAGCAAACAAGTACTGTAATTCAGTCAGGGATCATGAAAATTGGAGGAGGTGGGGGGCTGTTGACACAAACTGTGGCCTGAGTCCAACAGGCTGAGAACCTAGAGCATGGATGTCTGAGGGCAGGGGTAGAGGGATGTCTCAGCTCAAGCAAAAAGAGAGAAGTCACCTTTCCTTCATCTTTTTGCTCTATTCAAGCCCTGAATGGATTGTGTGATGACATTCAAATTGGTGAGGGGACCTTCATTACTCAATCTACTGCTTCAAATGTTAATCTCTTCCAGAAACACTCATAGCCTACACACACTGAGAAATAATATTCTACAGCTATTTGGACATCCCTTAGTTCAGTCAAGTTGACACACAGAATTAGCCATCACCCCGCCTCATGTGTCTGCCTGGGACAATAGGCCTGAAGGAGCAGGGCAATGATTGGGCATGTAGCTATCATTTTGGCCTTTCCACTTGGCTATACTGGGGCTTCTTCATAGCATGATGGTCTTGAGGTAGTCTGCTTTCTAACAAAACAGCTGGTTTTCTTCAGAGATAGTTTTCTAAGAGACAGGAATGATAGCCCCGGTTTAAAAATTGGCATAATATCATTTCTGCTGTAATCTATTGGCCTCAGCAGTCACAGAACCCATCCAGATTTAAAGGGAGAGGACATAGACTCACTTCTTAATGGGAGAAGTGAAAAGAATTTGTCACCATCTTTAATCTGCACAAAGTATTATCTTGGAGAAGTCACTTTCTTAGACTTCTCTGAATCTCATTTTTGTTGTATACAAAATACAAATCCCAATAGATCCTATCTTATAGGGTCTATAATAGTGTTAGATATAATCATTTTACTGTGATTATTTTATACTATTATTTTAAAGTAGGCAAAAATTAGCCAACGTTCCCTATGGTTTCATTTCAGTTTCTCCTTTTAGAATTTCACTAGTTTGAGCTTCTTGGGATTAAACTTTTCCTTTCTTTGCTTAGCTGTCACATTTGCATCAGTTTTCTACACCAGTTATTCCAGTGGAGAAACAGAGGAGCCCTGCAGAGCTAGAGATTAGAGTGTTAGGCTGCACTTCACCATTCAAGACCTTGTATTAACACTCAGTAGCAAGCAGGTCTCAGTCCGGGAACTGAGCCTGGGTCAGGTCTCAAATCTTAAACTCCGTGTGCGCTGCTTCTCTAGATGGCAAGATGTTGTGTGGGATGCCTCTTGCTCTCTCAGGACAACTTTTCCAAGAATGCCCTTGCCATATATATTTTCTTAATCCCAATTTTATTTTACTTATTGGTATGCCATTTCAAAATGTGATGTTAACATACCACCTTCAGCAGTCCCTTTCTGCTCTTTAAATTTTACTACAGAGCTCCAAAATCAAATATGGAAAGTCTTGCACCACATGTGAATGACAATCAGATCAAGAAAACATCATTTCAAAACCGACATAGGAAACAACCCATTTAAATTTCCTTTCTAGATTAGTCATTTTTATAACTTTAGCTAGTGGATTTGAACACTTAATTTCCAAGTACAGTAAACTTCTACCTTTTCTTTCATGAAAAGACAAAGGTGGACGTAAATGCTGCAACATTTTTAAAACCAAGTTTGTAATTCATAAGCATTTAAGAACCTGTGTAGAATAGAAGTATATTGCTACCCTTTAAAAAATATGCTTCATCGCATTTGCACTAACCCTGGTCTAAATGGTAGAGGCTCATGTGATGAAACATGCGCACCAAAGCTAAGATGTGACTTCTTGCCAACTGGCAAGAGAACTCCCATCCCCTACTTTAAAATTTTATTTCCCAGGATAGAATTTTAATGGAAATTTCATTTGCATGTATTAGTAGTAATAAGTAGTTCTAATTTTCAAAATTCTATTTAGGTGGTAAGAGAACCACAATGTTAAGAAAACTTCCCATCAGTTAAAAATGTGTTTCCAGGATACATAATCTTAGCTTCCTTTTTAACAGTCTCATCATTTATAATACCATCTCCCACTGTTTGAAACGTAGCTAATAAATCTTTTCCTATTTAGTCAACCTCTTGATATTCACAGTTAGCCAGGTGTGTATACCATTTCTGTTACCATCTCACAGTCTTGGGCACTGAAGTGTTTATCGCCAAGAGGTCTCTCATGCTTGGGAAGTTGCTGATTAGGATAACAGAGGTAGTGAACTTGGGCAAATTAAAGAGTTCTATCAGAAGATTGGTTTCTACTTCCCTAGTAGCTTGGGGTAGACTCAACTACCTTTTAAAAATATAATTTGGTCCCCACTTAAAATACAAGACTTTAGATAACTTTATTTTCTAAAACTAGGTACTAATAAACAACCAAGGGAGAAGTGTTGTTTGATTGGCATAGTAACTGCATATGTATACTGTATATACAGGGCTGATCCAAAGAAATACAATTAATCTAATCAAGATTTCAGTCTGTAAAAATACTAAATTTTATTTTCCCTTTATGATTGTATTTGATGAACACTATCTTAATGTACATTCATTATGATGCAGAGATAAAAGTAGATGTTATCTTAGATGACATAAACTCGGCACTTCGAAGTATAATTTGTTTTACTTTACATCAGGTCAAATTAGTTTTACAGCATTACGAGAAAGCTGAAAGATAAAGTTTACTCTGGTGTTAAAACCAACCATGGGCTCAGAAGTCACCTGGGCTTAAATACGTGCTCGCTAGTGCTTATGTGACCTTGTTCTGTTTCTAACCCTAAGCCTCAGTCTAGACACCTGTGAAATGCTGATGAAAACAGTGCCTCTCCCATAAAGTTGGTGTGAGAATTAACTAACATAATTTATGCAAAGCGCCCAGTATGGATTTTGGGCCTATACATGTTAGGTATTCGTACTTCAAAAATTAAACCTCTAAGATATTTTGAAGTTGCAAGTGGAATACCTTCAATTCTATAAATGTATCAGGGATCATTTTTCCTTTTGTGTACATGATTATGATAATCATTGTCAAACAGCAGGCGTTTATATTACTTAATTTAACTAAAACCATAAACTTAAGTACCCTGAGCATTTTCTTTAGCAAATTGTG
Source organism: Mormoops blainvillei (assembly GCA_004026545.1). Taxonomy (NCBI): domain Eukaryota; kingdom Metazoa; phylum Chordata; class Mammalia; order Chiroptera; family Mormoopidae; genus Mormoops; species Mormoops blainvillei. The sequence goes on along the minus strand of PVJD01001810.1, from coordinate 139,923 downwards.
CCTGATGATTCATTGAAATCAGCATGGATATTTGAATATACAATCTGTGTGTGTGATTTGAGGAGCCTCATTATTGAAATTTTTTTAAAAATTATAAACATGAAAAAATAAAATGAAAAACCATTGTAAACTTGTTGGTGCTAATAGTACCCATTTCTTTTAAATCTCTACACATAAATCCCATCAGATGTATGTATGGGCCCATATATATTTAAGTGATGCAAAGGCATAAATTATTTGTGCATTTATTTGCCAGACACTGATCACTCAGTAATATTATTTTATATCCTACCTTTTCATATTGAATAATATATGCTTCCAGGAAGTTACCCTACAAGTATCCTGAAAAAGAACATTACCTATGTACAAGATTAATCATTGCAGCATCATTTGTAACAGGAGAAAGATAGCTAATTATTCTGAGTTTAAATATCAAAAGTAGAGTTAAAAAAAACACAATACAATATACAGATGATGTTGTATAGAACTGTACACCAGAAACCTATAAAATTTTCTTAATCAATGTGACCTCAGTAAATTCAATAAAATAATTTTAAAAGAAATTAAAAAATAATGTTTTAGCACCCTCTCTTCAAAATGAGCTCTTACACTGTCTTATCATTCTTCCCTTGGTTGGATTCAAGATTATCTCCATTTTTATTTAGTCAGTTTGGTGAGTCACAAAATATTTATTGTATACTCTTTGCCAGGAATCTCTGCTAGGCCCTGTGATATTAAATTATCTGTTCCCTAAAGTGACTTATAGCCTTGACAGTTTGATAACTCCTTTTTTCATTCCTCAGGTTCACTTCGATATCCCTTTGTATAAGAAAGTAGTGAAGACTAGATTAAGCACCCACTATTCTATTCTTTTTTAGCTTTATCAGTTTTTCTGTGCCCCCTACTAGTTGGTAAGTTCCATGAGATCAGAGAGTACAATGTATCCTCAGCATTTAGCATAGTGCCAGGCCCAGTTGGTGCTCAGTTAATATCTTAACTGAATCAATGATCATCTTGCCTGAATTTTGCTTTGACTTCCCGCTGTCCCTATTTATTCTTTGCTTCATTTTTTAGTGCCTGTGTTTAATTATTTCTTCTCTGTGTGTTTGTGTCAGTGCTGTCTGACCCTAATTGGGCGAGACACTGTCTATTTAATCAATCTTTTTCCATGCCCAGAACAAAACAGTTCATGTGATCAAGCCTTTTAACTCAGAACAACTCGTTCTGAAATTAAATTATTTTAAGCTCAAGGGCAGGAACTACGGAGTTTTTGTTTCTATTCTCGCACACCTTTTCATTCTCTACATAAAATGTCATTCAATAAATATTAAGTAATATCAAGTATGCGTTCAGAGAAAATATTGACTAAAACTGCAGTGAAATAGCTAACATATCTGATAGTCTTAGAGAGTCAATATACTGCATGGATCCTGAATTTTAGCAGGTTTGGTAGCAGCCAGATCCAGATTTGAATGTTGGCTCTGCCACTGACTTTGTGGTCCTGAGCCTCAGTTTCTTCATCTTTAAGATAGAATTAGTAAAACTTACCTCATTGGGGTCTAATGTGGTATAAGTAGAATAAAATTTATAAACACCAGATACACAGTGCAATCATCTATAATTGTTTTTCTATTTTCTTTCTGACCAATTTATAGTGTTTATTAAAATAAAATAGGAGGTTCTTTACATTTGCATATTATGCCTACATATTTATTGACTTATTTTTTTTCACAAAAAGAAGGATATTCTTAAATAAACTTGAAAGTCTTTGGTTCTTTATAATTCTGGGCACATAAGACTGCATGCAGTAAACAAAAGAATTTTATGTTTCAAGTTCTAGAGATGCAGAAATCTGGAGATAGGACAAGAGTGTCCTGGCAGCGCGGAGGAGGTACAACTCTGCATATATTCTGCTTTTGATTAGCTGGCCACTAAGAAGTTCCAATTCCAAAATGAGATGTGGAAAGTACTACTCAAGTTAAGGAGAGCCAACCACTGTAAACTGGAATAAACTGGAGTAAACTGGAACGCAGTATATGATTGCCCCTATGATATGCTTTCGAAGTACATTATTAAAGTGAAAAATGAAATCACAAATATGTGTTTTTATTTTTTTTAAGATTTTCTTATTTATTAATTTCTAGAGAGAGGAGAAGGGAGGGAGAAAGAAAGGGAGAGAAACATCAGCGTGTGGTTGCCTCTTACGCGCCCCCAACTGGGAAACTGGCTCGTAACCCAGGCATGTACCATAACTAGGAATTGAATCTGCAACCCTTTGGTTCACAGGTTGGCACTCAATCCATTGAGCCACACCAACCAAGGTGTATTTTTATTTTTTAAAAGCACTATTGAAATAACATTATGTGTTGTGGAGACTAGAGTTGGAAATGAGCTACCTTAAAATCTGGCTCTTGAACTGTTCCCTGTAGGTAACTACAAATTGAGAAATTAAATAATCGAGGCTGGATAAACTTCTTGAAGTAAAATTTGAAAATTAAGAGAGGGAAAATTATACAGACACATATGTATATATATGGGATTTTGGAGAGGCCAAATTTATTTCCCTCAATCGCAAACAAAGCCAATTGCAAGGCTTCTTTGCTGGAGCAAAGCTAGCCCACAAGGGCCACTACGTCTTTCTGCAGGCAGGAAGACCCCAAAATAGAACTCAGAAGGTGAAAGCCATGTTTTCCTGGTTTCTTCTGCTAAAACTCTTATCAGGGACATCACTCCTTCTCCATTGGGAGGTGTAAGGAGATGAACAGAAACTAAAAATATTCTTTCCACAATTTTCCCTCTGAGAGAAATGGGTTAAACATTTCCTCTATGAAAACATGAGTAGCATATGCGTGTGTACAGAAACACATGTATTTCCTCTTTAATATTTGTATAAATATGAGAGAGAGAAAAGGGAGTGGGGAGAAAATAAACAGAAAATAGAAGGAAATTTTTCAATTGTTTCAAGTTTCAAAGTGAAAAGTCAGAGTGGTTATAAAAGTCCAGGAACAGCAGCTAATTTACTGAAGAAAAACTGCCATCAGTATGTCTACTGATCTTTGATCTTTTATTATTATAATTAACATTACTGTCATCATATGTTATGCCCCGAAAGTCTTGAAGACCTTAAATATTGATCATGATATCACTTTTTAGCATGTTAAGCAAGTATGTGTATCCCCTAAGAAATACATTTTGCCTTTTCATTATCACTTAAGATCCATTTTTATGTAGCATTTCTTCATTTCCAGCTTGTTTTCCTAATTTGATCCAGAAAGGATTGGAGTGGTATTATGTTATAAATTCCTGTATATATATGCTTGATTGTACTCTCAGAATCTAGAAGGATGAGGTCTTCAATGAATAAATGTTTCCTTGTTTAAAGGTCAAAAATTCCACCCATATTATCCATCATCTAAATTAAAAAAAACAACACATTGAGAACTTTAGTGTTGATAAAGAGTTCATGAATAGTGTATAAACCAATATATTCACAACATTTTTATATAAGGTCTTTAAAAAATCCATAAATATAATTGTGTTAATTTTCTTTTGGAATTTTTTATATAGGTTTTTGTTCAAATATTTTTATTTATTTATTTTTAGAGAGAGGGGAAGGGAGGAGGAGAAGGAGAGAAACATCATCGTGTGGTTGCCTCTCACGTGCCCCCTACTAGGGATCTGGCCCACATGTGCTCTAACTGGGAATTGAACCCGCAACCCTTTGGTTCACAGGCCAGCACTCAATCCACTGAGCCACACTAGCCAAGGCTCTTCTAGAATTTTTTTTCAAGGGAAGTAGCTTGCAGTAATTAAGTAATAAAACTAGTTTACTTTTAAATTTATTATTTAATTTATAACTTTTTCATTTCCATACTGCTTTTTCCTGTTTGCATTCTATTCTAAAGGATAAAAGATGTCAACATAAATTACGGATGTGACCATAGATTTTCTAGACAAAGTAGCTGTGCTTTGAATTTAATAAGACTAGAGACTAAAGGAAGAAATGCTATTTATGCTTGTCCAGAAAATTGAAATAGAAAGAATACTATTAAATATCACTGACTCACATTTTCTGTTTTCAAATTTCAGTTGAATTTGCTCTGTTTTATACTATAAATGAAGCATTTTTATAAAATAGAAGTTCTTTATAAGTACTAATAGATCCCATATTTCTATTTGTGCTTGTTTTAGCCATATTTCATGTTAGAAAATTTGGTAGATTGTGCTTATCTTTTTGTACACATTACTGGTATTTAATGAAAGGTTCCAATACCTAAACTGGCATGTAACTTTCTTAAAGAATTTATATATTCTTGGTACAATATTATTTATTTATTCTTTCTACTAAAAACTATTGTTATTACATAGAAAGAATAACATATTGGAGCAGTAAGAGCTTTGTCTTAACTGAACCTTAGAAAAAATAAATGGCTTTTCTAAAAACAGCTTTTTGATTTATTTAAATTTTAGCTAATTAAATAGATGATCAGAGTATCCTGACTGTCTTTAATATTGTGTTGTGTGCGGGGTGGGTTGTTTGTACTTTTTTTCTTTTCTCACTTTCAATGTACTAGGTCATTGCCTGATGCCCAGCGCTGCTGCGAAAGCGCTCACCGCGGCTTGCGCCACAGCCCTGCTGTTTCGGCTCCCTGAGCAGAGGAGGAGGCCTCTCCTTGTCTCCATGACAACCGAGTGTCCTCCGGAAAGCTGCAGCTAAAGACCTTCAGAGAGCTGGGGGAGGGGCTGTTTCCAAGGCAAACCTCACCTCATTTCCCCTCTTTCCAGAGAAATTTGCTTAACTGTGCCTGTTTTTTATTGTTTCTCCACAATGTTGTTACCCAAAACGCGCGCACCCACAACCTTATTTCATTTACAAAAAAGCCACGTCACCAGGATTTTTCTAGCAGCTGGGACATAGTTTCTCATCCCTCCCTATCCTTTTGTTAACTTTAACTTTGTCTCTAGTTCTATTTCCCGAAATGATTTAAATATTAATGACCACTGGAAACACAAACTCTGCCTTAACCTGGGAATATTGTTGCTATGCGTTATGAATATTTGAAAGGAATAGAACTTCTTGTTTTGCTTTTTGTTTAATCAGACTTACTATTATAATTTAAAATCGCATCACCCACCAAATAACGTTTTATAATTAGGCACCATAGATGTGTGCCATATATCAATACTCTATACAAACCTAAATTTCCTAAGTTAATTCATTTGGGGGGTGGTGAGCATTTGACTTAACCTTTGTCACAAATTCTAGGAAATATTTTACATATGTACTTATTCCTTTATATAACCTCTATTATCAGAAAATGCATATATTTTTGCCTTGTGTGTAATGTTAGTGGGCTAGTACAGGAATATTCCTTCTATTCGTCATACTTTTTCGCAAAGCTATGTATTCCAGACTTGTGGCTTCAATTAGCATCCTGAATGAAATGAATTATAATTTGTGTCAAAGCTGTCTTGGGCCCTGGACCCTTCCTTAACTTGGGGTGGTAGCCTACTGTAGAATGAATTTAGATAAAGCTGGAACTGCACTTCCCAGAATTCCCTTTGGATATGGCTGTGCTTTAGCACTGCTGCTTGTGGAAGCAACCACCATGTTATTTTATGCACTGAGGAATTCACGTGGCCCCAAGCGGTGTGCTGAATTGTGCCTGTTGCTTTTCGTCTTGAGGGATTTAGTCAGGGCAGCAGTGGGCCTGCTGCTTCTCTGACATCGTGGTTCATCTCTTTTACCTTCTCTAAGTCCTGGACCTGGTGTTTCTGGGGACCAGCTTCTAGGGCATGTCACCCATGCTCTTGATCTTCTCTTTTGGTTTCTCTGAATCCTAGGCCAGGTGCGTATGCAGCCAAGAGTTGACTAAATTTAAAGGAGAAGTAGACAAATCCACAATTACGTAGATTTTTAACATACTTTCCTCCGTGACGAATAAAATAAGCAGACAAAAAGTAAATACAGAGATGATGAAACATTAAATATGTAGATTACTGTATCTCACAATTGCAGAATAGACATTGTTTTGAAATATATACAGAACATTTCCTGAAAAAGGCAGCACCTCATCTATGAAGTACGTCCCTACAAGATTTTACTGCATTTATTTTTAAAATTTTATTTTATTGTGGTAAGAACACTTAACATGAGATTTACCCTCTTAACAAGCTTAAGTGTATAATACATTGTTATTGCCTATAGGTGCAGTGCTGCACAGCACCAGCTCTTTAGAGCTTATTTAGTTTGCTTAAGGAAACGTTATGTTTCTTGATTGGTCACCCTCCATTTTTTTCCTTCTCTAGCCCCTGACAACCACCATTTCATTCTTTGAGTCTATGAATTTGACTGTTGTAGATATCTGGTGTAAGTGGAATTATGCAATATTAATCTTTCTATGTCCTCAAGGTTTATCTATGCTGTCTCAAATTGCAGAACTTCTCTCCTGAATAGCATCCCTTTGTATGTGTACCCCACATTTTCTTTATCCAATCATTGTAGATAGACATTTAGGTTGTTTCCACATTTTGATTATTTTGAATAGTGCTGCAATGAAAGTGGGAGTGATAATATCTCTTTGAGATCCTGATTTCAGTCTTTTGGATAAATAACTAGAAGTGGGATTGATGGATCTTATAGTAGCTCATTTTGAAATTTTTTGAGGAAACTTTCATACTGTTTTACATAGCAGCTATACTATTTTTATTTTGCACTCCTGCCAATAATGTGCAAGAATTTCATTCTTTCCATATGCTTGCCAACACTTGTCTTCTTGGATGTGTAGATTAATGTTTTTCATAAAACTTGGTTAAGTTTTTAGCCATTATTTCTTCAAATGTTCTTCCCTTTTCTTCCTCTTCTCTCATTTTGGTACTGCCATTACACATACGTTGGTATGCTTAATGGTGTCTCACATTTTTCTGAGGCTGTTTGTCTTTATTTTTTCTGGCTGTTCTTGAGATTGTGTAAACTCTGCCAGTTTCTTGTCAATTTTGCTGCCTTTTGTTCTGCCAGCTCAAATTCACTGTCCAATCCCTTTAACAAATTTTTCACTGTAGTTATTGTATTTTTCAGTTCTAGAGTTTCTGATGTCACCTCCCCTCCAAGCTCATTGTTGTTATTGTTTGCTTGCTTTAAAAAAATTTTTTTTATTTCTTTAGTGTCTTGGCTGAACTAATTTGATGAAGTTTAGTTTCTCTACAGTGTTTAGCCTCTGATTTCCCTGATCAGATTGTTTTCCTTTATTTTTCTCTTTGACACTGGATGTCTTGGTGTTACCCCTGGGTCAGCATTAGCCACTTGTTGGAAAGGTTGTGCTTAAGCCCCCTTACCTAGTTAGATTTTACGTTTTTGCCATTGGATGTATGTGTGGCTTGGAGGTCATTATCACGGTCCAGGATGTTTGGGTTTTGGGTCCTATGTCCATCCAGGGACTAGTAGCTTTGAATTCTCTCTGCTCCAGAGGGAGTACAACCTTGGGCATGCGTACAATCTTTCACGCTGCCAGAGATGAGCCTGGATTTATTTTTAATCTTGGTCTCCTAAGAGTCACCCCTGGATTAGAAGAAATGGTTGTTTAATCAGTGTTTGGCAGAGGTGTCTTTAAGCCTCCTACACAAGTGAGCCTCATGCTGTGGAGGGAGTCAGGGCCGACACCAAGGACGAAGTGAAATGTTATCTGCCCTGCTGCAGGTGCTGAGACGCTGTCTGCCCTGACTAATGCTGTAAATATTTCTCTCCCACTTCTGTAAGCCCCTTTGTGCCAAATCTACACTACGACTCCCAATACCCTCCCCTGCTTAGCCCTGCATAAAAGGAATGCGGGGCTATTCTTCTGGGCTCAGAATTTAGAGTTTGTCTCCTCTGGGCCCGTGCACGTAAATAAAGATCGTGCTCCTAACCCCTCAGTGTCTGGTCGCTTCATTTTTCTGTAACAATGCCATTCTATGTGATAGGTTTGTGTGCATTTTGGGGAGTGCTTTCCTGTCTGGCCCATGCCTTGCAGAGCAAGAGAATTCAGAAATTCTCCTGAGTGAATGAAGGCTGGTCCATGAATTGGCTATGACCTTAAGAGGGCTCTTTTTGGCTTTCTCTTTCCTTGGTTCACTCCATTAAACTTCTGGCTGCTGTGTTGTTTTGCTTGTATCATGGAGCTACTAACTTCCTCTTAATGTGTACCAAGATCTCTGTAGTTTTAGACATGGAGTTCTGTAGTTTCTCTTCCAAATAAAGTCAGTCACAACAGGAACTTCTGTAAAGCTCTTTGTCCTCATCCACAATTAGAACTAAGACTCCAAACATATTCCAAAAAGTTAGATTTCTAATTTAATTACTTTCAAAGTAGAGAATATGGTGTGGTACATTATACTAGTTCTTTGAAATTTTTTGACACCTGCCTTTTGGCCTGTCATTTAATGCAATTTAATAAATATGACGTGCATTTGAAAAAAATCATGATACTTTTTCAAATGTTGCTGCAGAGTTCTTTATGTGTCTGGGATGTGAAATTTAATTATGATAAAAAATTACACATCCTTTTAGGTTTTTCTGTCTATTCACTACATTTTGGCTATTGTTAATTTCCAACAGGTTATTTCGTACTACATGTTACTTTTCTACTTTACTTTTCCTTCCTGTGCTTTTGAATTTATTAAATGTTAAGTTATTTAATTTTACTTTTGTACTAGTCTTAGCATTTTTATTTAATTTGCTATTCTTTGTGTATCTTTGAAATTTTAGTAAGCACTTTTAGCAAAGTTTAAAGTTAATACTTTTATCATCCTCCTGAACAACAGAGATTTTTGAATTGTTGAACTCTAACACCTCTCCCAGCTTACATGAAAATATTTTATTCTTTTAGCCCTATTTTTTAGTTTTAACAACAGAAGTAAAGATTATTATTGCTTTTTGCCATCACTGTTTTTTAACTTTATCCTGTTAATAACACACTTACAGTTTTGTTTTGTTTTTTGTCTCAACACTCCTTCCTGCATCTTAGAACTTTCTGATGAAATAATTTTTATTCTTCTTGAAGTATATCTTTTAGACATTTGTTTGTGAAATATATTGATAATAAAATATATCCATTTTTGTTTATCCGAAAATTTTTAAATTTGCTCTTTAGTCTTAATGATAGTTTTCCTGTGTATAAAATATCTGTTTAACAGGGAGTTTCTTGTAATATTTTTGTTATTGACGTTATATTCAAATTGTTCTGTTTGTCTTTCTCTTCTTTTTCACTTTGAAGATTTTCTCTTGGTCTTTGTTTTGAAATTTATTAAGATGTGCCTGTCTGTGGGTTTCTTTTGTTTATCCTGATCAGGATTTTTTGTGATTCCTGAATGTTAGGTTTTTTGTCCATCGTCAATAATGAAAAATTCTTAGTCATTATGTAGTCATATATTGGATTCCCTTATATTTTAATTTTCCTTTTGGAATTCCAGTTATGTTATACCTTGTCAGAACTTGCTTAAGATTTTTTATATATTTTATATCTTTGCCTCTGCTGTTTTGTTAGTGATGTTTTTCAGATTGTAATTCACTATTTCTCTCTTTACTGCCATGTGAATAGCTATTTAAATCTCCCATTTTGTTTTGATTTCAGTTTTTATATTCTTTATCTCTAAAAGTGGCATAATATTCTTCAGGTGTATCTAATAATTTTTACCTCTCATTATTCATATTTTAATTCCTCTTATTTTTAATATTATTAAACATACTTATACCTCATATCTGAAGACTGTGGATATGTTTTCCTGCTCCCATTCTGCAGTTTTGTTTTCTCATTGTTTACTTTGTTACTTCTCTTGTTATGAGTTCATGTTTCTGGGACTTTATTTTTGGGATATCTTTGAGGCCTGGGCTGAGCTGTGGTCTTTCAGAAAGGATTTCAGTTCATTTCTACCAGGAGTCTTGAACCACTAGCAACTTGTGTCTACTTTAAATTGAATTTTTACCTTGCAGTATCTTGTACTAGGCCAAAAGTATGAATTTCAGCCAAATACAGGTAAATTCTGGTCCTATGGTTATGAATTTCAAGAGATTCCCACCCCCCACCATAAACCCAGAGCTAAAACAAGACACAGAAGTTTGCTTGCCAAGTTACTTTTCTATCAGCTTTTGCAAGGTTAGTTTTAAAAATGTTTTCATTAAGTGTGTGGCTTTTTGTGGGTCTTGAATTTATTCAGGATTTCTAACCCTAATTGGATCCAAATATAATATTTGTCTTCTATTCCCTGTACACAGGTAATTAAAACCAAGCTATATGTCGCTGGGATCCATAGAAACCCTAAGGGCTCAGTGCTTGCGTACCTTTCTTTAACAGCCCTAGGGAATTTCCCTTGCTTTCTTGTAAGCCCAGTGATACATTAAAATATCCTTTAAAATTTTTTTTTGTTTTTCTATACTTTATGATAGGAATATTTTAAGATAATTGTCTAAAGTGAATTCATAAATTATCAAAAATGAAGACTATCTACATGATTAAAGTGCTAAAATCTATGTTTTTATCCATGCAACTTATTTCTCATAGAAGACAACTCAATAAAACTATTCTTTCACCAATAGAATTAATGAAATGAAGTTTTTGTTTTAGTAGTTTCTTTTAAGTAATAGATATTACTTGTAAACCACAGTTAAAGGGTAGTATTTCCAATCTATTTGTATATTTGTTAACTGATTATACAGGTGGATTATCTGAATTTAGATGCCAATAAATTTGAGAGTCATTCTCAGTTGGGACAAAAAAAATATATACCAATATTATTGTTTGGCACTTAAATATTTTTGTGTGTTTGTGCAAGAATCAATTATACCAGTAATATATCTGAATACTGATAGTCATTGATGCTTTGCTAGTCACTGCTGATAAAGAGAAGAAGGGCAAAAAAAATTAATGAGATATGCTCCGTACCTTAGATATAGACAATCTATGAGAACACATAAATTCAAAGGAAGTAATACAGCCAGCCCATTGTGATATACACCATCACTGATACACATTAGAAAGTCTGAGGAGAAATGATATATTCTACTTGGGGAAATCTGAGGAAGGTTCCTAAAAGATGATATTTGAGTCAGTCTTGAAAGATGAGTAGTGATTTACCAGGGGAAAAAAGAGAGGGAAAGACACTTCAGGCAAAAAAAAAAAGCCTGCGCCGAGACAGGAGAGATATCAAAACATTGTGCAATGTGATTCCATTGGGCAGGGAGCATGAGTTGTTGCGTGGTGGCCAATGATAGATGATAGTAGTGGGATATGTGAGAGGCAGGTTATTCAGAGTATATTTTTCTTACTCCATAATAACAAGGGAAAATTGATCTCTCGGTAATGGGGTGCTGTCTGGCTTAGAAGGTCTCAGGTACGTAATTCAGTATGTTAACTGTCAGAATTACAGAGGACAGAGAGATTCTGGAGAGGAGAGGAGATACACTGCCAACAGTGGTTAGAAGGGAGTAACAACAAATGTTTGGATGCATCAAATCATTAATGCTTTTCTCTGTGGAAAGAATAAAACATTTTAGGTGTTATAAGAGAACAATGTGCATTTTTTTATTCTTTTGTGATTAAAACAAATACTCTAGAAATACAAAACTTAAGCCCAACTTCTTAAAGTTTTGTGACAAATGTTAATTGATGATCAAGAAGTAACTTGGTTGTAGGTGATTTTACAAATAACTAATGATATCTTTGTTTTAATCTCTTTGATTATATATCAGGTGTTATCTTTTCAAAATCTGTAAGGTCACAAAGAAGAAATAATAGCCATCCTTTGAATTATTTGAAACATTCTTTAACTTTGTACTATAAAATATTTGAGGTCAATAAGATTTTTAATGGGGCTAAAGTCAAGGCCAAATGTTGTGTTTCTACTGTAATGTTTTAAAATGTATATCGACTCTTCTATTTTGGAAGATGATCATTTAGATATAATTCATATCAATTAATAGATTACTTGGCTAATGATTACAAAATAAGATACATAAAAACACTAAGGATTTTACAAAGTAATACTTGACTTCTATGTGGCATTGGCAAGATCTGAAAATTGAACAGAAAGAAGCCAATGAAATTCAGTTGTCTTCTGAGTCATTTAGGTTGCGGTTAGGGCTAAATATGAAATGCGTATTTAGATCCAATTCATCTTTTAAAATATACATTATAACTGAAGTTTTCCACTCAGGTTAAATGTTTGGTTTTGACATGACATTAATCCAAGGGACCTGAAAAAGAAAGTTAACGTAAATCCGCAATCAACTGCATCATTAATACTTTATCTCTAAATAGGAGTTCATAAAATGCATTTAATAACAAAATATGTAAAATTTATCAACTACCAAGAAACTTGGAGATGGTATCAGTTACACTGAGAAGAATTGAGATTAAAATGATTTTAGCCAGGGTATTAATTGGAGTTGATAATCATTATAGAGGGCTACTATTATTGTTATGGTACCCTAAGAGAGAACATGTGGGTTTGACCCTTTGCACACAAAAAGTTCACAAAACTGCTTTTAATAATCTTTATTCTGTAGTACTGCTTGGTGGATCATGCACTAGATTATAAAATTTATGTGAACTTTTATGTATACAGGTGTCAGATCAAGTACAGGTTTTATTAATGATATGTATTTTAAACTTCCAACAATAAAAAAAGAGGCCAAGAAATTAAATACAATAAAAAGTGAAATATTTATTCTTTTGGCTCAATAATGACGTAGCTCACCATTCTTTTTAGTAATAGCAATTCCCTGCATGCAGTTCATCAATACACTACAAGTAAATAGTTTTGTAAAATGAGTTAACATTAAATTTTTGGTTTGTGCAAAAGAAAATTATATCATTTTAGGTAATTGCACAACTTTGCCACTTTGTTTATGGCTAGAAAAGACACAACCCAAGTTATATCTCTAATAGCTTTAGTGCAGCAGGAATTAAAAAAATAAGACTAGTCTGCATAAGCAAATACTACAAAAGTTGAGTAAAAAAAACCTTCCATGAATAAAGGGTTATATTGAGCAACCATAGTTGGTAGAAAATGATCTAGGATTGAGTTTTTGACCAATGTTTCTACTATTGGCATGGTAGAAAATATATTATAACAAAGAAATTCACAAAACCCAGTGCCTAACTTTTATTTTAGGAAATTATCCTTTGAAAAGTCTTATGAATTCAAAAGTTTGGAGTTGTGATTAAAAAGAAAAAGCAAAAGCATAAAGTAAAATAAATTGCCATGTCATCAACCTGAAAATAATTTTCTTATGTACAAAATGCAACAAATAAAATTGATCATATTTTTACATTATTTATATTTAAACAAGTTTTGGACATATTTTTAGCAAAATACGAAGTATAGGTTTTGACAATAGGCAGTATGTCATGTGTTTCCTTGAAATCTAGAGAGGCACCACACAACACTCAAGTTAAATTAAAAATGCAAAAGTAAAAGTGCTTTTAAATAACTGCAAGCTATTCTGCTTGACATACTAGACAGAGAGCTGGCTGAATTCAGTCTACCACCAACTTGTGACTTCTTACCAAGACTTATGAAGAATGGATTGAGTAAAATAGAGCAGCATAGGCAATATTAACATGCATCAGTGATAGTCTTCAAACTATTTATGTTTAATGAATGGTACAGAATACATCCCTGTTGGTAGCTCGCAAAAGACACATACACTGTGGTACATATTTGATTTAATAGAAGATTTTTTATCAGGCTGTATATATACTTATATATATATATATTTGCCCAAACATGCACCACAGGAAAAAATAACTATTTACATAACAGAGGGTGTTTAATTGACATAAAATGTCAGCTTTGCTAAGAGCAGAAGATGGCAAAGCAATACTTCAGCAGAAAGTGAAACAACTATTCTAAAGCAATACTTTAGATATTCTATACCTTTTTCAAACAGATTATTAGATTAATTTTTTTTGAAAGCATTTAACCAAAATTAAATATAGAGCTCTGGAACCTGGAATAAAATTTGCACTTGCTGAAAAATAAAAATAATCCTTTAAAATTAGAGGAGACTTTACAGGCACATAACTGTTCAAATATAAACAAACACAGACTGAAACACTTTCAAAATTAAAGTCACCTAGAAAATAATGGAAGTACCTGAAATTGTTGATATTAGGATTTTGTTTCTGTTTTTGAGCTAGAATTTCACTTCTCAGACAAAACACTTTTGTCTGATTATTTGAGAAACTTTTGGGATAGGACCACAGGGATCATATACTTTCTTCTCAACTCAAACCTCATTTACAAAAATAGCAACATAGTATTATGAATAAACTATGAATTAGGGACCAGGGATAAATTTTGTAAAAATATGGCAGATGTGGAAGTTAAAAATAGTGTGGATGCAAGTACGGTACTGAAAGTGTTTGGTGTAGTTACAACGATCACTTTGCACAACTATCCCTACAGTCTAGGTAGCCATTGAGTTTCTCCTCAGCAGTGTCAGCTGGTAATGATAACAGCAACCTTTTGTCAATGTTGATACCCTGACTCACAGAGTTGTAGTGACAGAGTGGCCACTGTCTTGTTATAGGCACTGACCATGAGTATTTGTTAATAGTCAGTTTGGCATAGACCTCCTCTGGGAGTGCAGTTGACACGTAGACTTTACCTTCATAGGCTGTAAACAATTGATTACAAAGATAACTCTTTGTTTCTTTTTACTTTTGATTCTCCCTGACCTCTCTCCCTTTGCTTTCTTTTTCTGGTTTGTCTTTCTCAAACTTTTCTTTGTCTGGCTTTGTCACACTATCGTAGGAAGGAGGAGAGGTGGTAGAGGAACTCCCATCTGTTTTTTCTGGGGTGGAGTTCCCATTTAATTTGTCCATAATCATGTCTTCTTTTATAGGTAAGTCAACCCTCCCTTTGATTGACTCTTTATTATATTTACTTGATACCTTTTTTAACCTTTGCTTTAAAAGATAACATCTGAAATTACGCTGAATGATAGCCGCAGACACCTCCTCTTGTTTGCGTTTCAAAGTGGTCGTGATGGGCTCATAGGAGACTTTGGATGGGTTCGATGCCATGAAACGGTCTTCCATCTGTATTCGAAGGGCATCCATCTCTCCACTCTCACCCAAAACGCGCTTTGTAAAGGCAAATAAAATGTCGAGGCAGTGGATCCGGTCTCCACTGACCATGGGCAGATCCATGGCAATGAGCTGGACTTTGTTTGGTTTTGCTATAAGGAGAGGAGGATCCAGGGCAGCTGCAAAATCAGAGAGCTTGGAGAACTCTATAAACTGGGTGGCATCGGGATCAAACTTCTCCCAGACCTCGTAGAACATCTCAAAGTCGTCCTCACTCAGGGGCTCTGCGCTTTCTTCCGTAGCAACACTGAAGTTCTCCAGGATGACAGCGATGTACATGTTCACCACAACCAGAAACGATATGATGATGTAACTGACAAAAAAGAAAATCCCAACGGATGGGTTCCCACAGTCTCCTTTAACAGAGCTTCCAGGGTGAATTGCGTCAGGGTCACAGTCAGGGGGTGCACTGTTGAGAATAGGTGCTAACAAACCATCCCAGCCAGCGGAGGTGGTGATCTGGAACAGGCAGATCATGCTGTTGCCAAAGGTTTCGAAGTTGAACATGTCATCAATTCCAGCTTCCTTTTTAACATAGGCAAAGTTGGACATTCCGAAGATGGCGTAGATGAACATGACCAGGAAGAGCAGGAGGCCGATGTTAAACAGCGCGGGGAGGGACATCATCAGAGCAAAGAGCAGCGTGCGGATCCCCTTGGCCCCTTTGATCAGCCGCAGGATTCGGCCGATCCTGGCAAGACGGATCACTCGGAACAGGGTAGGGGACACAAAGTATTTTTCTATCATCTCAGCCAGAAACATACCTGTGGAGAAATACAGAAAACAGCTAAACAGTGAATATCTTATGATTACACGAATACTTATCGAGGTCTGTGGAAACAACAGATTTGTTATGAATATAAACTTTTGCTAAATATTGGGATCTACTCCCTAACTTAGCAATTAAAGATTATAGTTTTATACAGTTCATCCAAAAAGTCATAGGCCAATATGGATTTTTGCAAAATTGAACAAATTAAGTGATGTCAGAGAGTAATATGGCAATTTCAGTTTATACACACCTAATTGCTAATGAACAGCTATCCTCACATATGAAATGTGCCAGTTACAAACAAAGATCGTTTCTGAAATCTCCAAATATATTGTTTTCTATTTTTGAATACCAACATTTTTTGGTTAGAGGAAAATGATGAAGACTGTTAAACTTTAGATCTGCACACACTGTAATTCTCAAATCTGATTTCCATATTACACAGCTCTCAGGGCTTGAGGGACCTTCCTACAACTACACTCTCTCTGGAATGAAAACATTCTTACCTACAATGGAGAGAATAACCACCACAAAATCAAAGATGTTCCAGCCTATGGTGAAGTAGTAGTATCTGAGGGAGATAAGCTTTAGTACAAATTCTCCAGTGAACAGGATAATGAACACAAGGTTGATCCGGTACAAAACTTGAGTCATATATTTGCTCTGATCATCCGTTTCCACCATCATGGTGACCATGTTCAGGCAGATGAGGATCATGATGCTGATGTCAAAGACTTGTCTGGTTACAAAATCAAAGACCATTCCCTGGAATTTGTTCTAGCAAAAGAGAGGAGAGAGAGAAGGTTAATATGCATATTTCATAAATAACGATCCAGTAAAATTGTAGTGGAAGTTCTTCCACAAGTGACCAGAAGATGTGTACTCTTCTCACATACCCCAAACAACTCTGTGTGCTCCATTTTTCCTCATGTTTAAAAAGGAGAAAGAAATGAAAAATCTTCATATGACAAGAACAAAACATAATTGATTTATTTAGGTTCTATGGGAAAATAAAGCTGAATAAGGCATAAATTGGTAGCAATTCACTGATAATATATATGGGCTTTGCTTGACTTTAAGAACTATGATTATTTTTACAAAAAATAATGCTAACTAGTAATGATGATTTACAAAGTAGGTTAATATACACAGACTTGTAAATGAATGAATACACCAATTCATTTTTCAGGACTGATAGTATCTTCTTTCCATCTCTCTCTCCCGCTAAATATGTCAATCATTTTCTGTTTAATTCTACCTCTTCTCACTGTGATATTTAAATGACCTTTGGTCAAGCAGGATCATGTCCTTTTGTATATATCCTGTACCTCCTCCTTTCATCTCCTATCCAGTTATAACTACTCTTAAAAATAAGAAGTGAAGTCATTTATAGGACTCACATGACCTTGTCACGTTCTAGCAATGACAGGTTTTAGGATTTTGGGTATGATATTTACCTTCTTTGGGCCTCAGCTTTCCTATTACATACATCTAAGAGGACAGGTGAGTTAGAGTACAGTTCTGTGAACATACACATCATTATTATGCCTTCCTATAATTACAAAGCCCTACTAAGTGTGCATTCAAATATGTCCTTCTGTAATTTTGTATTATTGTCCTATAGTAATTCAGGAAACTATTTTGAGGACATCCTTTTCCTTTCCAAAAAAAGTTAAGTATTTTTTTTATTCATAAAAATAAAGAGAACAAACAGCATAGAAAAGGGCCATGGATGTCGGGTGGGAAATCTGAAAAACTCCATCTACTTAAAAGGCCAGGAAGATGCCTACACAAGATCAGAGGAGCGGGGACCCAGCACGTTGTTGGCAGCAGCAGGGATGGTAGGAGCCTTAAACCTGCTTGGGAAGCCGTTATCAGGAACCCTCAGTTAGAAGCGTTCAACTGACAAGCTGCACAGTACATTCCTCCATTTTAAAGAACTTAGTAATTCTTATTGAGTGTCGCAGTTGTGAATTGTGTTACACAGTATGGACTTCACGATTAGGCCATATTATGCATTGGGGATACCACACAATATGTTCTCATCCAGAGCACTGGCCAGTTTCATCATTTGGAAATAAGGCTTTGGAATATTAAAGAAAATGAGTCATTCTTACTGCTGGCCGAGGTATGGGTTTTTGAGGTTTCTTAGACCCAAGTTTCTTCATTGCATTGTAGTATTTTTTCTGCTCCTCTGTCATAAAAATGTCCTGACCTCCAAAGTGAAGACATAGAATAAAATTGGTTACAATCTCAACATGTGTTACAACACACTTTTACCAAAATATTCCTGGGTCTTTCCTTTAATCCTTAGTTTTAAAATGGATTATTATCTTGTTTCATACAGATTTATTCTGCTTTTTCTATTTATGTGAAATCCTGAGTCCTTTAATATTCTATAAAACCCATAATCACATAAAACTCTGGTTAGTACATGATCTTAATTTGATTATATTATGTTTAGAAGGAGGACTGGAGATCTCAAATATATCTTTATGAAGAAAAATGTTTTCTTGGCCTATTTCACCATTGAGAGCTTTACTTCTTTATTCAGCAGCTGTTGAGCACTCCTGCATGCTAGACCGTGTCTCTGGTGCCAGACTTATACAGCTGTGTAAGACACAGTGTCTAGGTGCAAAACAAGCATCACAGGCACTGCAGAGATCCATTCCAAGGCTCAGAAATGGACTTTATGTAGGAGGCTACCTGTAAGCTGGACCTTAAAGGATGGTTAAGGGTTTGGTAAGCAAAAGATTCCGGGAAGAGAATACATTCTGTGTGAAGTCAGGAAGGTAGAAGAACATGGCTTGCTCAAAAAAGGGCAGAAAAACCATGTAGCTGTGTGCGTAGCAAGTGATTACGTTGATGGTGGGTGGACAGTGACTGGAAAGGAGGGAAGTGAATGTAGAAAATGTGTTATCGGAGCAAAGGAAGCCAGACGACCAGGTGGAGTTAATCCCTGAAAGGCTCCATAAGCACAAGTAAAGCATTGCAGGTGGAGGCTTTGAAGCTGTGGTCACATTTTTTGGGTCAGAAAGACACTGAAACAGATCTGCAGAGGATGAACCTGGAGAGAAGACACTGATTAGAGTTGGAACCCTCTGCAGCTGAACTGACAATGGAGAGAATGGAAAAGGATATCAAAACGATCTAAGTCTATCACAACTATGAGTGTCCATATATAACAGAACCTAGGAATGGAGAAAGGGGAGAGTTGAGGAATACTTATCTTCTTTTTCTGTTGGTTGAAGTTATCTATGATGACACCAATGAACAGATTCAGAGTGAAGAATGATCCAAAGATGATAAAGATGACGAAGTATAAATACATATACAGATTTTCTTCATATACAGGCTGAAGTTGGACCTAAATAATATGGAAAATATTAAACATTTAAAAACCAAAAATTGCTTAAACTAAATTAACAATTTAGTAAGGGTCATTATTTAATATAGAGCTATTTTTGCCTTGCCCTCAAAGAGTACTCTGCAAAAATGATTCTTTTTTCAAATTGGTATGATGTAGTATAGTGAAAGTTTATAATTTTTATGATTGTTCTTGCATCAGTTTTCCCATTGTGGCTTATTTGTACATATCGTTTAGAGTAAATAACAGTGATATAAACAAGGAAAGCATTTTGAGCCTATTATTAGTCTTTTTTTTTTCAGTATTTTCAATTTGGGTTAGGAAATTCTGGCTCATGGAGATGGGGCTTTAGTAACAGAACATCAACTTCTACAAGGAAAATTCAGCGTAAACAGATATGTTCTGAGGAATTATTTTTATTCCTATTTTTAAAATTGAGTTTCCCTGAAACTTGCTTGCTTTTATCATGGTATTTTTGGAGGTTTCTTCCCAGGCCCTGGTTTATCATGTTCTCCAGGGATAAGGAGAGACATGTTACTTCCCCACTGAGCATCTTCTTAATCTTAAGGGTCTCATTTACTGGATCAATCTTGTGTCTTGTAATCATGCAATTAGATAACTTTTCATGTTAGATATATATTATACAATAGACATGTCAACCAAAAAATTATTTATATTAAAGTGTATTGTCTTCTAAAGATCATATCTACATACAATTGTAAATGTTCTGATAACATCTAATATAAAATTCTGGACTTCTCAGTTAAATTAGAACAAATGTTCACCATGAAAAATCTAGTAGCTATAAATAGTATTCAAGTGATACTTACATCTCGTGAGTCAACAGCAGCATACATAATGTCCATCCAGCCTTTAAATGTGGCCTGTAAACAACATATATTTGAATTCTGTATAAAAATCTAATCCAAGAATATGCATTTTACTATATGAAAATATGATAGTGTTATTATAAATAACTTTTTGTACAATATTATGAAATGTTCTATAAAGAGATTGAAGTGAACTCAATGAAAAAATGAAACTGAAATAGAACAAGATTTTGAGTCTGGAACTGTTTTCATTGTTTTTCTTGGAAGGATTTCCCTTTTATTTCTACTCTAAAATTAAACTAGATGCTTGATTCATAAAACTCCCATCTCAGCCTCAAATGCCTTTCATGCCGAAAGGTAAACTCTATGATTCAAACCTATGGCATGTTTAAATACAACTCAGTCATTTTTGTTAATAATTATTGATTAGTTAATATACTGTCAACTAAGTCAAAATTACTAAACATCATAAATTTTGAAATTCACTCCATAAAATTTGCATTTATGCACATTTTAGAACCATACATTTTAGATGTTGGTGTAATTAATTACATGGCTAATAATCCATGCATTTAGTTCATTACTACAATACATGCATTATTATTTTAATACATTTCATTGTTCCTTTGGCAATGATTGCTGCAAAAGCCTAGAAATGCTAATAGCACAGTAGTGCTCAATAATATAACAAGAAAAAACAAGAAGCAGAAATATAAAATCACATTAAAACACCCCAAAAGCTGAACACTAGGGAAATGCATTATAAAATAACTGCAAAACATCTTCCTTACAGTCAAATCAAGCTTATGGTATAGGTGTTATCTGCCACTTTTGTCAGATATTAATCATTCGAACAAAAGAATATCAGAAATTATCTTACTTGAAGCATTTTGAAAATGTTTTCAAAGCTCACACAGTGGCCACTTACCACCTGAAGCAATGCAAGATATCCAGCACCAACATTGTCGAAGTTGACTTTCACGTTTTTCCACCGAGCTTGTTTGCCGAGAGCCTTACAATCACTCAAATTGTTGACCTCGCTAACTTCAAACATGTTACCTGTAGTTGTGTTAACACAATGGTAGAACTTGCCAGCAAACAAATTCACACCCATTATGCTAAAGATTAGCCAGAAGATGAGACAAACCAACAGCACGTTCATGATAGAGGGAATCGCTCCAACAAGAGCATTCACAACCACCTAGAGGAGGAAATGAGGATAAGGAAGCTTACAGATTGCTAAAATGGAAACCATTCCTTTCATTTATTTAATACTAAAATAGGTGTGGAAAGAAATAAAAATCTAAGTGGACAAGTTGTTTCCTCTGATATTTTCTAGGACATATTTGTAAGGGAAAACAGTCACACAAACAAAAAAGGTAAAGGATTTAAGAAAAGCAAAATATGTCAAAACATGAAAAGAAAGAAACAAAGGCTGATAAAGTAAGATGGAGTCAGAAAATGTTTGTATGCTGGGGAAAAAAAAAGATACATTAAATATCAACAGAAGAAATAATCATCATTCAGTAATATGTTTTAATTTTCAAGAGTATTAAAGAATGACTGATGATTTTAAAATGTGATTAAACAAATCCTTTACAAATAGGCAAACTATTAATAATGCATTAAATCTGTATCCTCAGAAAAAGTTAAGTTTTCATGGCTATGAGAAAAGGATTAGGAATTTGCAAGGTCCTTTTTTGCTTCTATTGGTAAATCTCCATTTAAAAAGTATATTAAAGTAGGAAATGAGATGGAATTTATCTCTGGACATTAAAGTACTGAATATGTTCCAACTGTTATTATTCCAACTCTCTTCAATGTTCCCTTTGGGGCACATGTTACTTCACCAGCCCCACCAATTTCATTAAGGAGAAAATAAGTCACATTTCCTTTAGTTACATTCAGAAGAGATTAAGATGTATTTTGAAATATCTAGGGCTGTCAGCAATATCTTTTCTTATCTAATTGAATCTGGTTTATATTGTACTATTTTGTGAAGAATTTACATTAAATGAAACTATTTATTTTAAAATATTGCAAACATTATTTTAGAAATCAACAACAAGGAATTTTAAATTGAAAGCACAACCTGAAATCTGAAATGGTAATAATTTTATTTGTTACTTAAATTTTATTTCTTTTAGAAATTAAGTCAAATATATTATACTTAAGTCAGGTTTTTGCTACTAAATTTTTAGTAAAGATTTTATTTATTTATTTTAAAGAGACAGGAAGGGAGGGAGGAAGAGAGGGAGAGAAACATCGACATGTGAGAGATACATCAGTTGCCTGTCACTCACCCCCAGCTGCGGATTGGCCTACAACCCAGGCATGTGCCCTGATGGGGAAGCAAACCAGTGACCTTTCGGTCCATAGGCCAGTGCTCAATCCATTGAGCCACACCAGCCAGGGTGCTACTAAAATTTTTTTATAAAATGACCTCTACAAATTCTCTTGACATCAAATGAATTCATGACACATTTTACCATATTTTAGAGCTGCAATGTTAATTCTACCATATGACTGAACTGAAAATGACAGAATATTTTTCAGATTAAAATAAATATCAAATTAGAACAAATCGTTTTGTTTAATTGCTTGAGTACCCCCTCAAAAATAAATTGTTAATTTGAAACCATGCAACCAGATGACTGCTTAACTAGTGTCAGCATGGTAAAAAGTTGGTGTGAAAAGAACTTGAAATTTTGTAATTTTATACATTTTATTTTGTGACATTATCAAGTAGCAGTGGAATAAAATTATAATGTAAAACTAAGCATTTCTTTGCTTGCAGTGATTTGAAAAATCTGGGGAGTGGTTTCATTCTCTTCCATGAGGGAATCTCAAAGTCAAGACTGATGTGTTTTTATTGCCCAAACAAACCACCCCCTAAGATAAAAGAAAGCCCTATGACCTACAACAAATTCAACAGCCATGTGAGTTGGCAAGCTGAATTAAACAAAGCTGGTCTTTGTGCTTAATACTATTTCAAGGGCCATTGCAAGTCAGAATGTATGCTGGGGAACATGTTTATGTTTAGGTGCATGAAATACACACTAAGGAAGGACCTAAAGAGGAAAATATCAGTGCTATAAAAAAAGTGAACCTCATTCAGAATGCTCACTTAAAGGGAGGTCTATAAAACAAACCCCAGGGGCTGCCTGCAGTGTTTAATCATCTTAACTCCCTACTTTGTTTGCTTAGGAAATATAGATTTTGTCAGATGCTACAATTTAGTGTTATTTTCTTGTACAACAGTTATTTTTATGACTGATATTAATTGAGGAAGTAAAAGCACACAGAAACCATTTTACCTTTGATGCATTACCAGTAATTTTTGAGGACTCAAACTACCTACTGAAGAAGAAAAAAAACTCTTCTAGAGTGAAGGTCAGTAGTAAATAGTCATTTCAAAGTGTGGAAGCAATGAAAGGAAAGAAATAACAGCACAAGTTTATGGAAATTGTGGAAACATCCTTGAACTGTCACCAGAAGACCTGGACTCTTGTCCTAGTCCCAACCACAAACAACTTTTTGAATGCCTGTTTCAATTTCAGGGGACTAGGTTTAGTGATCTCTAAGAGTCCTGCTCTGAAATTTTGTCATTCTATGAAATAAATTTCAAAAGAGTATGGCACCCCTCTGTATCTAAATCATTACCTACATTTAATTTCGATATGAATCATCAGAGAGCTTTTCTTCTTCTTACCCTCATGCCTTCAAACCGGGATAAAGCTCTTAGAGGTCTTAAAGCTCTTAGTGTCCGGAGGGATTTGATGGCACCAAGTTCTGAGTAGCCGAGAGCATTGGCTACCAAGCTAACCAAAGAAACCTACAAAAAGAAAAATTATTCATCAGTCTAACAAGAAATAAACTGCTGACTGAAGGCATAGGACATGGTGTGTATTCTTTAATGACAACCATATAAAACTTCAGACATATCTTGGCAGCTTTCATCTTCCACATAGTGGGATCATCTCACATGGTGAGCCTCACCTCATACTATTGCTTTTCTTACCAGTGAAGCAGGAGTCCTTGCCCATTTTTATAAACATTTGTGAACTCCTTCAGGTAGATATTTCACCCATGCAACCCTTTTCACCCTGTGTGTGTATGTGTGTATGTGTGTGTGTATATATATATATATCACTAATGATTCAGGACTTGATGCAAAAGCCATATCCTCCAGGTGCCCTAGATGTGTGCTTAGAAATCATGTTTCTCTCCTGAATTTATGTAGTATCTTGATTTTGCATAGTGGAAGCATTTGCCATGTAATAGAGTCAATACATCCATTGGATGGTTTAAGGGCTTAATTTCTTCAGAAAAGGGCTGTTGCAAATGGATCTAAATGAATCCTCCTCAACAATCTTTTGAAGACAGATGAAAATAATGATCTACTCAAGAACACATGGTGTAAAGGGTGACACGAAAACCAGAACTGAGGCTTTAAAAGCAATTGGAGCCACTGTCCTCTCATTCTTTAATTTAACATTCATTTCATTTATTGAGCTATTCATTTCTGTCCAGTGTTTGCTGTCACAGAAGACTGGAAAGACAGGAAAGGTTATTAGAGAACACACAGGCTTCTATATTCTGGGCTCCTTTGCCTCGGGAGGCATTAACAGCTTCTTTATATTTCTGAAGCTTCTTACTGAAGACTTCCCTCATACTCCCAACCAAGTCCTTTATTTAAAGATAAATGGCTGCAAATTTTTCAAGACCTTAAAATAAGGAGGCTCGTGCTTTGAATGGGAAAGGAAAAAAGTAATGGCCAGAACCCGAAAGTACTGGCAGGTTAGGGAATTGTGGGTTCAAAGGGTAGGGAGCACCCACCACTTGCATGTAACCGCCTCAGACTGAGTGTGTGTATTGCTAGAGAAGCTGGGCATTATTGAGCTGCCCTTCTTGTGGTGGACCTCATCATTTTGTGTAGCACAAAAACTCATTTTATTAATTTAACTATTGTGGAAACCTTAATATTCTTTAAAGGCAAGTTTGAATAATTTTAATGACTTCCAATATAATTAAAATTTGAAAATAATGTCTTCTGTGGGTAGGGTGCTTTACAGCTTGCAATGATCTTTTTCATTCTATCGCTGTCTCAAAGTAGTCAAAATGACTAGTTCAAGAAAAGGTAGCAAGGGGCAAGCTCATAATTGGAATGTAGGTCTTCTGTTTTCAAGTTCAGTATTTTCCATATCAGTAGCTTTGTCCCTAAATTTCAATATATAGTGTTTTGGTCTTCATGTCTTTTGTGCCCAACACAAAAGCACTCTTGGTAATATATACAAAGTATAACAGAAACCCTATGCCAAAAACTGAATTTTTAGTGCAAATTTACATGATTCCAGGTACCTCACTACACAGAAAATACGATGTGAAACTGTCTATGCTAGATGTCACAGGGTGGTTTAGCCGGTATCCACATTTTCCCACATCCCTACGGCAGCTAAGTTGAGAAGGAAAGAAAGAATGCAGGAGGGATGGCGGTTCTGAAGGAGACACTGGAGGCTCTGTGATTAGTTAATGAAACAAATGATATGAATTTATTTCCCTTAAAATGGCTAAAGATAATTTTTTAAGGTTAATATAAACAGTTAAAAGGTTAGGAACATATGATTACAGCCATACATTCAGATAATACATCCAAAATCTTGCATAATTTTCGATGGCAAAATTGAGAAGCATTCCTATTAAAGCAACAAATAAAAGAATATGGCCACTATCAGCATTATTATTTAACACTTTCTTGGAAAGGAAATAGAAGTAAGAATTTAAAAAAATGAAAAAGTCATTATGTGCAGATATATTTTTGTTGATCTCAAAAAGCAAAAAGCAAAAATAAGGGAATAAAGTGAAAACTATTATAAACAATAATACGATTATTTTAGGCACTAATATATTTTTTATTTTTTCACAGTCTATCTAAATATCTTTTGGAATTATGCAAACTTTAAAATATTAAAAGAAAAAAGAATAAGATAATCTAAAATATTATTGCTTTAAGATGAAGAGCAACCAAATAGGAAAAATTTCTTCTTATACTAACACCAATTATAAGCCTGCAATAATTGATGCTGTCATATTAGTAGACAAAGAAATTAAATAAAATAAAACTAAATTAGACCCAAGACATACCAAGATTTAGCACACAGATAAGAGTAACGCTTGGAATGAGAGGTAAAAACAGCAGCTTAAATGAGAAACATTTTGAGGAAAAGAATATTAGAGACTAACCTCACACCTTACACCAAAAAAAAGTCCCAGATTGATCACAAATTAAAATAAAAATGGATGAAGAAACAAAACTGAAACTATAAAACTGGAAAGAGACAATTAAAAATATTTTAATAATCTTGAAAGGAAATGGTCTTCAAGAGCATGAGAAAAACCAAGGAGGAAAAAAGAAAGATGGATAAATTTGACTAAATCAATATGAAAAATTTCTACATGACAAAAAACAAAATTGAGAGACAAATGCCCAAATAGGAAAAATGCTCATACCACATGTAACAAATAGTAAATTTTCTTAATATAAAAAGAAATCTTACAAATCAGTGACTAGAAAGTCATTAAGCAAATAGTAAGCATGCATTTTTTAAAAACTTTTATTTTAATCTGTGTTTGAACAATATGTTTAAACTCCCTATTGAAATTCAACTTGAAGGAAAGCAAAGGGACACAAAGAATGTGAGAACAAAGAGGGGAGTTAAAAATTATGGATATTAATATCCAAAATACATAAAGATCTCATACAACTCAACACCAAGCAAATAACAATCCAATTAAAAAATCGGCAGAGGACCTGAACAGACACATCTCCCAAGAAGACATACAAATGTCCAACAGATGTGTGAAAAGATGCTCACCTTCAGTAGCTATGAAGTAAATGCAAATCAAAACTACAATGAGATACCACTGCACACTTGTTAAAAAGGCTATTATTAATGAAACAGATAATAAGTGTCGGAGAGGTTGTGGAGAAAAAGGAACCCTTATTCACTGCTGGTGGGAATGGTACAGCCACTCTGGAAAACAATATGGAGGTTCTTCAAAGAATTAAGAATAAAGTTACCACATGACCCAAGAATCCACCCCCCCTTCTGGGTATTTACCTCCCCAAATTTGAAAACATTTATTCACAAAGGCATATGCACTCCTGAGTTCATAGAAGCATTATTCACCATGGCCAAGACATGGAGAAAACCTAAGTGTCTTTTGATAGACGGTTGGATAAAGATGTGGTACATTTATACAATGGAATACTACTCAACCATAGAAAAGAAGAAATGCTGCCATTTGCGACACCATGGGTGGACCTTGAGAATAGCATGTTAAGCGAAATAAGTCAGTCAGGAAAAACTAAAAGCCGTATGATTTCACTCATATGTGGTATAGAAAACTGAAACTCATAGACACAAACACAGTATGCTGGTTACCAGAGGGAAGGGGGATGGGGAGGTAGCAAGAGTAAAGGGAGTCAAATATATGATGACAGAAGATAATTTGACTTTAGGTAGTGGGTGCGCAATGCAGTTTACAGCTCATGTATTATAGAAATGTACACTTGAAACCTACATAATCTTATTAACATCACCCCAATAAATCTAATAAAATAAAAATAACAAAATTCCTGACTATGGAGAGCATAGGAATGATTACTTTCTCAGTCACATAGAAACCTAAGTGCCTTCAGAAGTCAAATTGTGCCCAAGAACTCTCAAAGGGCTCTGGATCTGCAGGCACCAGCTTCCTCCCATCTAGGGAGGTAATGGATAGCACTGAAAACAACTGATTCAAAGTCTCTACAGGAAAGCTGGACACCCTTGAGTCCCCTCATCTACCTCTCTTCAGCTCTGCAGGAGAGCAGAATAGAATAAAACACCTTCACAACTGAACAGAATAAAATCTATATCTGCAATAGAAGTCAGAACATAGAAGCAATCTCTGTTGTGAGACCACAAAAGCCTCTTTAATGCATAATGAAATTGGGGGGTTTCTTTTATTAATAGTACCACAAGGTTTAAATAACAGGTGGGCTAACTCAATATTTCTTAGAGCAAGGGCACTTGGAACTTGAGATCTCTAGATGCACACCTCCTCCCTTCCCCTCCAGAACAGTCCTCTTTCCTATCTGCTAGGCAGCTGCTGAAATGGGGCTCAGAGAGTGGGGAGGGCCAGGTACAAAGCTGCCACTGAAGTGGCCGCAAAGGGCTGTTGGTGAAGACAGGAGGTGGGGGATTCCAGAGGTGGTGAGATTGGGTCAGCTGGGATGGGTAAGTTATGGCAGGAATGGTATAAAGTGTATCTAGTGTCTGTGAGAAGTGAGAACAGTTCCTACGCAATGTCAGTCAGGAATGAGAGCTCATCTTTACGTAAGGGGAGGCTGTAACTCAGGGGCTGCCTCTTTGCCTTTGACATCCCTTCAGCTTCTGTCTTAAGCTTTTACAGTTTATTGATCTGTCTCTAACTTTGCACATGATTAGAAAATCCACAATGCTCACAACCTACATAAAAAGAAATATCTTGGTCATTATGCCTTTTGTATGTTTCTTTTGTGGTAGTGGGAAGCTGGGATGAACACAGCCCGCATGTTCACCCCGGGGAAGGATGGGTGAATTCTGGAGGTGCATTACTGAAGACTGAGAAATGGCACTCAGGACCATGGGCTCAAGGGGGATGTCATCTAAATACTACAAACAAAATTGTTTAAAAAATGAGGACTTTCTATGTTTACTTCCTTGTCTGAATTTCTATAATTCAGTAATCTCAAGATACTTAAATCAAAATAACACTATATGTTATTCATGCTGAAAAGACAAATCACTGTATTTTTATTTAGGAATGCATCATCCTCAATAAAATACACTATTGGGAAATACTTCTGTTTATGGGGTATGTAACTATGACTCTATCCTCAGGTTTAACAATTTTGGGGGGGGATAAGAATTGTTTTTGTAATTTTACATAGTGATTATCCTCACCTACAAAATTGGGATCATAACAGTAAATGCCACAGTGGTTGTTGTGAAGATCAAATGAATTGAGACTAAAGTTAGTTGTTATTAATATTATACAGGAGAACCCTTGTCTGTCTTTAATGTTGCCGTTTAGAATCCTGGCTGATGAGCTTGTGTGGTATCCCTCAGGAAGGGCTTTAAGAAGAGAAAGAACTATGAACATCTCCCTTTTTTCTTTCTTTTTATCTTCACCTGAAGACATTTTTATTTTTTCATTGCTTTTAGAGAGAGAGGTAGGGAGAGAGAGAAACATCAACGAAAGAGGCAAACATTGATTGGTTGCCTTCCATACATGCCAGGACTGGGGATCGTGCACACCCAGACTGGGAATTGAACCCGCAAACTTTTAGTTATAGGATGATGCTCCAACCAACTGAGCCACACAAGCCAGGGAACCATTGGCATCCTACTACAGGTGGTATTTGATGAAGATATAACTGGAGGTAGGAAGAACATTTAATAAGCCATTATTTGGTCCAGTTAGTCGTAATGGTGTCAGTGTTAAAGGCGAGGCCCCAGACCCCCAATTCATATTTTAGTTGGTAACATGGAGAATTTGCTAATCGACTGGTTGCGAGGAGCGATAGAAAAGGAAAGGTGGAAGATGACATTTGATTTAGTTTTATGGATATACCACCATCAGATTAAACAGGGAATTCAGGGAAAAATACATGATCAGAGGGGAAAGATAATGAAGGTACTCATGCAGGAGGAGTAGAAGTAGGTATTACCTGGGAAGCATTTAGAAATGTGGGTTGTGGTTTTGGGAAGGACTAGAATAAAAAGCTTAAAATCTCTGTGGTAAAAGCCATGATCTTTTAAAGAGTGGAATAGAGAATTGTATACTGTTAAATTAATAGGATCATCTACTTAAACCTGGTCAGTGAGAAAGTTTTTTTTTTAATATTAATGATGTTAAAAGAGAATTAAATCCTTCAAAAAGAAAAAAAAAAGGGACAAAATGAATCATTCCCACGAGGAGACATTTACAGAAAAAGCCAAAGCGCATACTAGACTGTTTACACAGAAGTATACCTGGAGAAAGATGGGAAATTGGTATGAAATGACAATAATTTATAGTTATTTGGTTCCTTTGGAAGTTCTTTTAAGATAATCTAATTCTATTCACAAAACCTCCAGCTGAATAAGGAAGGTATGTACATAGAAGGCATTTTATTGTTTTCCTTCACCACCGTGGAGTATAATGTGGGAACCCCTTCACTAGTGCAACACAATATTTCAAATAAGTCTGTGCGCTACTGCAAAATATGGGACGAAGAACACAGTGCTAGAGAGAGGTAGCTCTGCCCCTTACTAGATGTATGACATCTCTAAACCTCATTTTTTCAGCAGCAAAATAGAGATTATAAGACTACATCACAGGATTGTTAAGAGGGTTAATAAATAAAATTTATAATTAAAAAGCGATATTGATAATAAGTTTTGTATTGTAGAGGTTAGGAGCACAGTCATTAAAGTCAGACTCCTTGGGTACAACATCTATCTTAGCGCCTTACTAGCTATGTTTACTCAAGCAATTAACAACCTTTCTTTGCTTTAGTTTCTCCATCTGTAGAAAGAGAATGGTTAGGGTTTCTAACTAAAAGAGTTTTGAAGATTCGATGAGTTAACGTATGTAAGGTGCTTTTAGCAGGAACTTTACACAGTAAGCCATTCCCGCAGTAAGTGCGAGGCACATTATTGTGCTACTACTACTAATTCCAGCTTCGTTATTGAGGACACCACCATGGAAAGAATACATGTAATGCAGGGACCACGAGGTCCTAGAGACTGCTGGCGAATGGAAATACAGGCGCGCTTCAGAAAGTGTTCCTATTCTGTTTCAGTTCGCCTTCCTAGAGCGCATGGTGAGGGTTTTAAGGAGCCCTTGAACAATCAGGACAAGGGTTCCCCAGCAGCACACATCACCAAGTATCTTATTTCAACTGTATCAGCAACCTGTGCCATCTGCAAAGTGGATATCACTTGTGGGCAATAAATATTTAATGATGGTTAAATCTTTTACTAAGAGTGTGTTTGATATCTCAGCACCTTAGCATAATGAAGAGCCAAATTTGAAATTGTCATGAAAGATGCTCACATGAACTTCCTTGGAGATGACATTTATGCAGAAACCCTTAAGGACCACAAGAAACCCGAATATTTTTCAGTAAATGATAATCATGTATTTAGTTTATTGTGGCATTAATAACAGCATCTACAGTATAGCTTGTGTAGTTATAGCATAGGATACTTGGTCTTTATGTGAAGATAGTATTTTTTTTTTACTTTAGGACAGGGATATTTATATACACACACACAATCTTTTTATATATATATAAAAATCATATATATATCTTATATATATTTATATATGATATATGTAAATATATATCATATATATCATATATCTTATATATATTTATATATATAAAATCTTATATATAAGATTTTAAAATCTATATATATAGATATATGATATATATATAAAGTCTTACATAGTCAGAAAAAGTGGTCCATCTAGTGCAGTATTCTAGCAGACAAAGTCATGGGTTAAGTTCTCCTACTTGATTTTAACCTGAATTATCATACTGGCTGTTTCTATCTCTTCATCTCTAGTCTTTCCTCAATCTTTCCAATGTTTCTATACTTCATCCTCATCACTCCCATGTGACATGTCTTATCCATGACACCACTGACCTCTATTTTGCTAAGTATGTCATTTCTCAATACTCATGTCATTTGACCTCCTTATAGCCTTTGACAAAATTGATCACTCCTTCTTTGGAAAAACCCTACTATCTTCTCTGGGCTTCTGTGACAACATCATGTATATTATTTTTCATATAACTGCTACTTAATCTAATTTACTGGTGCCTTCTCTTTTGCCCAACTTGTAACTGTTGCAGTGTTCCCAGAGTTTGGTCTGGGCTTCCTTGTCAGCTTTCATTCTCTGACTAGATGATCCAGGTTCATGGCTTCAAATGACATCTATATCCTGATGACTCCTAAAAATCATAATCAGGTCTGGCTTTTCTCCAGAGTTGGAGACATATAAAATTCCACATATATTCTTGAATGTCTAATTGGTATCTAAAACTTAGTACACTCCCCTTTCACCTACTATCTGTTTTCCCCGTCAAACCAGTTCTGCTCATCCCTGTTCCAGTGAATGGCTTCATTCTCTACCCATTTGTTCAAGCCCAGGCTGAAATAAAATGTTGTTGAATCCTCCCTTTTCTTCACACCACACATCTAAGTCCATCGTTAAGTCTCATCACCTCAGTCTTCTGTTTCCAACACAACTCCCTAATTGGTCTCCTTGCTTCAATTCTTTGCCATTCTTTCCACAGCCAGATGTGATCACTTTGAGACTGTAGATCAGATCCCTACAAAACCCCCTCCCTGAGCTTCCCACTCTAACTCTAATGCATATCTAATAAATAACAATGTATACAAACCAGAGTAAATCATGGCTTCTAGGAACCTTTCTGAATTCAGTTTCTATCGTTCTCGCCCATGTCCCCTCACACACAAGCACAACAGTTTCCTTTGCTTCTTGAGTGTCTTTGGCTCAGACCCACGCCAGGCCCTTCAGATTTCTCTTTCCTGTTCCCTTCGGTCATTGAATGACTAGCCTATTGCTATGGACTGACTGTTTATGTCCCCCCCAAATTAATATGTTGAAACTTAATCCCAAATTTAATAATTTTGGGGGCGCTGACTTCAGGAGGAGATTAGGGCACAAGGGAAGAGCCCTCCCAAGTGGGATTCGTGCCCTTTGGAAGTTATTTCTGGTCTATTAAAAGTGACTTTGTGGCAGATTTCTTCTCAGCTCAAGGGATTAAACATATTTTAGTTACAGAATTATGAGTATGTATGTGTGGCAGAAAGGGGAATAGAATTTAGATAAGCCCTCATGTGTCACAAATTATAAGAAGAATGAATGCACACATACAATAATCATTGATTCATAGTGGCAAGTGTTAGAGCTAAAAATAAAGTGCTTATGATTGCTAGGAAACAGCCAGAGGTGTTTAAAGCACTACGTTTTGTTGGGAGGCTGTGAAGCCTTGTATAATGGAATATCACAGGCTACAAAGATCCAGGTGACAATCATTTTGCCCCAGTGCCTCTACATGTCTTGGAATTAAAAAAAAAAAAAAAAGTACTGCCCGTTGGACAGATTACATTATTACCATTGTTCCTATGACTACTCACCCCAGGGTAATCAGTTTCAGCACAGGGTTTCTGCACCTAACTCTTTGCATGGTAAATACCTGATTAGCTACCAGGCTGTCTAACCACTGATTTAAGACTAGAAATGCATTTCACCGTCTCTGTGCGTATGTAACTGAATGAAAGAAGTATAGGCCATTTTAACATTATTTAATAACATGTTCTCTAGTAAGTGACTAAAGAGCAGTTCTCACAATTCCTGGACCCAAATCTGTCTTGACTTTACTTCCTTGAGATCTTTTTTAAAAATTTAATTGTTAATAAGATAAATCTTAGACCTGTCAATTAACAGAATTTTTTAGCTATTCCTGAATTCGAGGTCCTTAACTTTCAGAAAAAGAAGAGCTGTCTGCTTGTGGCATGGAACATATCTCTCTGTGTTTTCTCTTACCACCGTCAACATTTTTAGGACCTCTTCTGTTTCCATGGGACTTTTATGATTTTTGCATTTATTGTAATTTTTAAAAAAGATAACTGCATAATTGTGTCAGTATTAGTGAAGCTAGGCTCTCAAAAGTCAAGGTTTCAATTATAGAAATATATTAAATGTCAAACTTAACTCTTTAAAAAAATAATTTTATAAAAATTACTCAGTATACTTACATCAACGATCAAGAAATCTAGCCAGCACCAGGCATTAGTGAAATATGTTTGAAATCCATAAGCTACCCATTTGAGAAGCATTTCCAGGATGAATATATAAGTGAAGACCTTGTCGGCATATTCTAGCATGGTTTTGATAGTCTTTCGTTGTTCAATGTATATATCTTCAAAAGCCTGTGAATGAAGAATGCTTTTATTTGACTTGAATGGCTTGTATTCCCCAAATCCTTGATAAAATTGCTTAGTGTAATACTGGTTGCAAAACAGTAATTTGACAAGTATTAACTAATATCAGAGATGCATCAAACATCAGAAAAAAAATTTAAAAATTAAAACTAATGGAAAATGTTGGGGAGTATATATCTTTACTGATTTAGCATGTGCTTTTTTCCCTTGCCTCTCAAACCAAATCTCTATTTCAATTACTGCTACACAGGTTTGTTTTTAGAGAAGTAATATGAACTCAGATAAATAATTAGAAGTTTTATCAATCGGGGAGAGACTTGGCCTATTCGAACATTACCTTGAATGTTTCCCTGAATGATCTTGTTCATTTCGAAAGAATAAATTAATGAGACAGAAAGAAAACAAGATGCATTTTTAGTCCATAATTGTTAAAGTGATTATTAGGGAGAAGTGGATGGTATTTGATATGGAAAGTAACATAGTTACAGAATGCCTCTGTAAACGGTTGTCTCAGTGAGAATATCTGTCAGATAAACACCAGATGAGAAATTCCACTTGGCTCTTTGTGGCTCTGAGATCTGTCCGGAAAAAAGTCCAACCATTGCTAACATAATGAGAATGGCTTGTGCAACCTCTGTGCAACCTGGCAGCCAAGGAGAGTGGACTGGAATGCACAGGCATGAACAATGACGACTTCAGCATACTAGTCAGTGGGGGCAGGAGATGCCATTGAGTGAGCATGTGTACTGTGTGGCTGTCACATTCAAAATGACTGAGCAAGCAGAGAAACGGATTTGCACCAGATTTTTTGTTAAGCTTGAACATTCCTCCACAGAGGCTATTTGGATGATTCAGAAGGCCACTGCTATGGGCAACTGGTGATTGGCAGCTTCATCACGACAACGCACCTGCTCATGCATCATGTCTCGTGAGTTTTTTGGCAAAACATCAAATCACCCAGGTGATTCAGCTCCCCCATAGCCCATATT
This sequence comes from Mormoops blainvillei, assembly GCA_004026545.1. NCBI lineage: Eukaryota > Metazoa > Chordata > Mammalia > Chiroptera > Mormoopidae > Mormoops > Mormoops blainvillei. The sequence continues at coordinate 104,786 of PVJD01001810.1, read as the reverse complement.
TGGCTCCTTGTGACTCTGACTTTTCCCAAAACTAAAATCACCTTTGAAAGGGAAAAGATTTCAGACCATCGATGAGATTCAGGAAAATACGATGGGGCAGCTGATGGCAATTGGGGGAACTGTGTGAGGTCCCAAGGTGCCTACTTTGAAGGGGACTGAGGTATCATTAACCTATGTACAATGTTTCTTGTATCTTGTATCTTCTTCAATAAATGTCTCTATTTTTCATAGTACATGGCTGGTTACATTCTGGACCAGACCTCTGCACTGAATTTTGTGTAGATAAACCCTGGGTGCCAAGCTCTTCAAGGCACGGATATGCCTCCTCTTTTGCCTCTTAAACTCAGTGTGTGCTTTTGGTATTTTTGGAGAATAAGCTCTTTTACTATAACCTGATTTTTGCCAATATTCTTTTCACTTACCAGAGCACCACTACTAACAAGAATCATGAAGACGATGAAAGTCTCAAACCAGTTGTGTTCAACAATGCTGTAGCAGGTTTTCCGAAGATTCCACCAGACCTTTCCTTTTCCTTCTTCTATACTTACTTGACAGAATGGAAACTTTTTAATACATCCTAAGAGATAAAAGTAAATGTAATAAATTAGAAAAATATATTTTACTCTTAATTAGGAAAAAAATAAACTTTGCTGCTCCCTCCCCATCTCAGTCTCAGATCATTTTAGAGGGCACCTGGTTACTCAATTCCCTAGTTATGCACAGCATCCCTCCTTTATAATGAATCATTTTCAGATTTAGGTATTGAACCAGCTACCTAGGTTTCAAGGAATTCCTTTACCAAGAGTTGCTTAAGTGTAAGTGGTTTCATTCTTTAATACTAGTAAGGATCTTTTTTTGCCACAAAGTCATTGATGAAAATAGTGTGCAAGAACACTTCTCAGGGTTAGGGAGAAGCCACACATTCAAATTGTTTATTCATTCTTTGATATAATCCTGGATTCTCACTTCTTTTTCTTCTTTTCACACACAGAAAATCCCATCTTCCCAGGTATCAGCCACTGTCAGTTTTTCCCAAGCTAATTTATTGTCAGCCTTGGTGCTTTTCTTAGTCACGCCAATGACTCATCTTGTCAGTCGGCATCTCTATTCCTTTGCCTTCCCCCTCTTTGCTTTCATGTTATTTCTAACTTCCATCTACTCTTCTGTGCTACACTCTGAGATTCTACTCATCAGATTAAATTCAGTCATACTGAATCAGCAAATCTTTATTGAATTGTATGCAAGACACTGTAGTGGTTGCTGTGAAAACAACAGTTCTCCCTGCCAAAGCTCTACAACACATCTCCATTCCCAAACAGCTCTGGTCACAGCACAAATTAACCACATGCGAAACTGTAAGGGATCGGGGGGTAATCATTGCAGCATCTATAAATCAAATCGCCACATCAACAGTGACGTCTAAAGGGACTGCTGAGTGAATGGGATGACATTCCAGAATGCCATTTATCTCATAGGGTTAACTTCACATTCTGGAGGATAAAAAAAGACATGTCAAGTCACCTAAATTATTCAGGCACAGTCACTGCTATAGCATAATCTGAAAATATAGATAAATTAACTTTTGGAAGAAAAGAGGAAAACAAAGATAAATATGCTGCATTATTTCTTTGAAGTATTTTCAAATGGGGCCTATTCAGTCTCTATAAGGAAAGGAGGGAGATCCCATTTAATCAGGTCAGAGCCTGTTTACCTTCAGTAAAACACGCTTCTGGTTTAAGGTCCTCCTCTGGTTCGGTCTCAGCTTGTTCACCTTCTCGGGGCGGAGCCACATCAACTGTGCTTCCTTCAGATGAGCTGGTGGCGTTTAATTTCTGGAAACAAAACCCCATTGCAAAGATGTAATTTTTTTTCACTTTTATTCAGTTACTTTGAAAATGCTCTGTCGTGGTGTGAAAAAATGGTAGTGATATCATTTGACTATTAACATTACTGATAATTATGTACTAATAATTTAACATAAGTGATACCCTACTGTTCAAAACAATGTAACTACTGATCTGATTCAGGCAATAAAAAATTTAGACATTACTCAGTGTGGGTGATTTGGAAAGGGTGGATTATACCGATTAACTTGTTCTGTGATCTACAGTTATATATGAATGCCATATGAAAATCATTTACTACATTAATACTCAGGCCAACTCTAGAATAGTTTGATAAAAGTTATGCAGGCATCCACTACTGATTATATTAATTAAAATGCATCAAATCAAATTGTAATTTCCACCTCTTCCAATGGAAATTTTCAGAGGGCAAAGAACATTACCAGTTGCCTGTAACTACTGTCCATGTTTCTGTAATTTTAGAAATGGAGACTGGCTCATTAATATTAGTCACAGTCTTTATACTTCAATTCTGAGCTATATTTTTCCTCTGGCTTACATAATTTTCTCCTTACTTTACTAGCAGAAAAATGATGGATCTCTCTCTCTCTCTCTCTCTAACCCCCCTCCCTCTATCCCTCCCTCCCAACTGTTTAAATGAATTCAATACTTGCCAAAGATTTCTAAATGGAAATTTCTTCATAAATGGCATTGTCCAGAATCTGTGTAGACTTATTAGGAGCACATTCTTAATTCAACATGTGATCAGGCTGTGGATTTTTCCATTAAATAAATCATTGTGACATGCCACATGGCTAGGAAGAGCTACTTTGTTACAAGAATAAATATCTAATAAGTACTCTGAGATCACTTGGAAAGACATTATGGATGTGCAATGCTTTATGAAAACTGATGCAAAGACAGGACATACAGCATGACCTAGGCAATGTAAAGCTTTTAGAATCAAAGAACAGCGCATGGACATGTCAATGGTTTCAAAGCCCCCATTAACTTTAGTGGCTAAGTGATAGGGTCACTCTGTCCTGACCTTCTGAAAGAGTTAATGTGCTATGAAGAAAATGCCTGAATGACTCCCTAAACATAGGTAATATTGGAGGAGAATTTGCTCAAAATTCTTGCTTTATTAAAATTATAATGTGAATGTATCTTATAATGTGAACTAATTGAAGAATAGTATCTAGATGATACTTTCTGTGATGTTACTTCGAAGGTGAGGTTAACCAGGTGCAGCTAAATAGGTTATGGAAATGACTTTAAGTCAAAATATAATTCTGTAATAAAATACCTCCTAGCCTGGCATATGCTACAGAGAGAAGCTAGGCCATCATTTTGGGCTGATGGTCCATAGGATCATTATAGTACAGGGATTTTACCATTAAATTTCTCTGCTTTTTGGAGAGCGGGGAGGCCATGGCATATGTTCTTTCTTCAGGACTTTTTTTTTTCTTTTAATAGCTAGGATATCTTTATTATTTTAAGAAAATCCCAGGAAAGCTACTGCTAGATGGAATTGCAGCAGGCTCATTAACTAACTCTTTTCTTCCAATTTAACTTGCACTATGGGTTGGACACTATGACATTTAATGAGTGGCAGCAATAATATCATAATTGCATTATATAACAACATCACTGCACATATAAAGGCAGCAAGAAAACAAATTTTTTTGAGATTACTTATAAAAAGTTTTATGTCTCCTCTTCCTCTTGGCCAATCCAAGCTCAATAATTTCTTTTGAGCCTGGTGATGGCTCACCTCCCATGAAGCCTTTGCTTCCTGCATGACTTCCCCACACTAAGCTTTATAGAAGCGTTAGCCCATTATACTTGTTGGTTTTGACAAAATATTCTCATAAGTATATAAAAATTATCATGCATAAAAGGATGTACTTCTGTACATATACATAAACATATATACCAAAAATGTACACACATACATATACCAAATGGCCCAAGCACAGAATAGACACTAGCGTTGTCAAGTTTATGAAGAGTGAATAGATGAATGGCTGCATTTTTGTATTACTCTTATGGAGAGAATTATAGTATTTAGATAATTTCATCTCTCCATTTTGATACATAACTCAATTATGGTCTTGACAGTTTATTTAATTGTGTTAAATGTATTTCCTTCATAAATAGGAATTATTTAATTAATAATATCTTAGTAATAAAAACACATATTTCCAACATGTTTCTCTAAAATACTGGCAGACATTTGATAAAGAAATGTGAGGAAAAAAATTAATAAGTATAGATGTATATACACAAACAAATACACATATATTTTCTCATTTAAAAACTTTAGAAAATATACTCACCCTTAACTTTTCATTTTACCACTGTTAATATAATTGTAAGATGTTTATTGTTTTGCATTATAATTGTCTGCCATATATTATACAGGTGTCACATATTTAAATACAAATACTTATTTAAAGCAAACCTTTCATAGCGCAAGTAATTGTAGCTGCTAATTTGAATGACAGCTGAATCTACTGTTTACTAAGTATTGTATATATTTTTATATTGATACTGTCTTTAGCTTATAGACATTGGTAAATGTGGTTAATATGTGGATATAAATAATTTTAATTTTCTAAATAGCTGTGGAGACTATTTAAACATAGTAAAGAGGCCCAGCAGTGCATTAGTTTACCTCTGGCTGCCGGCATTATGAGGCATAACATGTTTTTTGAAAACAGGCAATGAAAAAACTCTGCATGTCTTCTCTTCTCAATCAGAACTTATTTTCACAGAGAAATGTTTCATGTTATCCAGTTTTCTGATTATAAAGATAAGCTCTTTAAAATTATACTCTGTAAAGCCCCTTAAGGAATGTTCAGAGACTTATAAAAGATAGTTGGTAGGCTCATGTTCATTTCACTTAAAAGTGTTTTGTGGGAGGCTCCTTTTCCTACAGGGGTTAACATAAAGTTAATTCTTCTCCAATTAAAGAATCAGGCTTATTTACATTATAATCTTCATAGGCCACAATTTTGTCATAGGAAAGTTATAAAAATATTGTATCAGCTACATAAAATTTTTAAGTTTTTGAATTTACTTATATTTACAAGTTAATGTTTAGACTGTTATTAAATTATAACAATTTACCAATTATGATATATTCCCTTATTGCCCTAATCACTGGATCCATAAAGAAGTTTGCTGCTGTATTTTTAAATCATTAATTTATACCCTAGAAAACTACTTAAGCATTTAAAATTCTATACATCACTAAAATACTATCTACATAATCTAAACATTTGCTAAGTTCAACGCTTTGACATTCATACTTTGGTAGAGTTTAGTTTATGATACATTTTATCATAGCCGTACCAAAATGACTTATTTAAAAGCATGTAACTGATTTAAAAGCAAGTGACTGGTGATAAATACAAAAAATAACTTACTTTCTTTATATTGCCATAGCTGTGATACTACAACGATATAAAAAAAGGCAAAGAAAACCTGAAATGAGTTTTTTCATGTTAAGAAACTTGATGACTGTACTAAATAACTAAAATTAACACTTGTTCTGAAGTAGTTAGAAAAATTATATTTAGCTATATAGGCATAACAATACAAAGCTTTCATATGAAACCACATAGTACAAGCTCAGACTTGTTTTCTTGTACTATTTTCTTCCTACCCCTCCAGTATTTTATAGCACTTAAGGTTAGACTCTTCCATCCCTTGTAGAAACTGCTGGATCTACAGAGGGATGATGGCTTATGCTCCACAAATGCACACTGGAAAGCAGGTTTTAAGATGCAACATTCTCCAGGCCGAATTCAGCCGCAGAACACATGCCTGGCTGTAGCGGAAGCCCGGCGCAATGCTGTGGAAGCTGCACGCTGATCCAAGAACCATGCGCTTGAAGACATGGTCCCTGAATGTGAAGTTTTCAAGGTTAACTGCAAATACCACTCATAAGAAATGACAGAGTCAGCACCCAGGTTTTCCCCCTAATAGCATGAACTTACACAGAAATCCCCACTTAGGGCGAAAATTGCACTTGGTTTTTATCCAATTAAGTAGTAAAATTTAACTTTCGGAGATAGAAGAGAATGTTAGCAACTGGCCTACTTCCACTGAAATGCGCTCACATTTCATTTGTTTTCAATCAGCTATCAAATGTTTGACTCTCACAAACTGCTGTATTAAGAGGCAAAAATAAAAGATTCAGCCATTACAGATTACCTTTAAAATCTCCTCATTGATCTCAAAGCTTCTGGGTTTTGTCTTCCAAGTAGAAGAGGAGAACCTTTTGGTCACACACGCTAGCAGGGCCTTAGTCTGATCTTTTGGATATGCATGTCATATCTGGACTTACGATATTTCACTTGAAGAGCAGGTAGCCACACAGGGAGACCATTCAGTTGCTTGTCCAAGGCCGGAAGCACAAAATTAAAATCAACAGTTTTCTTTCCCGGACCACTTATTGAGTGATCAAAAATATAAACCGATTCTATTTGGTTTGGCCTGGACATATTTTAAGTGCGCAATTCCCCTGGTGCTCCTTTTATTTTAAAGTAACCTTAATAAGGACCTAATATATGAAACGGAAGATAATCATCTGGCAGTTGAAGAGTAAGGTAAAGGGGCATCAAGAGGACTGAAGAAAAAGCTGGTTTATCTTGAGAAGATATACAAAAATTGCCATCTAAGCCAGCCTTCATTGCGTTTTATTTCAGAAGTACACTGAAGCACCAACACAGTTCTCTACAGTCGAGATGGGTTCAAAATGGCTATTTACACACCCATCTGTGCCTCTTTAAGAGATATCTCACATTCAGATTCACAAAAAAAAAAAAAAAGACTAAAAAGTCATTTTTAAATAAAAATTACATAAATCACCAGAGTGTATTTGTTCCATTTTCATTAATAATCTTATTTCTGAATTTGTTGCATTCTACAGCTAATTCTCAGTTATTCCTGAAAAATAAGGGAGTATGTAATAATTAAACCTAGAGACAACCCTGAATCTACTTGAATATCCTTTTTTCACCAAAAGCCTTGAAACTTGCCCATATTCACGTGCTTTTCACTGTTGCTTTGTAATTTCCCTTACCCAGAACCCTTACTCAGGCTGAGATTCCAGTAAGCAATGATATTAACAGGAGAGAGTCAGGAGACTAAACTAGAGATTTTGTTAATCCACAAACCTACAATAAAGGTGCCCTTTACTCCTCATAAAACTATAATTAATCATCGAAAGTAGGAAATTTTGCAAGTCTCTCTCTTGCCTGCTCACTTGTGGCAGAACATTTTAGGGAGAAATTAATGTATATCAGAGAAATTTTTTTAAATGGGTACACTCGACCAATTACTTAATGCTCAAGACACAAGGAAATTTATCTACCCTGTAACATGATGCTTTCCTTCTTTTAATTACTTCACAATGATCACTTAGGGTTTTGCAGACACATGACTTAACATCTTTCCTAAACTGCATGAAAATCCAAGATATGTAGTGCCCAAATGCATACAGACTATGGCCCTTCGTATCCAAATAGTTATGATCACCCTACTCTTCTTTTAAAACAGCCTTTCCCAAAAAACATGAAAGCAAACATTTCCATCGGAGCACATGAATTGGATGGGTTGGAAATTATATTCACAGATCTGAATATAATGATCTGAAAATGGAAGCACTATTTAAAAAACCATCTGAGGCTCATTTTGGTAATACAATTTACTTATAAGGGCTGAATCAATAACAGAAAAAGTTGTAGTCTTACTTTAATGAAATAAAAGCAGAGAAATAAAAAAATGCATGCTCTCAAGTTTTTGGCTATATTGAACTTTAAACATTCCTATCATGTTTTAATATAGATATAAATCCTATGAGCATGCAATTATTGCTTTTAAAAGTATAAAAAGACTACACTGGAAAACTTATTAGCAGAATCATATACGATGTTGGGACTGCCCATCTTGCCTGACCATGCTGCAATGTGTCACACGATTCAGCAGAGAGCAGCTGGGCATGTCTAGCAGTTCCTTGCCATGGCAGCGGAAGGAACATAGCTGAGTAGCATGCAGTCAAAATTCATTTAGAAAGTGATTGTCCATGTACAACTTGCTTGGGTAACCTGGGTAAAAGTGGTGGCACGAATCTCTGGCTGGTTAAAAAAACACCAGAGCTGCATTCTTGATGGCTCCAGCTTGATTTTACCCCTGTGAGAAGTAAGAATGGTAAGTAGTGAAGGTCACAGTATGATAATGCTAGATCGTGCTTTGGAATTCAACTTCAAATACGATTCTTAAGAGCACTTATTCTGTATCCTTTACCTAGGAAGACAATGAAATCTTTTAAGAACTAAATTGTCAAAATCCAAAGTTATATAAAAATTCTAAGAAATCATGATTATGGGAACTTTAAAACTATAAAAACAAACAAAATTCTACATTATGTCTTGTCACAACATTTGTATAATTCCAAGTTATTCCAAAATAAAAAGATTAATATTGATATTTTGAAATCGGTACCTTCAATTCTATTTTTCCATGTAAGCTTTATATTTGTTTCCATACCAGCTTGTTTATGTTATCGGTCCATATATATGGATATAATAATACATATTTAATATATATTATATAATGTATAATACCAGCAATTCCAATTTTTATCTCTAAAAACTTCTGGGGATCATTTCTCCCCAACTGTGTTGCAACAGGATATAGTTCATTATGAAAATGAATGGAAGGAGTAGACTAGATAGGTTTCAGATACCTATTTATGATTAATTTATGATTAATAAATTAAATTTATGATTAATTTACTGCCTCTTCTTAAAGCAGGAATGTATTGAAAATTTTTCCTTCCTTTCTTCTTCTCTCTCACTTTCTTCCCTTTCTCCTTCCTCCCTCCCTCTCTCCTTCCCTCCCTCCTTCTTTCCTCCCTTCTTTCCTCCCTTCCTCCCTTCCTTCTTTCTTCCCTCCCCTCCTTCTTTCCCTCTCTCTCTCTCTACTTCTCTCTCTCTCCTTCTCTCTCACTCTCTCTCTCGCTCTCACTCTCTCTTTCTGTGACAAATGTATCACTCTGCTGGCTTTAGCTTGTATGTCTTCCCACTTTGGCAACAAAGAAATAGCACATTCTGTGTTTTCCAAAACACAGCTCAGTGTCCTTTTCCTACTTGTGGTCAAAAAACTAAAAAGCATGAACGAAAATGTAACTTTATGGATATGTTTTTTTAATTGTGTGTGTGCATGCATGCATGCAGTAACTACTAAAAAAGAATAATAGCCAACATGACTCTGTATCTGAAAAGTGTTTAGTTTCAGCAGTTTTCAAAAGTTTCAGATCAAAACTGAACTTTGCTGAAATTTATCTTAATCTTCTCTATAATGACAGAATATGCTAGTTTTTGGTTTTAAAAAGAACAATGTTTTTAATCTTTGTGTGAGCATACATGAGAATTACCCTGTTACTTTTCCAGGGTTTTTTTTTTTTTGGTAATAATTTTAAAAACCATTGACATAATATTTATTGTTGAGTTTAATTTCACAGTACAAAATAATTTGAAATTTTATCCCAGTCTTGTGAAAGTATTTAATTTCATATTTACTTTGATTTATTTTCCCACAATATTATTGTACATTTTTAAAAATTTCATTACATTCTGTAATTAGATTCCATGTACCCAAAATTAGCTTGAAAAAGATAGAATGCTTATTTAAAAAGTCAACCAATGAGGAATTTTTGTTCAGATAATAAAATATTTTATAGGACTTGATAGTGAAGACATTGTATCTCATTATTCCAAATTTATTATTTTTTGGCCATTAAAAAGACATGACAGTGAGGTAGTGCTCTTCTAAGCAATCATTTGAAGTATCTGTAGACACTGCTGAGTTTCTGAAGTATTCTAGAAACCAGCTGTTTCAGTATTTAGTTTCCATAGAGCTAGTGTGATAAAACCTATGATAACAATGTAGCAAAAGTTTCTCTTCGTCTTTGGCTTTTCTACTTCTTCTCGACCCCAAGTTAGTCTTGTCCCTAGTCTTCCATTAATTTTTCTTTATAATTTTTTTTGATAAGGTCCCCTGGTTTCCAGAGAGCTGATAATTATGAAATCTGTGTCACTGAAGCAATTTCCAAACTCTGGCCTCTCGCCCAGCGTCTGGGCCCAGGTACCCTCACTTCTATTTCAGTATATCTCAGTGGGATTCCTCCTTTTCCCACATAAACTTAGTAATCTTTTCTAAAAACACTTTCAGGTAGTGGCGTTACCATTTTTCCAATTTCCCAGATTGCTCACTGGGTTTGTCAAATGGACAGTCTCAATTCCCATACTCATGACCGTAGTCCAGAAGTTTCTCACCTTGTTGCTAACAAATGATTGTTTCTACATTTCCCGCCACACACCCTAAACTGTTTTATTCATGGATATCATATAAATTTTCCTAAAACATCATTTTCTCTATTGGTTTTTCCCTGCCTTAGGACAGACAGACAGCTCCTTATTGACAATGCAGCCAATTCCAAACTCTTTGACTTACTTCAAAGACCGTACAATCTCTCCAGTTACTTTTTACTTGCTTGTTTGTTCTGTTGATTAGTCTACCCGAGATGTTGAAGTGAAGAACAAACTGACAGTGAACAGAGGAGAGGGGGTACGGGAAGGTGGGGGAAACAGGGGAAGATGGGAGAAACAGGGGAAGGGTGGTCAAGGAACGTATATGGGGGACTCATGGGCAAAACCAAGGGGCGGGGGTGGGAGTGGGAGGGTTGGCAGGAGTGAGGAGAGGAAAATGGACAAAACGGTACTCGAACAACAACAACAACAACAAAGTTTTTTTTAAAGACCCTACAATCTGAAACTGCAATAATTCACTCATCTAAACCTATTTTTCAACTATTTTCTCAACTAGTACTTTATTCACACTGATCGTTTCACTATCTTGCCTTAATATTAAGCTCGCTCTCAACTGTGTCTTTGTTTAGTAGAATTTTGCTTTTTGCTTTCTGTTCATATGTTTGGCCCAGACTTTGAGGCCTGTTTTAACTTTATCTCTTCCATTTGGCAACTTGCTATGCTTTTGCTATTCTCAATACTTATAACCTTATATTCAATTCTGTAAGATTAAGATTTTTAATGTCTTCAGTGATCTTGTGAGTTAGTGTTAGCTTCCCTAAAGGTGCTGAGACTTCGCTGAAGGGTTTTGCTATGGTGCTCTCCTTTAACTCTTCCTTACTCTTGGTATCCAGCAGAATGCAAAGTTCACGAAAGTGTTCAATAAATGTTTATTAGTTAATTGGTGTCTCCTCTTAAATAAATCTACATCAGGTGATGGAAAGTAAAATTAGAGGTGAATTCTTATTTTACTAGAATGAACAACATATAGGTTAGAATTGAACTTGCTAAGTAGACTTTGAGTGGGATCCAGAGTAAGAATCTTATATATCATTTTGTATGTATTTTTACCTTTACCAAAATATTGTCAGATTTACCATTATAATATATATCAGCAGCCCTGAAATATCTGAAAAAGAATCAGGACGCTATGAGTTGTGATATTGTCAACTACTTATTAGTTATACAAATCCTTTTGATACTGTTACTAAAAAAAGAAGGTTCCAAAATATGCTTACAAAAGGAGAATAATTAGTCTGATTCTTAGGGTGTCAATATTGTACCCTCAAACTAAAACTTTCTTTTATAATCCCATGCTAGACTTATTTCCTACTGGTATGTTAGAAGTCAACAAATAAGTAATAGTAAAAATTTTCATCCTGTTCTCCACGTCACAGTGTTGCAGAATTAATACCATTAAGCTACTATTAGATTCTATGAATTCTTATACTGTAAGAAAAATTCCCTTATGTCTTTTCTTTTCAATAACTAATAATATGACAGTAAGAGCAGATTTTCAGTCTACGATTTAACTGTAATCCTCAAGTAGAGCTTTTCTAAGTACTTCTTAGTATTTTCAAGTTCATCTGGAAGACCTTATAGATTTGTTCATCACTGACTGGGCAAAATATAATCAATGCTATTTGTAGTTTTCTAATATGTATAACACTTTCATAAATAAATAATATACTATCATAGTTAATAAGACTCTCAGAGGTAAACAAAAACTACATAAAACTTTCACATTAAAACAAATTACAGCAAAACCTTATATATTATGGAAAGTAAGGAGATGACACTTCTACAATGATCAATAAAACATGGTTCATTGGCTTTTCTAAAAAGCATAATGTAGCACAGAATAGAACATATTAAATAACATCTCTTTTTTAGAAGGCCATATTTTTTTATCAGACTTTTAAACTATCAAGAAAGTGAATATACTAATTATTCAAAATGAAGATCTCTTACAGCAAGTTGGAAAATGGTTGAATGAATTTCTGAATAAAGAACATCTCATATTTTTCTAACATTACCATCTATATACTTTTAAATAACATAAACATGATAAAAATACCTAATAATCATTATATGGTTATTAAAAGAAATACAACACAAAGCTTAAAATCATTCTTACCTCTTTACTTTCCTCTAGTTCTGATTCACTGCTGAACTCTTCAGTATTTAAGTTTTCAAAGTCAGACTCTCCAACAGCGATTGGCACTGTTACCGTGAGGCTGGGGTTGTTTATGAATGACATGTCATTTTCGTCGATTATATATTTTTCAACACTGCTGCCAGTACCTACACCACTGGTGGTTCCATTCCTATCTTTTAGATAATTAAGCTCTTTGCTTATTTCAATTCCAGTGTTATTGGATGTGCAGCTGTCTATTTTGTTGCCTTCCTGGATTTCTATAACTTTTGGCTTTCTGAAAAATGTTTTAAGGAAACAGTCCCGTATCTTATTTTTCACATAATCAATTCCCTTCTGCATCCTTCCTATTGCAATCTGCAGATTGTTCATTTCATTATCATCATCAGTAGCAGCAAGATTGTCAGAGCTAAATGAACTCAACAATAAGGCCAGAAAGAGGTTCAGAACCTAAAAGAAAAAAAGAAAATTTGCTACGTTAATATCGAAGTACGCATAAATATAATAGCTTAAATAAGAAACTCATAGAGAAAGAGAGGGAGAGAAACATCAAAGTGAGAGAGAAACATCAATCAGCTGCTTCTCATACCTTCCGCAACCTGGGACTGAACCCACAGCCCAGGCATGCGCCTGGACCAGGAAGTGAACTGACAACCTTTGGGTTTGCGGGCCGACTCCCAGCCTACTGAGACTCACTAGTTGGGGCATCTTAGAAACTCATAGACCTTTGCTAAAATTAATTCATCAAATGCTTCTTCATTGCTTACTATATTTCAGAAACCACGTCTCAATTACACCCTAATAAAGGACCCGGTATCTTCTACCTGCTTTAAGGGCAAAACGGAAACACAAGCTTCTTCTCTTTCTACTGAGGATAATGGGAAACCAGAGATTCTGAGGTTTAAATTTTGTCTACCCAGGGTTGCTAGTGAAAGATAAAGTCCCATTTTTATGGGTTTGGCCAATGAGAAAAACATTTTTTTCATTTCAATCATTTTACCAGTTTGTCTAGAGAATGTCTAGTTTTGTGTTTATTTTATTTTTTAAGACATTATTTATTTATTTTTAGAGAGAGAGGAAGTAAGGGAGAAAGAGAGCAAAAGAAACACTGATCAGCTGCCTCTCAAATGCACCTCACCTAGGCTCCAAACCCACAACTCAGGCATGTGCCTTGACCCGGAATATAACATACAACCTTTCACTTTGTGGGATGACACCCAACCAACTAAGCCACGCTGGTCAGGGATAGCTGTGTGTTTAAATAATTAATTAATTTATTTAATAGTCTAGTGATATGTTAAAGCAATATACTTAAAATATAAATTCCTTTGTCCAATGGACACAAGCTTTTATAACAGACGTTTCTAAATTTATATGACTTAAATTTATATAACAAATTATATAACACATTTCTCATCAATATACTTTAAAATTTAGGTGTCCAAATAGTTCAACAGATGGAGGAACCCAAAATTATTCCAAAGCTTAGACTAGACCCATATAATGCAAATTACTTTTCTCTTTCCACTTTTTGTACAGAAAATATGAGGAAATCTTAACTCTCAGAGTATCACTAGGATACATGGGGAAAATAACCTAATTAATGGATAAATTATGGCCAATGCAGGAATAATTAATCATAGCTGATGCAAAAGGAAATTTATTTACAGGAATATTTTTAGCTTGGAATGTAGTTATTGAGTTTTTTAAAATGTAACATTGTAGGAAGATACATGCAAATTAAAAGCCCCAGTTTGTTTCCTTATTTCAGTATAAGATTTTGTTCAGAATCTAGAGCTTCTTAATTTACTATTCTGAAAAAATAATTGCCTGTCCACAGATATCCCACAACATTCTTTTAAGCATTCTCATTTGAAATGTAAAAGTCTATATGATAGTATAAAGGATTGCATTGTCTACACATGACTAAGAAATTTAAAATTAAAACATAAATATACAAATTGTTCTTTTACATTAGTGTTTTTAAATCAGACCTAAAAGTAAGTCTTTTAAATCAAGTCAATGTCTATACATATGAGTAACTTAAACTATATAATTTATTTTTCTTTAGGAAAGCAAATACAGGGAAGAATATATTTAGTCTTCTTCCAAGTTATTTGGATAATTACAACATATAGTTAAAATGTAATGCTCTATCTATTTCATTGAAATTTGCCTTCAAAAGCTCGTAATATGCGCCTTACTCTTTGAGTAAGCAAACAATATGAACTCTGTATTTTTAAAGAGCACTTTCAACATAGGGTAGATAGTTGCATTTTTAGATTTATTGGAGATTATTATCTTACAAAATAATATTAGGATAAAAATAATTCAGGCCATGTAATATTACAATACAGTTAGTCTTGATTATAAAAATATTTCTTTGAAGGGAGAAAAACTAGTATTTTTTTCCCCAAACCTTCAGATAGACCTCCTTTAATTATTACATCAACAACAATATTTCAGTTTCATTATTCTAGTTTCAGGGTTTGGAAACTTGAGATGTTAACTGGCCCATGCTTAGAGTGCCAGCACTGGGATTCGAGTCTAGATCATTGATTGTAAACCAGAGATACATCTAGCTGTGTCAGGTCGCCTTTCTAGCTACTATCTGATCTTGTTCTTAGTTATGAATATTTGTAATACATACATACCACGAGGTTTCCAATGACCATGACCAACATGAAAACAATAAGGCACATGGTTTGGCCAGCGACCTCCATGCAGTCCCACATGGTCTCTATCCACTCCCCACACAGCACACGGAACACAATCAGGAAGGAGTGGAAGAAGTCATTCATGTGCCATCGTGGGAGCTTACAGTCTCTATCAATCTTGCAGACACATTCTTTGTAGCTTTTACCAAAGAGCTGCATGCCGACCACAGCAAAAATGAAGACGATGATGGCCAACACCAAGGTGAGGTTGCCCAGGGCTCCCACGGAATTGCCAATGATCTTAATTAGCATATTCAGGGTGGGCCAGGACTTTGCCAACTTGAAAACTCGAAGCTGTAATCAAGCGCAAAGCTACTCTTAGTGTTAATCATGATACAATTTTGGAAGTTAGATATCGTAGTATTAGTATATCATATTGTAGACCCACCTCTGAGGTATATAAAATTGGACACAAAGTCTCAAAATATACTAAACAAATTTAAATCCAGAAAAGTAAAAGTGATCATGCTATTGCAATTATAAATCAAATCAATTTATGTAAATCAAAAATAAAAAAGATAAAATATTTTAGAGTGATAAAAACATTTCTGATTCATCAACAGATATTCCTATGAAAACAAATCAATATTTTGATTAGAGACATTGTGAACTTAGGCAACTAATGTTGCCTACATACCATATTTTAAGAGTAAAAAATAAATTTTAAAACATGAGTTATATATCTTAATGCACATTTTTAAAATAAAAGTAAAATACTGATTAAAAAACTTATGGGCTTTCTTTCAATTTGAAAAAAATACATATTTTACTTAATTTCCAATAAAATTTTACATATTTTTTAATAAATTTTTTGCAGAACTCAAAAAAGTTTATTTTACCATTGTTTAAAGTGCTGATGGTATCAAATATTTTCCTACATGTACCTTTGAGGTAGCTCCCACTAATATAAGTAAGGTTGATATAAAGCTAAAATTAATTGGAGCCTAAATTTTTTATTTGCATTTCTTTACAGATTTTAAAGCAAAAAAAGTTAAGAAATTTAAAATTTAATTTTAGAATGGCATAAGTGTTTTTAAATGTGCCCTGTATAGCTAATCATTATGAAGTGTTTCAACTATTTTTATCATTCTTAGAAAATAGTCACACAACTTTAAAGAGAACATTTATATATTTTCTTAGAATACCACATATATTGGTATAAATTTAAAATATCTTTAAAAGTAAATAATTATGTACATACATATCAATTCACTTTCAAAATAAATGTTCTTTTAATGAAAGACAAAAATATAAATATTATATGCAGATACCAGTCTGAATGATCTCAGTACAGACAATCCCTCCACTTTAGACAGGCCAAGCTCCATCAAACTGAGACTGACAATAATTCCATCAAAGATATTCCAGCCCTCTTGGAAATAATAATATGGATCCATGGCAATGATCTTGAGAACCATTTCTGCTGTGAAGATCCCAGTGAAGACCTAACGTAAAGAAATGTGAAAATTGATACAAGTTTAGCATTTCAGGGAAGTATTCTATATAGGTTTGTTTTATTTAATGAATCTGATAGATTTCCAGGAAAATGTTGAATTTCAAATATTTCATTGCCCTAGCCGGGTAGCTCAATTGGTTAGAGTGTCATCCAGTGCACAGGGCTGCGGGTTTGATCCCTGGTGAGGACACATACAAGAATCAACTGATGCATACATCCATGAGTGGAACAACAAACCAAGGCTTCTCTCTCCCTAAAATCAATAAATAAAAAAATTTCACCATCTACATTTTAAGTTTGTTACTAAGTAATAGCTACTGAATCGCTGCCCTTTTTAGAACGCTATGCTTCTGCTATAATCACAATAATTTTGTTATACTATTTTTGCATTAGGAACAAATCTATGTGCTATTAGAAATTACACAAAAAATATTTTAAACTTAATAAAAACCAAATTTTGTTCTTGATTTTTGTTCTTTAAAGAGACATCATCTTATTTCTATGACTCTATAAATGTTCCTGAAAGAAGAGTGAGTTTGCCACAGACATTTTATAATAATGATCTGAGGATGCATGACTCAGAATTAAGGTTAATGGATTAATTGAGCAAAGCACTACAGATTTAATTGAAAACAGCAGAAGAACATCCTTAGTATGCGTTCATCATAATTAAGATGAATAATTTTTTTAGTGGTTGGATGAATGTCTACTTGATAATAGGATGAAAAACAATGAGACCCTGGACAGGTAGCTCATTTGATTGGAGCATCATCCCTATATGTCAAGGTTGCAGGTTCAATCTCCTGTCAGAGCACATACAAGAGGCAACCAATGAATGCATAAGTAAGTGGAACAACAAATCGATGTTTCTCTTTCTCTATTCTTCTCTTTCTAAGAATCAATAAATTTTTTTTAAAGATTTAAATATTTTTTAAAAATTGGAAAACAATGAAACAAACTCAAAATTTGTTTCTTAAACTCAAAACCATAGGCAAAGAGACCCAAAGACATGAAGAGTTATCAAATTACTCTTGCAAAAAAAATCTTTTAAAGCAATTCTCACTTTTAACTATAAGTAAAAGCTGCATTTTATGACTGTAAAGTCAAAGTTACCATTTACCAAGGTAAATCAGCATTTACCTTGGAGAAATTCTGTTAAAATAACAGTATCAAAATTATTTGGTTTCCTAAAACATTATATTAATTTACAAATCTTGACCCACTTTTACTAATATGTAAATGCAACTAACATCTCATTTTCTCAGTCACAGAAAGACGTAAGGGAAATATCTATCCAGAAAAAAATATCTTCAGTTCATCATTTATTCACTCAAATGGAAATAAAAGATATTTCAAGCAAGTGTGGTACATGAAAATCCAGATATAATGTGGAATGCACATTGAAAACTGATTTTTTCATTTTATAGAATGACTCTCCATGGGTTTTTTCCCCTGGTGAATGTAAATTAAGTTCTAATTTATACAAATATTTCTTATGTGAAGTTTCAGAAACAGCTACTATTTGAAATAGGAAGCTTAATTATAGAAATATATTGAGTTAAACTATCCGGGAAAGAGAAACTATCCAGGTAAATTATCTGCAAATATCTCTTCCTACAGAACATCTTAAGGCATTCTTTTTTAGCCCTTTTGAAATAACTAGAAGATATCCTGCATTAGAAAAACTTGTACCTTAAGCTTACATTCTTCCATTTAAAATTTAATCTCAACATGACACTTCTCTTTAATAGTAACATTTTATTTACTATTTGGAATTTAATTTTGGAATTAAATTTGGAATTTAAAAATCACAGCTGTTTATAGTTTTAAATGTTTGCAATTTAGGCCTAAAAACCAATAGGATTATTTTTGATACATTTTAGTCCAGGTTTAGCATTGTCAGTGAGTAAATATTTTTAGAAAGTCTTCCTCATTCAAGCTAACCATTTACGTAATTTTAAAACTCCATCAAAAAGTGCTAACAGCCCTGACTGGTGTGGATCAGTGGGATGGGCGTGGTACCAAAAACCAAAAGTTTCCTATCCCAGTCAGAGCACATGCCTGGGTTGTGGGCAAGGTCCCCGGTTGGGGGCTTGTGAGAGGCAACCGATTCATGATTCTCTGGCACATTGATGTTTCTCTCCTCCCTCTCCCTCCCTTCCCCTCTCTCTAACAATAAATAAGTCTTTAAAAAATGCTAACAATGGAAGGAATTGGCAACCTCTGGATACATATAGGATTACGTATGTAACACTCATATGTGGTTTATAAACAATGCTAATGTATGGTTTATAAGCACACATTTATCTGCCTTTGAATTATCTGTATCAAAAAAATTTTGAAGACCCAATTAACAAAAAAACATAGAATGTTTATTGTTTGGAATTTGCCTAATTATATCTTGTCTACTCCACAAGTTTTTTTGTTTTGGGGGTGTTTTTTTTTTTTGTCCTTTGAAACTTTGGATTATGTGCTTCTGTAGCCACTCATTCATTCATTCATAAAATACTTCTGAGCATCTAATCAATGGTAGATATCATGCTAGCTATAAAAATGCAATAGTAATTAAGACATACAAACATGAAATTGCATAAGACTAGTTCATTTAGGCTTATACATTTATGAACGGTGAATATTATAGGCTTTCCAAAACCAGCTTTTTTAATGAGGACATAAGTTTAGTGAAAAGTTCCTAATCTAGTCTGTGTGATGACATATGATAGTAAAAATGTAATTGCTAAGGATGAGGATGAGAATCAGCTTGTGAGTCTGGACCAAGCGTAAAGAAACTTGGGGCATTTTGGAGTTGTTTTGGGGGGACACAGGGATTGGGATGGTCAAATGTTAGGGGTTAAGGTCTCAATTCAGGGATGGGAAGGTTAAATGGGTTGAATACCATTGAGTATTTACTTGGACAGAGATGAAAGTTCCGTTGATTTGTATTAAAAAGAAATGTTCTTTCAAAAAGCTGAGGTTGTCACAGTGATGAGCTTGCCCAGAGAGCCTCTGCTGGCTCAGACTGTGGCTCCATTCCTTTGCGCTGTATTTCGTGTAACTGTAGCCTTTCTCTCCATTATTACCAGCCCCCGTTTTTAATGGCTTTAGTTTTATTATTCCCATGCCTTTTGAATAAGCATCTTTAAATATTCATTGTTGATTTTTTTCATTTTGTATGAAATTGACTGCAGTGAAAAAGTGGTGACAAATCTTTTACATTTGTGAATTTCATTTCCCTCATCTGTCAAACAATATTTATTGAGATGATTTATCAGGTCTGTGTCTAAAATTCTTAAGACTTCTATCAGGATTGTATCACTTAGCAAATTTTATTCAGTATTTGGTATACACATGATTACTGTTACATAAGAACCCCTATTGCAAATTGTTAGTTTGGAAGTGACAAGAGGTTATTGTTATTATACTATACCAGGGAAGGAGTTAGAAGCAAAATAGCACTCCATTAATGCAAGAGGCATCCCAGGTGAATTCTATGATTTGGCTCCCAAGTGTTTTATCTTTCAATAAATGAGTCATTATTTTTCTTTCAAAGAGTTATCATATTTCTGATATTTTAAATTACTGTCCTATACCACACCATTTAATTAAAATAATTTAGCTAATTGTGTTATTATAAGCTTTTATTTCTAAATAGTTTGTAAGATTCTTAGAACAAGGACCATGTTCTGAGTTCCCTTCTGGGTTTAGCAGAGTAAGGACATATCATGGACCCTTAATCATTGGTTACAACGAAGGTTATAATAAGAAAAGTAACCAGTTTGTAAGAGCTTCAAATCTTTGTCTATATTCCCTGGAGTAAGAGTTACAAGTTGACTGGAAATGTTTGTGTAATAAAGAGGCTGTCTAACCTACTATGATTGCTTGGAGGATTTCTTGCTTAGACAATCCCTAAGGTGGGTATTTGGGCTTTATACTGGTCAAAACAGAATCCAAAACAAAAATAAAACAAAACAAAACATCTTGGGGAAAATCAAAAAAGATCTGAGGTCTTGTGACACTCAAATTTATTCAATCTAATCAACATGAGAAGTGACATGATTTTTACATGCTACAGAAATAAAATGCAAAGGGGACACATTAATCTACCTAAAGACTGAAAGCTATGGCAACTATTTTATGGGACCTTTTTTTGCTAATCATTTCAACCTCTATGATCTTATTTATAAGGCAGTATGTAGTTATTTGAATAGTAATAAACTAGTCCACAGGCATTATAAATTTATTTTAATGAGTAAACTATAAACTCCAAAAATTTGAAATGCAACCACCTAAGATATATAATATAATCAAAGTCAGCTAAGTACCCATGATATAACCAATATATTATTTATCTATCTACATATTAAATATATATTTTATAAGATATTATATATGTGAAATACATAGTATTTTTTCATATATAAATATTTATTATAAAGTTGTTCATATCAAATAACATGTTATATGAGATATTAAACTTTAAAATGCTTTAGGAATATGACATTATTATTAATAATAATAAAGAGCTATCAACCAATAGAAACAGTCCATTTATACATTCTCCTATTCTTATGGTTAGAAATAGTTAATCCAAGTCTGTTCCCTGTCATGTATGCTCTCCATCTTGATGAGCTTTGTTTCCCCACCACTGGTATCAATTTACTAATGGTTCTACTAGTCACCAGTCTTCCACCTAACTGCCCTACCTCATTATTTTTGTTGCTACTTCTAAAGTTACAGAATTTCAGAACTGGAAGCACCATAAAAAGTTAACAGACCCAGAGATCTAAGTGACTTTTTCAAGATCACTCAGATATTTAGCATTTATATTGGACTTGGACAAGATTTGGTGCTTTAGTCCAGTGCTTTTCCATTAGATTATCCTATAATCCAGCCTTTCTTATCCTGTGCTTCCATACTCAATTGCTTCAACATTGGAATTCTATAAAACCTCAATTTCCTGCTTCACTCTGATAAATATCTTCCTTCATTTGTTCAACTTCCCTAACACACCAATATCCTGGGAAAAATACAAGAGCGAGAGCAGAACTCTTTTCCATCAGTATTTCAAAGAAAGATTAATAGCATATATGAGAGGAAGGAAATTGTTTATTAAGCACAAGCTAGATGCCAGACATAGTGCTAAGTGTTTTCACATTACCTCACTCAACCTTCACAACAACTCCGGGAGGTAGGTATCATTATATCCGTTTCAATAACAGAAAACAAAGACTCAGATGTTTTATCAGACTTTTCCAGATGCTACATTATTTAATCATTGGCAGTGAGTTCAAACCCAGTTCCACCTGACTGTAAAGCTCACGCTCTTTCACAAAAGCTTGCTACCTGAAGCGGCCCTTTTGGATAGGAAACAATGAGTTGGTTATTTTTTGAGCAACAACCATGTACACACTGTTGAAGATAGAAAAAAAATGGAATATAACGCTAACCATCAAGTAATTTACAATGGATTTAAAAATTAAGAATTATGATACAACAAAGATACAACAAGAAAGTGTGTATTCAATCATGTTTTTTCACAAATGCATTTGCATTTAAGAAAAGTGTTTAATTGGACTGTTACTAGAGGAGATGAGGCTAGAACTGAACTTTAAAGAATATGAAGAATTAAGATGAGGTGACTTGAGTCAGAAAACTCTAAGTGTGACTGTAGGCAACAGTGAGATATTCTTATATATGTCACTATATAAAAATGTATGTGGTGTTCGTGTGGTATAGTGACAAGGTTATTCTGATGGGGCTGATGGTGACTGATTAAGAAACAATGGACAATAAGGTGGTCTAAGAAGGATGGGCTCAAATGGGTTGTGAGGAGTCCCGAAAACCAAAAAAGAATATTGACCCACAAATATAGACAATAGATACTTTAGCAAAGTAATAGCAAGGTAATTGAGTACAGAGAACTAGAAATATTATTTTAATAGTAGTTAGAGGGTTAAAAAAGACATATCTTGAAAGAAGTAGTAATGGGCCTTCATATCAATTTATATGCAATAAATAAGGGGAAAGCAATTCAAAACAGCTATAAGGTTCCTACCTTTGAGGCTGGAAGGGCACTAGTAGAGGTATCACAAAAGTGAAGTATATTTGTTAGGACTTTCAATAAATTCAGGGAAAGATGATATTTCAGCTTCATATATTGTGTTTAAAATTGTCCTTGAGCAATGATCTATAACAGTTGGACATATAGGACTGGAACACAGCTTATATCACAACAGTAAATAATTACTAGAGTTATGGAGTATATAAAACATGGAGTGATAAACATAGTAGTAATAAGCATAAGAAAAGAAGTTCAGAAAAGGAGGCAGAGTTGGACTGGTTGGAAAAACCAAGGAACAATTAGGAAAAAAATCAGTATCACAGGTGCCAAAGATGAAGATGTCAAGAGTCTGGTGGAGTTCGAATGAGACTAATGATGCAGTGATGTTGAAACCACTTATTAAGGTAGATGTTTATGCAATTTTATGCAGCTGTCTGCCCACTATTTCTTCTTTCTTTTTCTTTTTTTTTCTGCCCAGTATTTCTTTTCTACCTTCTATTGGGGTTTGGCTCATTAAGACTGCCATGCTTTCATATGACCCCACCCTCAGCCAAGGCTGATTAAACCAGAAGTGAGCATCTAATCCAAGCTATGTCAGATAGAGTCCTCCTATCATGAGAGTATTTGAACTGAAAGTGAAAACAAATAAAGAGCCAGTCCTTTTTCAGTGTGGATGTTACAAGATATAAAACCAGGGAGTTATGGCTAAGCATGTTTCCTGACCCCGAGACAAAAGATGCAATGAGTGCTTCAGCTATAGTCAAGCTCTTGGTTAAAGCAACTTTATGGAGCCCAGCTACAAAATTACCCTTTATGGGGTGTGGTAGTTTATCTTTCCTTTCTATTCCACATGTCAGGTTTTTCCTCCTCTTAAGCTAGTTTGAGCGTGTGTCTGCCTTGTGCCAAAAAGATAGGTCTTGATTAATAAACTACACAAATACTTTCCTTCCTTCTTTATCCATTCCAATTATTTATATTTAGGAAGAAATGTACATCAGCACATACACATATAGATGCCTGCTCTAGTAATTTGAACCAAAAGTATGGCTAAATTACAAATGCGTTTTTACCAACTATTTCTTCTCTGTGTGAATGCAACTGAAGTATTTTATTAGATTAGCAATGTTCAATACATGTGCCACAAGAATTTTTAAAACATGCACTACCTAACTATTTAGTCAGGAGCACTGCCTCTTTTCCCTTAGATTGTCAAATAAAAAATGACAACAGCCAAAACTATAATAGCTATCCTGTATGAATGAATCAAAGTTATATCTATCTTTTTGTCAGGTCAGCAAAAGAATATAATGTTTTTTTTGGTATGCCACAGAATTTTAGTAGTTCATTTATGTGTGCCATGAGATAAAAAAGGTTGAAAATCACTGTATTAGATAATTCAATTTAAAACTACTATACCCTCTTTCTTATAGAAATCAACCTGTATTTTCCTCTCAATAGACATGATCTCTTCAGAGGCTATGTGTGTTAAAACTTAATGTTTGTGGAACTAGATATATATCTCATGGTTTTTCTAGACCTGTACTTCCAGCAAGAATGACAGTATGTCCCTGGCCCGGTAGCTCAGTTGGTTAGAGCATCGTCCGGATTCGCCAAGGTTGCTGACTCAATCACTGGTCGGCACACACACAAGCACCAACCAATGAGCGCATAAATAAGAGGAACAACAAATTGATGTGTTTTTTTAATCTTCTCTCCCCCTCTAAAATCGATTTTTAAACAAAGAATAACAATAAAAATTTTAACACGTTAACAACTGGTGAGACACCATTATTGATCTGCCTGGACGTTGGTCCAAACAATCAGCATTCAAACTAGTTGAATATTAGACCTTATCACTGAGATTCCTTGTGTTATTTCTTTAGATATTTTTCCTATGAAAAAAAGAGGATATGATTTTTGTTTCAATGCAGCACAGATGGATTTCTTTTTTGGTCTATATCTCCCACTCCTGCCCAGGGAAATAAATAAACTTCAAATAAACTTACCAGGTTTCCTACAGTCAACACACTGCTGAATTGACCCGTCATGGGATAGTGCTCCATGGCCATAAAGAGGGTGTTTAAGACGATGCAGATGGTGATGGCAAGATCAACAAATGGATCCATTACTATTAAATTCACAAGATGTTTCACTTTTAACCACACATCGCAGCAGTCCCAGATCAAGAACACATTGGCAAATCTATACCAGCATGGTGGACATTTCTGTCTAGATTCTTCCAGTTCTGGGAGAATAACAAAGAGGAAGAGTAGTAAATTACATTTAAAATTAATTATCATTGCTGTAGATTATACATTATTTGATAAAACTGATGCTTCTTCTTGGGGAATAGAAGTTTATATAACAGCTTAACAAACATGAGAAGACAATCCCATTAAATATTTTCATAATATGTTCATTAAAATGTCCTAAAATAGGCTTTATTTATCCTTTAATTAAATTCAGAAAATAAACACTGAATTTAATATTTTGCTTCAAACTAATTTCATTACCTAATAACTTAGATAATTATTGACTAAATTGCTATATTCTCTAAACAGAATTATCAGCTTTACAGGACTATTAAACCTATCAAACAATTATTGTTTACTTTGAAAGTATCTTTTTAAGAACACTGTCAGAAGCTATGATCCTTATTAATATGTGTGACTTATTCCCTCCTCTGTTGTCTCCACATTGGCATTCATCGTGTACACAATGAGGTTATATGTATTTTTTTAGTATATATTCAGACCCAAATCTACTTCTGTTATATTATCTTACATGTTTCGGAATTTTAGCCTAATATATAAAAATTTACTAGCAATTTTAATGGATGAAGTCTGTTACAAAATAATTATGTGACTATTCATATATTTGATACAACAGAACAAGATACAAAATGTAATTGGTGCTTTTTAAAGAACAGATATTACTTCTATAATTGACTTTTACACATTGCAGTACTCATGTAATATCCTTCTAAACTTCAAGAAGTAGGGACTTATTTAATGAATGAACCAGTGAGTGATAGTTACTGCCCATTCCCCTGTGTCAGATTCAATAAGCATGTGTCAGCTCTCCTCTGTAGCAATGTGATGGTTTCTGTGAATGTGGTGATGGAGGAAAGGTCTGTTTTTAGGGTCCCTGTTGAGATGGGGCACATAGTTTGATTTATTCCAACTCATTCATATGCTTCTTAAACTCCATCACACCTCCTTTCCTGGAAAACAGACTGAAGGTTGAAAGAGATATTTCTTTGTTCTTCGTCATACCAATACTTAAAAAGGGAAGTATTGACTCTAATTGCTTAAGGATAATGTAACATAAGGATTAGTAATCACTGATATAATATCAAGCAGGGACATATCATTCTGCAGAGAAGATAAGGGCCCAAGTCAAAAAGAAATAAGGATAATATTAGTTTTTATAATTAATGTGAGCATAATGTGCCCATATATCTTCTACTTAGGTCTATTATACAGTTCTGATCCTGAGTAACTGACTGTGGTCATTTAAAGAGAAGACCTAGTTAAACAAAGCGTATGATCACGAAATGCTGCCTGTCTTGTGGCCTGCGCCTCACCCTCCATGGTGTTGGTTAGGATGCTGGCGATGCTCATGGCTCTTTGCCGTCCAGAGGAATCCTCCAGCAGTTCCAGCGAAATCTGGTAAGAGCTTAGCCTTCTCTTCCTGACTTCTGTTTCAGTGGTGGTGCCCTGCAAACCAAATACTGATGGCTCAAACCACCCTTTTCAATGAATAATACAACACCACATAGCATTTCTTTGGAAAATCATGCTACATGCAATTTTTCCAAGTAACAATTTTCAAGTAATAATAAAATATTGAATTTGTTTTTAAGTTATAAACAGGTTTTTTTTTTTTGATTATCACAGGTGATACCCTTTAACAAGAAGTCATCAGAATACAATTGTACAGGGCAATTATATTGCAAAACCTGCTCGCATTTTCAGGGAAATTTTCATAAGCATGCTAATGTCATATATTGTTTCATTTTATTCAAATTCAAATTGTTTTACTGCTTATTTCAATGATTAAAGATCAGATCAATTTCCCCCCACACACAAATAAATAAGGATTATATAGTCTCAAGGCTAAATTATTTTACTTGAGGCTGTATTGACAATATTGACATACATGGCCAATTTTATTCATGCACAAACACAGATGTACAATGAAATGTGTGTGCTTTCCTGAGATTTCCTTAAACGTTTCTATATGCCATTTTATAAGAAATAACATTTAGTCATTTTAATGAATATAAAAACATTTTAGAGTCACTGTAATATTGATAGTTGTATAAAAACTTCCCATTATCTTTATTGCTCCTTACAATGTTTATTTTTAAGTATATGAAATTTCCAGAATATGAATGATTAATTATACAATTCTGGGTGAACATATATCCGTAATAATGATTTGGTTGTTAAAGTGGTCATTATTTTCTGTTGGTAGGTCTACTGAATTTGTAGATATGACCTTCATCCCAGATAGTAAAAACTGGGCTCTTTTAACCTAAAGCATTTAAAAGTTAATAGTCCCGTACAGTTCAGTTGGTCTAAGAAGTCTGTTGTTTTGCATTCAATAAAAAATATGTTATTTTTAAGGACTTTCATTTGGGGAAGTAGGATGGTAAAATAGGCTAAACCACCTAGGTCTTGATTATCTCAAGTTGGTGTATAACGTCAATAGCAGCTAACTTATTGTCTATTATCACCTCTGGCAGTTGTCCAGTAGGTGAGGTTAGAGCTGATGGTCCACCCACCAAGGAAACCACACCATTGCAATCCACAGTGCTGTGCATCTTCCCATTGGCTGGAAGCCCTGGCACCATCCTGGATGACATACTGGCCTGACTAACGTTACTGTTGCGTCGCTCTCCATGTCTGTGGGGCACAAACAGTGAGTCTCTCCTGCTCTCGCTGTCTTCAAATGTACTGTGCTCATCATCAGCAAAGTCATTTTCAGAACCGACATCCTTTGCCCGACCTCTGAAGCTGAAAATACTTGTTTTGCTATTGCGTCGTGGGGAAAACAGGGAGCCACGGATACTTAACAGAGACTGAGGAGAGAGCAAGGAAGAGAGGAATGGGGGGACACACAGAATTATTTAATAAAAGTCCTAATATTGCAGAATCTATTTGCTTGGATTTAGAATAGTCTTGCTGTTAAACACAGGCGATCAAGTTTATGTAGAACATATATTTTGGTGTATTTATTATGGATTACAATGCAAATTTAAGTATAAAGGGTTTTTTTGTTGTTGTTATTAAGGATCCTGATTTGAAGTTTATTAAATGCACGACCACTTCGTTTAATCTTCATCTAGTACTGTGAGGTGGATTTTTAAATCATAATGTTATAGGGGTAGAAGTTCATGCAGAAGGGGACAAGTGATTTTTTTTTTTTTTTTTTTTTTTGGTCAGAGTGGTGGTTAAACAAGTAGTAGGCAGCTTTCATTTCCAAATACTATGATCCGAAAGGGCATATAACTTGGAAAATTATTTATGGCTTAACTGAGACTGTTGGCTCAGATTTCAAATACTTGTATTAACAGCAAATATTTTACTTTCAAATAATGGTTAAAAACAAAACTATTATTTCTTCAGTTGCTTTTTTGGGGTTCTAAAAGGAAATCATTCTTTTTCTGGGCCTGTTTCTCTCTATCCACATGGGAATAAAAGCCATGAAATTTATCTATGATGCTGTCTCCCAAATTTGCTAGTGGTTTCCCAAATGGCTAATCACGATTCACATTATTTGAGAGAATATATATCATAGTAATGACAACAGAGAATATTTCTTAATTGTTATATAAATTATTTTCTTATTTAACATTTAACACTAGCTTTAAAAAGTAAGACATACCATATATACTTAACCTAAAGGGTGATGTAGATGACAATTTATTCTTCTGATCTCACTTTTATTTTATTAAAAGGAATTGGGTGATTCAAAACCTTTTTGTGTTACATACACTCATGAATAAATCATGAATAAATTCTGATACAGGAAAATGAGGGTTTAGCACGGAATCTCTTCTTTCACTTTTTGGGTAGATTTTAAACTAATAGCACCAAATAATTCTGTTTATTCTAGCCTTGATGATAGTTTTCAAAAACATCATTACTCAGTCTGCAGGATCTTTGTTTACTCCCTTCTCCCTCAACTGTGACATTCCCTGTCGCTCCCCCGCTTTGTCTCTCATGTCCTTTCCCACTGCTCTGCAAAGCCAGGGTGGTACGTGTGCGTACATATAGAGACCCATGCGTGCACAGCCATATGCCAGCAGAAATATGCCTGGGCCTTCGCTTGCTTTCTCCAAGTTTCACTGTAAAACCAAATAAAATAATTGTAGTGGAAAAAACATAGGAAAGGCAGACTCCATCAAATTTATTTTTGGTCTTTCTGCCTAATTAGGGCATGCTGATTTTTTTTAGGCCCCATTTGCAGCTTTATTTTATGGCTTTTCCCAGACTACAAAGCACTAGAATAATCTTTGTTGCCCTCTGTCACAGTGATGTTCTGGGAAGATACTATTCATTACAAAATGTGCTTTTGCTTTTGATTTGGTTAGGACAGCCCCAGGAATTACTGATTGCCTGATATGTCCTACCTGCGACTGTGTCCATGTGACACAGTTTGTGCAGCCGGTTAGTCTACCTACTGTCAGCAATGAGACTGATTTTCCATTCATCAGACTGATCAAGAGATTAGACATCGTGAAGACGTTAATGCAGCAACTCCCCTAAAAATTTTAACATTTTTAATCTCCTCAGACTCAATTTAAATTATCATTGTAACACTGGTTCTGTTCAGACTTGTTTTTGAAACTTTAGTGTGTATTTTTAGGTCCTTGCCTTTGGAATTGGGACTCGGTAAGGAGAAGGTAGAACTCTAGAATCTGAATATTCACTGCACATTCCAGGTGGTTTTAGGCAGGTGGACCTCACCCTACACTCAGAGGAAACTAACTTTGTCTTGCATTAATCCCTAGGATGGTTCAGTTTGATCATCTTAACATACTTAAGTGCAGTTTGGAAACTGAAATTCTATATCCATGATATTAGCTGGGAGTATGAGATATGTGGTATGTTCATAATGTATCCTGTACATGCCTTTAATTTGCATGTTTTTATGTCAGGGTGTTTTCAAAAGCATTCCAGATCTTTGAGTTTATTTGAAATTCCTATTCACTCTTCAGAAAGCATAATAATGGGTGTAAGCACAATTTTCAAGGCAATAGAGACTGAAAAAGAAGATAACAAAAATAGCATTCAGAGAAAAGTCACCAAAAATAACACTCTAAGTGATGCAGCAGAGTGGAGGGGATACCCACAGCTGCGGCTGCCCTTTCTCTGGGGAAAACAGGCTTTTGTGCTTCAAGGACCAAAAGATCATCTTTCTTTGCCTCGGGCATGCCAAAACATGAATTCCAGGGTTTTATGTTACCTTGATCCAAGAAGGTAAATCGGAACTCTTTTTCTTAACTTTCAATAACAAAAGGGAGACTAGAAGAAATTCAGTCTGTAAAACAGTCCTGCAGGTAGGGCTGAACTAGAAATGAATGGGAGGAAGTCAGGATGGAAGGCTATGCAGGGAATTCGAAGGTGTTCAGGAAACACCTGTGAGCCAGTATTTGTTAGAAATGCCCACTTAATAGCATTTCAAGTTAAATATAGGCACCTTATCAATGTTTTCAATTAGTCAACAATTATACTTCTAGCTACAAAACTTCTGGTTTAAAATCAGTTGTCTCAGTGTGTTCAAACAACGTAGGTGAAATCTTTGGGGAGATTTATTTTTCATTTTACACCTTTAAACGCTTTTTCCATTTTGTATTATGAACATGTATTATCTATTTAAAAATAAAATAATGTAAGCTCCTCTGGTTTAAACACTATACCCTGTCCATCTCATGCTTCTCATCCCCGCTACTTTCACTGATTCCCTTTCCCAACAGAAAGAGTCCTTTCTTTTTTTTGTTTACAAAACAAGAAACTGTAATCTGCTTCTAGTATATTTTTGCTTGTGAGTCGTGTTAACGCTGTGTCTTTTACTGAGGTGTATAAATATCAATGTCACTAGGCTTTTTCTTTGAATTTTAAAATATCTCCTATCTACCTACCTACCTACCAATCTACCTACCTCACTATGCCTCTATCTACAAATATAAAATGAACTATAAATAATATATGTTTATTCTGATTCTGCTTTTAGTATTTTAACTCTGGCTGTCAACTAACTTTCCTCTGCTATGGCCTCCCCATGGCTCACTCACAGGCCTCCCAGCTGCTCATTGAGCATTTTTGGCACACAACCACATCGGGGGCGCAACGCTTGCTGGGAGAACCTGAAATGCTCTTCTGTGAGGCAGCCTCTTCCCTCGCCACCTTTAAATATTTGCTGAAATGTCTCTTTACAGTGAACTTTTCTGAACCACCCTATTTAAAATGTTTACCTTCAGTTAGTGACCCCGATCCCCCTTTCCTGCTTTAATTTATTCCCATAGCACTTATTACCTTCTAGAACAGTCTATAACTGATTTATTTTATTTATTGTCTATCTCCACCTTTAATATAAAGTTCCATGAGGTCAGCGAATTGTACAATATAACTTTTGTTAATTGAGGTATTTTCAGCATCTAGACCTCTTTCTGTCACATAGCAAGTGATCAATACCATAGATATTTGTTGGTTGTCTGAATGAACTAATCCACAAGTTTTTATTTAAGCACCATGATGAAACAATGGTGGGCAAATAGTGTTTTCAAAACACGTAGATATACTCATGTAAATGTTGCTACTATGCATAAACATTTGTGAGTAATCGAAATTACTCAAATTTCTAGTTTTCCTCATTTGGAATTCATTTACCCATTTTAACTTAATAAGAGCTTTACTATTTTTCACATAGGTAGTCCATATATTGCTTAATCTCCCATAGCTATTTAAGGTAGATGTTACTATAGTATTTTTACAGAAGTTTCACAAAGTAAAAGTGGCTCAACCAGGGTCACAGAACTAATTTGGAATTGAAGTATGAACACAAGTTTTGCAATCATTATGCTATGGTGTCAAATACTACTAATCTTAATAATCTTAATAATGCTAAGATATATCAAGGATGACAGTTTAAGCAAAAAAAAAAACTATGGTCCTGTAGAGGTTGAAGTTAAACCCAAACGTGTTATACTGCGGTACTGCCATGCTTTGTATTCTGAAAGATAGTTGTTGGATCTCTTGATACCAGCATTATCTGTAGGAAAGTGGTTTTCATCTTATAGTCTTTTGTGTGTGTATAACTGTTTGCCTTAATATGATAATTCAAGTTATAAATTATTAATATAGAGTGCAACTTAAAAAATTATTTACATGTTCAATATAAATTATAAATTAAACACTCATTGATAACTTGCATATGCCTTTTCCTCCCAATCAAGGGTTAAACAATTAAGTTTTGTATTTATCACTCCAATTTTTAAAACAGTTTTTGCTCTTTATAAGAAGGGCATCATAGCACTAAGTCGATGTACATTTTTTTTGCTTTAACTTATTCTTATTTATATAGTGTCCCTCAAAACATTATTTAGGGCATAATTATGACCCAGATTAACATGATTGTAATAGTTAATAATTCATAGTACATGAAACTTTAATGGCACCAAATAGTGTTTAAAGTCATAACTGTAATTATAAATTTTGTAACTATTCTTTATATTATATAATAGCAAAAACTTATTGAAGGAGAAAATTTGTATCTTTTTTCTCTTTGACTTGAAAACATGCTGAAGAATTGGTTCACTGGCATTAAATCAGAGCAAAAAGAGACTATCTACAATTTAGTTCTCTTTATGAGCATTTAGGTCATAATTTCATTCTAATAGCATGGCATGACACCATATGAGGATAATGGAGCCTCACAACAGTACAGCTCTCATACCAAAGATGAAAGCAAAATCCAGAGACATTTTTTTTCAAGATTTATACATATGTTGCAATCAAGACCGCAGATAATAAAGGCAGAAACACAGAAAAGAAGAAAAATTCATTTGAGGTCTCAGAAGTGAAAAGGTAAAGAAAAAATTGCAAAACTGTCTCCGTGAAAAGAATGACAGATAGGTTTCACTCCCCCCCACCCTAACCCCCCAAAAAGCAGAGGAAGAAACATGGTCTCAAAACAGTGCAACATTTAAAGCTGATTACCTTAAATTAAAAGTTAATGGTTTAATAAAAGTCTCATTTAAAGATAACTTATGGTACAAATTTAAATAACTATATTGAATGTTATTTACCTGTCCCTCATTTAAATCAGGTATTACAAGAATATAGCAAAACAAAATGCGGCAATTAAAAAGCAATAGCAAAGACAAAATAAACTGGAGCAATTAATAGAAAACCGTACCTGATGAGGGGAGTAGAATTTCTTGTCACTAGTCAGTCGGTTTCCATCCATGGAGAAAAGGAAACTCCTTCTTTTGCCACTGTCTTCAGATTCAGATTTGGGAAACCTGTCTCCTTCTCCTTTGCTGTTTCCTTCAAGATGTTCCTTCTGTCTTCTTTTCTTCCTTCTGTTTCTCCACTCCTTAGCACTTTTGGAACTTAACTTTGATGCTTCTGAAGAACTTTCCAAGAGCTCTCCTAAACCACCTATTCCACTGAAATCTCTTGAAGCAGCTGATGCTGCTGCAACTGCCTGTTTAAAACAAAGTGAGGCACTATTAAAACATATACAAGATGGTACAAATGATTCCACCCAAGGCTATTAGCTATCTGTGAAAATTATGTCTACTGGTCATTTCCTTGTGCTTTACCAGAAGAAAATTCCCTTAGTAATGGCACAATTTTGCACACTATAAAGCAATATGCTAGCCTATGCATTATGGCAAGAAAAGTCTGGTTTGGCACATCTCCTGGAAAGTCTTTTTTTTTTTTTAATCTGTTGTCATTAGCTTTATTTCCAAGGACATTCCTCTCTGAAAAAATATCTTCTACGTTTTAAAGGCAAATATTTCTTAGTGGTGGTTGCTGGTCTGGTTACTATTCCAATCCCACCCATAGGATTGTTTCTTCCACATGTGATTGAGAATAGCTGAGTGGTATTTTTTTTCCTTCTAAATCTAGGCAAAATACTTTTATTCTTTTCTTTTTGTGTGTGAACTCAAAGCATTTAAAGTGTTTACTATTTTACCTCTAGATAGAAGTAGTGGGGCTGTATTGGCTAGTTTATCCTCTTATTTCATTTAAATTATGTTTATTACTATAGTTCACATTCTTGGGGTCATGGTAATTCCAGAGATTAACATGATTAACTTACTACATAGCACTTTTAGGTTTTTTAAAATGTTATAAGTTATTACAACATTAAGTATATTCCTGTTTTTAAACATAATCAAGGAAGTGGAAATAATTAAACTATGAGAATATTGGTTCAACTCTTTACCTGTGTCATTACTACATACAAACAACTCAAACTTATCTACCATTTTGTTCTATCTCTTCCTCTAGACTACATAGTAGATAGAAATTTTGCCATGTCTTTGTGTACATTGCCTGGAATGCCACCTGACATTAAAAAAATTAGGGGCTCAGTTAATGTTTGGTGAGTAAAGAAGAAAAAAGGCAACACACTACCAATTGTCTCAGACATCGAGGTGAGGTTGGAGGAAGAACAAGGCTTCCATTGTCAAGATCTCATAAAAGACTGCGTGTCAGAGTGATCTATATAACATAAACACATTTTAGGAAAGAATGAAGGTGGAACTCATTTCTAATGCTTTAACATATTGTGCTTTATGTTTCCTCCTCCTAAATAGCTTTCATTTCTGAATCTCATCTCAACTGTAAAAAAACTAAAAAGCGTTACAAAGTCTCTAGGATTAGCACGATCCCAGTGATGGGAACCATCGTACTACACACAGTGCTAGATATATGTGTTGAGCTAAGCAACACATAAAAATATGATACACATACTTGTTTATATTGAATACTATATTCATAATGGAAACCCAGATCCAAAACTCAGTATATGACAAGGTCGATCATTTAAATGAAACATTAATTCAGAATTTAGATATTTATAGAATTGCATATAGTCAGATAGCCTGACTTTTACTGAATTCTTGATCATCAGTATCATTCCTAACATCATCAATGATAAAAGATGAGAAATATTTAAAGCCTTTTTCAAATATAAATAAGTTTAACATAAATATGTGTGAAATAAAGTGAATAAATGAAGCACTTAACTGTAGCAAGTTAAATATAGTTGATCGAGTTTGATACATAGGGTATATATAACATACACTGTTGAAAGAATGAATATCTATATATCCCTCATTATTCAAATAAAGTCCTTAATTCACCTTTCCACTTTGTACAGACGGAAGCATGCAACAGGCAGTGCT
Source organism: Mormoops blainvillei (assembly GCA_004026545.1). NCBI lineage: Eukaryota > Metazoa > Chordata > Mammalia > Chiroptera > Mormoopidae > Mormoops > Mormoops blainvillei. The sequence goes on along the minus strand of PVJD01001810.1, from coordinate 69,742 downwards.
AATCATTTACTGACGTGCTTGTCATCAGAAACAAAGGAAGTGGTGGTAATATTCCCTTGCCATGATCCTGAAACTCATGTTCATTTAAATCACTTCCGGAATTTGTTTTGCATAAGACATGATTTCCCTACCTATTCTGGGTGACAGTTCAAATAAGTTCAAATAACCAAAACCAAAACAGATTTCTAAGGCAACAATGGTAACCTTCCGACACAACACATTTTCTGTGTCACTCATCAGCGTAAATCTGTCACTTGCTCCACTTCCAGGGATTTGACAATCCCTTAAAGGCAGATGTTTCCTGTCACCTCCCATGTCTGTGTACCTGTTTATATCTAGCTCTGTGACATGGCCAGTGCCCTACTTATTTAAACTAATAGTGCTACTTTCACAACTGGCTTGCTGAATTCCTCTTGTAGCAAAAAATTAATAAGTCCTTAATAATTACACAGGGAATAACGTTTTCTTCTTATCATATTGCCATGTGATTTAAAATAGGCTCCGTAACTCATTGTATTTGTGCTTTAAAAAAAAATAAAACCACATGACGGCCTGTAATTATACTTCATTTTAAACATAAAAATCCAGTTTAAAAATCCCACTCAAAACTATAAGACATTAACTATATCGTGTCAGTTCTACCCCAAATTATATTAGATGTCTTAAATGCCACTCTTTCTAATTTTTTTCTAAAACTTACTCCTACATTTTTTCTATCAGCAATGTATAGATTTTTTCTATACATTGCTATGGGATATGCTATGCTTGGCAGTAGTAAACATTTAGAGGTCACAAATTAAATGCCAACAGAATTATGATGATCTAGGACAGCATTTTTTCTTTGCTGGGTCTTGTCTTTCTCTGTCTTTTAAAGCTGTATTTGTTATGAGTCCACTGAGCTGACTATGTCTTTTTTTCATGTCTAAACAATGACTAGGACTAGGGAAGTCCCTCGACAGGCACTAAATAAAAATGGAAGTGATGTAAGGCTTCATGAAGTCATTGACTAGGTAGTAACTTTTGAAGAGTCACAGGTGCTTAACAAATCAAGTTATATTGGAGCACCAGTGATCTGCTGGGGAGACTGACCCTCCATCTCTCCCTGTCTGTTACCCCGTCCTCTCCTTCATCATTGCCTACTTATTGGTTATCGTTACCTGTGCTGTAAATAAGAAACTAGAATTGGTTTTGTACTGTGCCATCCAAGTCATCATTGAAACACTGGTATCAGTTACCCTGGGACCGGTTTAAATTTGTGTGTGTATGAAACTAAAACTGAGTCAAATCATGATCTGGTCACTGGAATCTAATAGCTGACTTTAAATGAAAAGAACAGATATGTGTTTGCTCACGTGATCAATATGTAGACAATTAGGTTCCTTAGGCTTCTATTAGATATAGTGCACTTTTTACTTCTTTTGAAAGATTATGCTCTTTTAATTGATGCCATATTTTACTTTATCTTAAAGTGGCTGAACCTCAGAATATATTCTTACTCCTGTATTGTATAGTATGTCTGTGTAGCATTTTCAAGCACATTGCTGTTTGTTTTAATAAATGATAATAGAATAACCCAATGTTTTAAGATAAAATTATATCTAATTTGTAAATATTTTTATAACATTTAAAATTTTGAAATAAGGAAATTCTTTGCCTTATACATGGCTATTTGATTTTATTATCTTACATATGTGTTTTATTTGCAGTGATCTGAAATAAACTCTTAATATAGTAGAACTGTCTGACAAAAATGAGGTTCACTTTATAAGAATTTCAAGTGTCACCAATTTTATTTATAGCTTTCCTTATAACATCAATAAATACAACCATGTTACTACTCTGGACCCAACGGTAAGATGAAGACAGCAAATCCAATATGTTTAGCAAACGCTAAGTACACGGTTGGGCTGGGTAGCCAGCGAAGCAGTTCATTGTTAAATGTGTGTAAAAAATGCCTCAAAAAAGGATCTAATGTTATATGTTGTACACCTTCAAAGTCACTCAGTATTATTAAAAAGTTAAATTTTGAAACTATCAAGTCCGAGGATATACGGTCATTCAAATAATGCTTCAACATCTGGAACCATCTATATGAAAGAAAAAAAAAACTCACTATATATCAAACAGCCACTATGTACAAAAGTTTTTTTGCACTTTTCTTTCTGGCCAAAAAATAGTATCAGTGATCAGATTAGCTCTCCTTCCCAAAACAGTCAATAAAACAGACAGAATACGTGTCACAATGGCTTTGAAGACACAGAATGAATGAGGTATTGGGTAGAGTATTCGGGGGGATCTCCACTAAATAAGAGGGAATAATTAGCCTGAAACTAAATGCCGCCCTAGTTCTACCTAGTGAATCTCAAAAGATTTGAAGATGCAAAAGGATCAAATAATTTATAAGTAATTAACTATGTCCCCCAAAAGAGGATTGAGAACTTTTATAGGGATACAAAAGTATTAGAGCTCACAATAAAGTAAAATTAACAGTTTCTGCAATGCAATTGAAGATTTTCAGGAATGTAAAAAAGTCAGGAATATATGACTAATAATCAAGAAAAGAATTAATTACGACCAATATATACCATAGATATTACAAATACTGGATAATGACTTTAAACAGTTATTATAACTATATTGTATATGTTTACATTGTTAGAAATGAGAGAGATCTACAAGAGATGCAGATAAACCTTTTAGAGATGAAAACTACAGCACCTGAGATGGAAAATACACTGGATGGGATTAATGGAAGACAGGACACTGCAGGAGAAAAGATGATGAAGATAATAGCAACAGACGCTATCCAAACTGAAATTAACAAGCTGATTCTAAAGTTCATCTGAAACTACAAAGGACCTGGAATAGTCAAAACAGCTTTGGAAGGGAAAAACAAAGTTGGAGAACTGCCACTATCTGATTTCAAGACTTATCAAACAGTTACAGGAATTAAGAGAGTGTGGCATTTGTGTAAAGAGAGACAAACGAATCAATTTAACAGAACAGAATCCAGAAATAGGTCCACTGACATATGGATGACTGATTTTTGACAAAGGTTCAAAGGCAATTCAGTTGAAGGAGGATATTTTGTTCAACAGATAGTGCTGGAATAATTACATATCTATATATAAAACAATATCAACAAATAATTCACATTTCACTCAAAAATTAAATTAAAATGGACCATTGATCTAAATATAAAACACAAAACTATAAATGTTCTAGAAGAAAAAATAGGAGAAAATCTTTGTGATGTTGATTTGGATAAAAAAATTTTAGATTCAACACCAAAAGCATGGTCAAACAAGCAAAAAAAGCTTTGATAAATTGTACTTCATCATAATTAAAAACTTTTATTTTAAAAAATGTTGTTAGTCCCTGGCTGGTGTGAGTCAGTGGATAGAGTGCTGGCCTGCCAACCAAAGGGTCGCTGGTTTGATTCCCAGTCTAGGGCACATGCCTCGGTTTTGGGACAGGTCCCTAGTAGGGGACATATGAGAGGTAACCACACATTGATGTTTCTCTCCCTCTCTTTCTCCCTCCCTTCCCCTCTCTAAAAATAAATAAATAAATTTTTTTAAAAGAAAAGAATATTAAAAATAAATACATAAATAAAATTTAAAATGCTGTTACGCCCTGACTGGTGTGCTCAGTGGGTTGGGCATCATCCTGCAAACTGAAAGCTCACCGGTTTGATTCCGGGTCAGGGCACACGCCTGGGTTGCAGTCCGGGGTCCCAGATTTGCAAGAGATCAGTGCTTCTGTCCCTCTTTCTCCCTCCCTTCCCCACTCTAAAAATAAATAAAATCTTTTTTTTTTAAAGAAATGTGGTTAGGAGAATAAAAAGATAAGTTACAAACTGGGAGAAAAATATTTGGAAAGCCTATATGTCATAAAGGACCGAAAGACTCATTCCCAGAATACATAAAGGCTACTCCAAACTTAATAATAAGAAAACACACCGTTCAGCCAATACAATGGCAAAAGATCTGAACGTGCACTTCTCAATAGAAGATATACACACAGAAAATAAGAACATGAAAACATGCTCAAGAGCATTAGTCATTAAGAAAATGCAAAACAAAACAGCCAGGAGATACTTAGAATAATTGTAAATAAGCCTTCCCATGCCAAATATTGGCAGATATATTTGAGGCACTGTGGTTCTGACTTGAATTAGATTTCACTATGTCTTTCCATGATATTTACATTTCAATTTATGCTGTTTTTTTAAAATCAAAAACTGTTAACTCTGTCTCTTTTCAGGACTTGTGCCCCATTTACCGTGTGCCTAGCCAAAACAGCCTTTATTATTAATGAGAATTTAAAGTTGGAATATAATAGCTAATGCCTTCCTGATATCCTTGTAAGGGGTGCAGAACACGCCTTTTGCATTGCAGAAACCCCAAAGAATGTTTAAGAGTAGGTATACATGAAGTTTTCTTGTTAATATTTTAATTAATTAAGTTCAGAATAAAACCTCAAATGTCATAAGTAGTAAAACACAATGATTGGAAATTTCATCTGTTGATCTTTTTCATATTAAAGTGAAAATCGGATTTCCCTTCAGGTTTCATGAGACAATTGCATTATGAACCTGATCCCAAATATATTTTCTACCCCCAGCTAATTTTCTTAAATGTAATGTCTAAAAAGTTCTTTGACTCCAACTTCAGAAACAGTTTTAGCTTTCTTATTTCTAATGAGAATGCCTATACAGCAAATGACAATCCAGTTCCAATTTGACAGACATATTCCTACTTAAAAATGTAGTAATAATAATAAAACTTTGTCATCATTCCGTACCTGAGCTTCTTCCTGTTGCTTTTTAAGCTGCTCGAGCATCTGCTGAAATTCAGCCTCTTTCTGCTCGGCCTCCTCCAGGGTGGACTGATTCTGTTCCTCGTAGGCCATGGCCACCACAGCCAGGATCAGATTCACCAAATAAAAAGAGCCCAAGAAAATCACCAGCACGAAAAAGATCATGTACGTTTTTCCAGCCGCGCGTAATGTCTAGGAGGAAGCCAGAATCCTTTCATGAGCCTTTTATATAATGTCAATAAAGATCTGATTACCATCATGAGACAGTCAGAAGGTGATGCTTTTTGACATCCAATGTATTTTGACCAATATTTTTTGGTGTTAAAGTGTGCATGCACAAACACCCACACATTAAATAATGAGGCTTGACTGTAGTGTCATTTGATATAAAACATACATTTCAAATTAGTATATACTGGATATATATTGGAGCCCCACTAAAACGCTTTTCTTAGAGTCCACAAGGCAGGACAATTTACAAGTGAGAACACTGCTTTGGATTCCTTCGGTGGAGTTCCACTTCCCCCGCAGCCTACTCTCTACACCATCTAGAAGTAATAGCTTTCTCCCCTCCTCTTCCAGTCCCAATTAATTATAGGTCTAATTTAAAATTTTTAATGTAATTGATTTTAAAAATCATTTCACATACTCTTCTTATATCTACAACTAGATTATAAACTCGAAATTGTAAACATTCTTTGCATCCTTGATAGACTCCAGGAGAACGCCCTTCGCACAAGAAGCTCTCAGGATATGTATGTACTGACTGAATGAGCAATCGGGATCCTAGACTCACGTTCCTTAAACAGGACCATCCTCTGCATTTTAGTGTGTTATTAGCAAGTGTCCATATTTATCATTTCATGTGTGTTCACAAAATTAAATCTCAGGCATGTTAATTTTAACCTTACTGTGATGACCTGAATGCTATGTCCTCTCCCCTCTCTGAAATTTCATGTGTTGAAATCCTAACGCTCAATGTGATGGTATGAGAGGGTGGGGCTCTTGGGAGGTGCTTAGATCACGAGGGTGGAGCCCTCATGAATGAGATTAATGCTGTATAAAAAGGTCCTTCAGAGAGATCCCCAGTCCCTTCCACCAGGTGATGACACAATGAGAAGGTGTCAGTTATGCACCAGAAAGAAGTTCTGGCCAGGATGAGAGAATGCTGGTGTCTTGATTTTGTAGTTCCTAGACTCCAAAACTGTAAGCAATAAATTTCTGTTATTTATAAGATACCCAGGTGTGTTATTTTGTTATGTCAGTCCCAGTGAACCTGGACACTTACCAACTGGTAAAGGTTCTCCCAGTAGTCTTGAGTCATGAGTCGAAACAGAGACAAGAAAGCCCAGCTAAAGGTGTCAAAGCTTGTGTAGCCATAGTTGGGGTTTCGACCAGCCTTCACACAGATGTATCCTTCTGGACACTGGCTATAAAGAGAGAGAAATGGAGCTGGGGTCAGTATAGCAATTACTGCTATTTCAATCAGTGTTGCTGTCTGTGGTTAATTTTCTCACCTTTCATTTCCAGGACCCGTTAGATAATTGCTCACAGTGAAACTCTCATCAGATGACATTTATTAAGAAAACCAATAGAAAATTTAGGTACAAGGGAGTCAGATTTACAGACATTTAGAATGGCAGAGAGGCAGCAACCACACACTTTTGTCTCTGACACCATCAATATCCTGCTCTTCACAAAATGGCAAGGATCAACAATTGAAAACAAAAAGCCAGAAAACAACCAAAGGCTTGGGAACTACTTAATGAACTTCTTTGTCAACCCCTTTTGTAGAATTTTCTAAGACAAAATTTATATTTTAAAATAACTTAAGATTTGTAGAAAAATGGCAGAGGGTATGGAGTCTTCCCATATATCCCATGCCCAGTTTTCCATATTATTAACATCTTATGGTACCTTTCAATCAACATTGATACATTATTACTAACTGAAGTCCATACTTCATTAAAATATCCTCAAGTTTTTCCTTAACATTTTTTTTATGTTCTAAGGTCCCATCCTGGACACCACGGAGCATTTAGTTATTACGTATCTTTAGGCTCATAGAGACTTTCCTTGTGTTTGATTACCTTGACAGTTTTGAGGAGTACCAGTCAGGTGTTCTGAAGAATGTCCTTTAATTGAGTTGTCTGTGTGTGTGTGTGTGTGTGATTCAATTGGGTTATGGATTTTGGGGAGGAAGACCAGAGACATAAAATATCATTAGCATCACTTCACATCAAGACTACAAATTATCAATATGATATTGCTATTGATGCTAAGTCTTCCATCACCTGAGCTGAGGTAGTGTTTTGTCAGGTTTCTTCACTTTTAATTTACTCTTCTTTTTCCATGCTGCACTCTTTGGGATAAGGTCATTATTGCTGCTCGCACATAAGGAGCAGGGGGTCATGATCCACCTTCTTAAGAGCAGAGTTATACGCATAAAATATTTGGAATTCTGCATGAGAGCTTTGTTTATTATCTCCCATTTATTTATATATCTATCAATATTAATTCATTTGTTTATACGAGTATGTAGCATGGATATTCATTTTCTACTTTGGGTTCTAATCCGATTTCATTTATTTATTTATTTATTTATTGCTAAAATCGTTTTGGTTTTGGCCACAGGGAACCTTCAGTTGATTGTCGTAGCTCCTCGACATCGCCCCATGGCTGGGTGTGGGTTTTTGTTGCTGTTGTTGTTTTTGTTTCTTAGCACATTCTTACCTCCTGAAACTACAAGATGCTCCATGATCATATCTTATATATCCTGCCCCAGTGCTTGAAGCAGTCATTTCTCCAAGGGCCACTTGTTCTTTTGTTGGAGAATGGTATTGGAGAACAAGGTTAATGTGTGTCTGTGTAGGTGTATACACACATACCTCCTTGCTGCCTCAGCTGAGGGTCTAGAAGCAATGTCACTGCCTTTGCAACAGACACACTTAGCACCCAGGTCTTGGTTTCTAATAGCATATATATGTTTCTGTATGTGAGTATCTGTCCCTAGATTAACCTAAACACGAGGTCATATTCATGTCTCCAATTCCATTTTATCATCACAGGATCTTTACCGTTTGTTATCTTTAACCTCTCTTTCCAAAAGTTAGAAGCCTGGCTTCTATCACCTGTTGTCCTTATACTTAATATGTATGCATGATTATTTCAGGGTTGTTAATTTATACTATCAGGAGAAACAATTTTGTCAACTAGAGTACAGTTCCTTTTGCCTTTAGTCTTACAGTATCTACTCGTTTCCAGTTTTTTTAGCTTAGTACCTCTTCCCCCACCTCCTTCAGTGAGGCTATTTTATATAGTTTAAGTATATTTAGATAATCGTGTCACTTTCTGTATTTTAACCTGGGGTCCTTCAACCTCACAAATGATTTTTTTTTAATTTGCATACACTCTTTATTCTTTGTGCTGTAAAGTTCTATAACTTTTGATAAATGCTTAATATTCACCATTCTAGAATCATATGGAATAGTTACTCCACCCTAAAAAATCCCCTATGCATAACCAAAACAGCTACCCTGGATCCCTGAAAAACAATGATATTTTTTATCATCTCCATTGTTTATCTTTTTCAGAATATCATGTAATTGGAATCACACATAATATTGTTTTTTTGGATTGACTTTCTCTGTCATGTGGTAATACGAATTTAAGGTTCATCACTGTTTTTTGCTGCTGGATAGCTTATTGTTTTTTGTCACTGACTAGTATTTCATACTATGGTTATACAACAATTTGTTTATCCAAACATATATCAAAAGACATCCTGATTGCTTCCAGTTTGGTGATTATAAATACAGCTGCTATAAATACTCACATGCAAGTTCTTGTATGGGCATAAATTTTCAAATTAATTGGCTAAATACCTAGTAGGGAAAATTGCTGGACTATACAGTAAGACTGTTTTCATTTTGTAAGAAACTGCCAAATTGTCTTCCAAAGCGGCTTTAACATTTTGCATTCCCACTAGCAATGAATGAAAATTCCCACTGTTCTCCATTTTCACCAGCAATTCATATGGTCAGGTTTCTTGTGTGGGTTTTTTTTTTAAACTTCAGCCATTTTAATAGGTATAGTAACTCACTGCTGTTTTACTTTTCAAAGCCACGATGAAAAATGACCCTGAGAATTTTCTGCATTCATCTGAGCCATTGTCTATATTCTTCTGTAATGTGTCTGTTGAGATTTTTTTACCTATTTTTAAATTGACTTATTTTCTTGTTGATTTTTTAGTGCTTTTTATATTTTGGATACAAGTCTTTTATCAGATATGTGCTTTGTAAATATTTTCTCCCAATCAATAGCTTTTCTTTTTATTTCCTTTACAGTGTCTTTAAAGATCAGGAGTTTTTAATTATAATAAAATCTAACTTTTTTCTTTCATGGATTGTGCTTTGTTACTTTTAAAAACTCATCATTAAATCCAAAGTCATGTAGATTTTATTCTTTATTTTTTTAAAGAAGTATTATCATTTTGTATTTTACATTAGGTTTATGATTAATTTTGAGTTCATTTTTGTGTAAGGTGTAAGATCTGTATCTAGCTTTATTTCTTTGCATATGCATCTTTGATTGCTTCAGCACCGTTTGTTGAAGAAAAGTTCCTGTCTCTATTGAGTTACATTTTCTTCTTTATCAAAAATTATCTGACTATGTTTGTGTGGGTCTTTTTTTTTTTTGCTTTCTGTTCTGTTTCATTGATTTATACGCCTATTATTTCCCAGTACCATACTGTCTTAATTACTGTAGCCTTATAGGAAGTCTTAATATTGGGTATATATCTTTAGAATTTCATTTGACATTTAACAGTAGAGCAGCTATCAACTTTACCATGTAAATCAGCTAACTCATACTAGGTGCTCAGTAAAAGGAACGATTATCATTATTTAATTGGAAATAAATGTGCATTAACCAACCTTACCTAAAATTTTATCTTATCTTTTACATTAAGCACAACAATAAAAAAAAATAGGTAACACGCAATAAACACTTATGATGGATCAAGTGTTAGTCCAAGTGCTTTCTGTGTATATTGTTATCACCATAACAACCCTGAGAGAGAGATGATATTACTCTCCCCATTTTAGAAAAAAGTAAACTCAGGTTCAGAGAAGTCAGGACACTTTTCCAAGGTAAAAGAGTTTGTAAATGATGAGAATATATGAACCCAGCTATATATGAACTCTGGAAGTTATGCTCTGCCAACGAAGGTTGGAGAAACTATCAGGAAAAAAAATTCCCCTAATCTTCATCTCTGTGGCTGGTCTATGTTTTCAATAACACACTTAGATCTTTATGGCTAAACCAGTTTTCAATTTCCTAGGATGACTCAAAAGATGTTCTGTAATTCTTTGCTCTAAGAGTCACTTACTATTGCTATCCCTTGGCTTCTAAAAAATTCACTCTCTACCCTGACCTAAAATTAATTTACAATACTCTCAGGAAAATATGTTAAGTATGAAAGACTAACAGGATGACTAAGATATTGCAGCATCTGTTATTGCAGAATTTGCCCAAAAAGAACTGGTAAGAATGCAGACTCAAACTTGAGCATGCCCTTGACATACATCTGTCCCTTGGCTTCTTTACACACACAGTTTTATGCTGTTTCAAGAATATTAAGTCTCTCAAAGCAGTTTCCCAACTGGGCTTGTACCCTGAGTACTGTGTTATATAGTCTGGATCTTTTCCGGCCACATTAAAACTTATCCCATCCACACATGCCCTCACCGAGCTGCTCATCTTGTGTTTCCCTCCCTGTGTTTCTTAAATGGCTCTGAAGTGCTCATAAAAAAGACAGACTATGGTACTTCACACTTTTGAGCAATAATGCAAGTACACCTTAACCGTGAAAGTGCAGAAAAGCTCTTCGCCCAAAGGGATGGTTACTTCCTAGGAAGGCAGCACCTCTCTTTATTTTATACATGCAACACTACCTTTATATATTTTTTTCTCATCTGCTTTTTCCCAAAGTGTTCTATATCTTTAAAAATCATTTGTTCCTTACCCCACATCTGAGCCATTTCCACAGAGTAAAGGGTCTTTTTGTCCATCCAAAACATAAAAGTGACCTGTTGATATAACAAACAAACTGCTTTATTTCACATCAATTCTATTGACATTAGGAATAGTGAGTTTGACTATCTTAGTTATTTCCAAAATGGACACCAATAAAGTATATTTACAAAAGTGGCTTCATACCCAACAGCCTCAACTATTTATAGTTGGAAACTCCATTCAGCAACAACTAAGGTTAACAATGTAGCAATATTTCTTACTGTCATCTTCAATGTAATCCTTCCAGTTGAATGTGCTCATTGTAACATTAACAAATGTCCCGTTTGAATCCACTGTGCCAGCGAAGAAGGAAGTGGTGTTGCTTTCAAAAGCAAAATCGCTTGGGGGCCATTGCAAGCATTTATTCCGCAGGTTGCCCATGAAGAGCTGCAGCCCTATCAGTGCAAACACGCTCAGACAGAACACAGTCAGGATCATGACGTCTGAGAGCTTCTTCACCGACTGGATCAGGGCCCCCACGATGGTCTTCAGGCCTGAGGAGAAAGAATGAGAGGTCAGCTGAGAAGTGCCATCCCCACAACACCCTCCTAATAGTCACATACCTTCTCTTTCCCCACAAACACTTGTTGGGCTGTTTAGACATACAAGCTTTATGAACAGCTAGATGGTTTGAGAAATAGATGAAGAGCAGATTTTATTTACGAACAGTGTGCTTTCTGGAGGTTAAAAATGGAAGTGTAAATATCTAGGCAGGAAGTTTTGTGTATGTGGTTTCACATGCTGCCAAGAACATGAAAAGACAAACGTCATCAATTATTTTTTAGTTCAGATTTTGTGTTTCATGAGGCTATTTCTTCCCAACCCACTTTTTATACTAGCTTCCAAGTAGCAATGATTTAGGGAAGAAATAAATTTTAAAATGATAAAAGCAGCCATGTGCATACTGTTTAATAATAATCTTTTCTCTGAAAGGAAGACCCATTTTCAAAAATCTGCAGTGAATGGTAACATACAGGTCCGTTAGTAAAGCCATGGTAGCAATGCTATTTTATGAATGTAAAAGAGAAAACTTTACATCATAAATGTCAAAAAAAAAAAAAAAGAGAGAGAGAGAGAGAGAGAGGAAGAGAGCAAAACTAGTATTTTTAAATAGACATCTCATGCAATTCTCTGTTAAACTCAAAGGCTGACTTGATAAATAAGCATGTAATTTCTAAAATTTAGGAACTGAACTGTATTAAAAAATCATTTAGCATTCTTGAAGGTGGCAAATAAGAATAAGCAACAAGGCTAGTTATAAGTGTGATTTCAACTTCAGTATTATCACAGAATGTTCAGTCAGCCTCAGTGTTTAACCCAGCTCTCACCTGGAATGACTGAAATTGTTTTCAGTGCTCGGAGAACTCTGAATGTTCTCAACGCTGAGACATTGCCCAGGTCCACAAACTCTGTCACATATCTGCAATAGGGAGTTCACACACAAACACAACAACACACAAGAAAAGTTGAAGATATAAGGGGCCTACCATCTTACACCAGTTTCTTCTTACCTGGAATTACAGAAATAGTTTTCAGAGCTCTCAAGACTCTGAAAGTTCGAAGAGCTGAAACATTGCCTAGGCTTACAAATTCTGTTACATACCTGTAGAATTAAATCAGAGTTACTGATAGTTTTGGCAAAGCTTATACCAAATAAAGAATGAAAGCTGGGTTTGGCGTATAAAGCCCCTTGAGTTTAACAAATGCAATTGCTATAGAGCTCACGGTGCCATATGCTAAAAGTTGCTTCTGAGGAATAAAATTTTATTGCTTTATTTCAATGTAATTTTTAGTAATGTGAACAAATTTGTTTGCAAAACTAATTAAAGTAGAGTTGGTATTAAATTATAGTCACTAAATAACTTCATTTTGATGAAGTGAAAGACTATATGACATGAAAATAATTCCATTTTTTTGCTCATTTACCAGATAAACATTATCTTACAATATGCATTCTCAAAGTACATGGAGCATAGCCCTGATTGGCATGGTTCAGTTGGTTGGGCGTCATCCCACAGAGCAAAAGGTTGCTGGTTTGATTCCCAGTCAGGGCACATGCCTGGGTTTCAGGTTCAGTCCCCAGTTGTGGGGTGTACGAGAGGCAACTGATCTATGCTTCCCTCTCTCTCACATTGGTGTTTCTCTCCTTCTCTTTCTCCCTCCCTTGCCCTCTCTCTAAAAATAAATAAATAAAATCTTTAAAATATATATATATATGGAGCATATAGTTCATTTGGCTATTAAGCATACTCTACATTTAAAATCTGTCTCAACAACTTGATTTATGCTGCAACTATTTTTATTTCTTTGAATTTGACAATCTTTTCCAGAAATACTCACGCCATCACAATGACACTGAAATCCAACCAGTTCCATGGATCACGAAGGAATGTAAAATCTTCTAAGCAAAATCCTCTTGCCAAGATTTTTATAAGTGACTCAAAGGTATAGATTCCAGTGAATGTGTACCTAGGAAAAGCATCCCAACAAAAATTAACAATTTTGTTGAACTGTTAATATAGATATTCTCAAATACAGCAAATCTTAGATTTTTGTGTTTTTTCAATTCACTAAAATTTTGTTCCTATTTTCACTTACCAAAAAAAAATACTAGTTTAATTAATCTTACAAACCTGAGCAAAGGGTTAAACTAAAGAGATAATATTTTCCCCAAAGAATATGATCTTCTTTACTACGTAGGTTTTAAAATAATAGTTTCAGCCCTGGCTGGTGTGGCTCGGTAGATTGAGTGCCAGCCTGAGAACCAAAAGGCCTCCAGTTCAATTCCCCAACAAGACATATGCCTGGGTTGCAGGCCGAGGCCCCCGGTGGGCAAGAGGCAACCACACACTGATGTTTCTCTCTCTCTCCTTCTCCCTTCCTTCCCCACTCTCTAAAAATAAATAAATAAAAACCCTTTAAAAATAATAGTTTCATGTGTTTTATGAATAATCAAACTTGACTGAAGTATAATATAAGCTATGTAATGTAGTTTTCAAATTCCTAGTAGCCAAATAAAAAAGAAACAAGTGAATTTAATTTTTATTATACTTTTTGTTTTTTTAAAGGTTTTACTTATTTATTTTTAGAGAGAGGGGAAGGAAGGGACAAAGAGAGGGAGGAGAAACATCAATGTGTGGTTGCCTCTCACACGCCCCTTACTGGGGACCTGGCCCTCAATCCAGCATGTGCACTGACTGAGAATCAAACCAGTGACCCTTTGGTTCGCTGGCCAGTGCTCAATCCACCGAGCCACACCAGCCAGGGCTAATCTTTATTATATTTTAATTAAACCAATATATTTAAAATATTATCATGTCAATCATTAAGACTAACCAAATTGAAGTTTTGATAGCTGCATAATGGTTGGCGTCTCCCTCATTGGACAGTACAGCTCCAAAGGTAACACTTCTTTGGTTTGTTTATAATAAAAGATTTCAATCAAATTTCTTTATGTTTAGAATTATTTTTTAGGAATATTTTATATGTCTAATCTAGAAAATAGATGTAAGAGTCAGGCATAGAGTTATAAAACTGCATTTCTCTTGGTTTATATGCATTTATGTATACATATATATTATCACAAGAAACTTTTCCATTCATCGGTATGTAAGTGTGTGTGTACATAATTACCAAATTTCAGAGGTGAAATTCCCAAGTCTAGCCTTGAACCAGCTACTCTCTCTATACAATTGGACCAAATCACTTAAACATGCTCAGTTCAAAATCAGCCTCCCAAACGGCGAAAGACTTTTCCATTTGCTGCTTGATATAGTGCATTTCTGGTCCTTCCTTTTTGTGTTGACAATATAAGTTATTTCTGTTTCTTCCAAAAATAGTTGAAGTACTTGTTTTTTAACATTGTGTTCTTTTTTAAAAGTGCAATTTAAGTATATTCTTCAGATTTTTCACCCAAGCCCCAAAGATTTGATTTACTTTTTATTAAAAATCATATTTCTAGCCTACTAGAATTTTATGTATGAAAAAAAGTTAAAACTTTTTCATATGAGGAACAAAGAAATCAGAGAAAAATGTGTGCAGATATCTTCACATCTAGTTTTCCTAAGAGCATTCTTCCTCTTTTTTCAACCCATTTAGTTGATTTCATAAGGAATATGTTTACTTGCTATCTTTACTGAACAAGAGCTGACTTTATTAGGAAGAGGTACAATACGCAATGTCAAGCTTATGTTTACTTGTGTTTTAGTTTTAATTCTTTGTGTATTACATATAATCATCAAGACATTTCTGTGTGGGGAGACAGCTGGCCTGGTAGAAGCCATAAGAGACAGTTCATGTGTATGTTCTATTTATCATATTCATGGTTAGTACCTTATGGACAATATTTACACAATTCTAAGTAATCTGCAGTTACTAGGAGCAAGACTAAAGTCCTGACTTCATTTCCTTTTTTCAGAAAAGTAAGAAATTTTGTTGGGATATTTGGAGTATATGGTGTGTGTTGACAGCTATTTAAAGAAGAGATTCCTAGAGCTTAACAACTGAGACAGATTACACAGAACGGGTGTTCGCGTATTAGCAAACTAGACTGAACAGGTAAGTGAGAATCAAGAAAACCTTGATTTCTTTCTTGGCTCTGTGACACTAGGCTCCAAAACATCCTGTTGATTCTGTCCAGGTGTTTTTCCCCCTGTAATTATGATGTCTATAGAAGGGCTTGTCTGACATAATATGAATTTCATCATACAATGGTCCTCGGGCCATGTCTTTCTGTGTCACCTCTTTGTACAGGGACCGTCTCTGCTAGCATGACTTCTGTTTTCATCTCAGAACTGAGCTGTCTTCTCTTCATTGGACTTTGGGTTTTGTGGGATTGTTTTTTCTGTAACAGCTAACATTTTGGTAATTTTCCTACTAGAGATAATTGCTCAGGAAAGCTGTGAAAGCTTTTCCAAATAAAAGATCTAAGTCAAAAACATCTGTAAGTCTAAGACTATTTTAATAATGGATATAGTCAACTCTAAAAATGACTTTAAAAGAGAGACCTGCATATTCAAGTGATAATACTCAGGTACCATCTTTACCTATCTTTTAATAATGTTATATAAGTATGAGTTGTATACATGTTTAAATGTTTCACTAATTTTTGTTAAGTACACACAGAATACATACACACACACACATTCATTTGTTAACCTCCAAATAAGTGGTAACTGAGAATTTTGTTAAGTGGCTTGCTTCAGTATAAAAACTGGATTTTTCTACTAACATGATTTCTAGGGAGCATTTCCTAGCTACTATAAATAATCTTCAATGTGTTAAATCACTGGCAAATGATGACTTAGAACTATGCAATAAATCTTCATAGAAATTTATAAAAATAGAAATAAAAGTAGAAGTATTTATCATAATAATTTATTTCCTATAGGATATTACTTTAAAGCTATAACAATAAAAAATCATACTAAAACTTTTTTAAGTAAACCAAATACCTAATTACTGCATTATACTATACATGGGTAGCTTATTATAATCTAAACATTTTCTGTTTCACTAAAAAAAACATGCTTTTTATCATGAGTAACCTCATATGTGACATGAATTGGGCAATACTGTTGCTCTAATGCAGAAATTGTGTTATTTAATGCACAATTTTCCCTACCATATTGATGTTTTGAAACAATCAGGGGCATCTTTTCCTCACACTTAAAGTGAACATCCTAAGCAATAAAAGACATTAATACTACAGCATAAAATTGACAGAACTGCCTTCTTTAGTGCAAGCAGGGGATGATTTAACATGCCCAAGAGCTACTAAGCCTCTTAAAATATTCAGTCAAATGTTTTATTTTGATGATATCTTCCAAATGTCTCCAGGGTGTCCCTCCCAAGGGGAAAAGTGTGAGGCTCAGGGACTGAGGTCGCAAAGGAGTTGCTGGCTGCGCTTTTAGGTCCAAATGTCCATAGAGAGTTAACTGGACCAGTATCTTTTCACTGGGATTATTATTGTTTTTACTTGTTTACTTGTTTTACTAATTACAAAGTTTCATAAGTTTTGAGTGATCTTTCCTTTATCATCTTTTCTTCTTAAGCCCTTTTATTTTCTGAGCATGCTTTTGTAGACACAATTTACTTCTTTTACAGAACACATCTATGGTGTTTTAGCATACATGCTGTGTTGGAGTAAACTATATATTTGAATATAAATAAACATCTAGTAATTTAAATACCTAACTGCATTTTTCTTAAATAACATACAATCAAAATGCCTAATATAATAATATAGAGCTAAACACCTACATCTATTTTATCAGAATATAACAATAATAGCTGTGACTGGTGTGGCTCAGTGAACTGGTTGTTGTCCTGCAAACCTTTAAAAGGTTACCAGTTGATTCCCATCCAGGGCGCATGCCTGGGTTGCAGGCCAGGTCCCCGAATGGGGGCATGCGATAGGCAGTCAATGGATGTTTCTCTCTTTCTCACATTGATGTTTCTCTCCCTCTCTTTCCCCCTCCCGTTCCCTCTCTCTGAAAATAAAATAAAATTTAAAATATTGCAATAATAGTATTGTGGTAGAATAAAATTATTTTATTCATCAAATCACTCAAATGGTCACTGTATTTTATCTAAAGTGTATAGCTGTGATTATTAACTTTCATACTAAATTACTGATTTTGTTTAGTAGTTAGTGTATATTATTTATAACCTTTCTTAAATAGATACTATCTTGAACTTTTTGGGAAAAAATACTTACCTCATAGAAGAAAAACTCCCCCAAAGAACTTCCCTTATCTTCTTTCATATTATGGAAATAATTTTTTCTTAGAAGTGTTTAGCCTGACTTCACAAAGTGGAAACCATAAGTCAGACTATAACAATAAGGAGATTGCTAGAGAATTTGAGTGCATTTCTCATTGCAAGAAGTCACTCCTACTTACTCTACATTCTTGGTCCAGTCTGGAGGGTTACTCAAGGTCATAAATACACAGTTGGTCAAAATAGTGCACATGATAAGCATGCTGAATAAAGTAGATTAGTTAAGGAATAAACGCTAAAACATTATCATGGTCATTTACAAATGATCCAACACACACAAAAAATCAACACAAATTACCTGTGAAATTAATCTTATTTATTATTTGTCTTAAAACAATGGTAAAAATAGTTAAGAGACTTTAAATCCTGTCATATATTCTTGGTCTACTCTTTTTACATTTTACATCATTTCTTCACAAAGCTGAATTTAATAAAAAGAGGTCTTTATTTGAAGCAAATGGGAGTTTTGCATTCCAATCAGTTGTGTACTACATGGGAAATGACCGTTCTTTAGTGAGTTTAAGGATAATACCAGTGTAAAAGTTGTAGTCTAGACATAATTTAAAATATCCACTGACTGACATTTATATTAGTAAACACAATATAAAAAACCTAAGAAAGGAGAGTCTGGTATAGTCAAGGATAACATAGGTTGAGAATTCTACTGTAGCATTGGTAATCCAGTGATCTTACAGTGACTAAACAGATAAACACTATTTTGAAATCCTCCTGAGAATTAATGTAATAATGTCTCTTAGTTTTTCAGTCCACACTTCACCCTCAGGAAGCTTAGGGTTATTTTGAAGTGGATCTTTTATTTTTATATTTTGCCCTGTATCACACACACCCACGTTTTTGTGTCCATTATGCAAGGGGTTATTGTACCCATTACTACACCCATAGTATGTAGTCGTTACACGCTTGTATAGTGAGCATCCTCATTGTTCCCTAAAAAATTTGGGCAAAAAGTGTGCATTATACATGGCAAAATACAGTAAATACTTTCTAATATTAAACCATAGAATGAGAGAATTTAAATGTACCTCAAAATGTTATCAATTCTTTTTGCACTATCTCTAGGGTAACCAGTCTTTTGTCTCTCTTTTTGTTTTAATAGAAGCCCATTTTGAATCTGCCTATATGAAGTGCCTATTCTTGAAACTGCTTCAGAGGAGCATGTTTCTATTTTACCATTACTTATTGGAAAATTTTCTTGAAACCCACATCTACTCTGTTTTTTCACATATGCTTTTTGACTGTTGTTGTAACTAGTTCAGATACATAGGCACAGAGTAGTTTAAAAAATATTAACGGAAGGAAGGAAGGAAGGAAGGAAGGAAGGAAGGAAGGAAGGAAGGAAGGAAGGAAGGAAGGAAGGAAGGAAGGAGGAGGGAGGGGGGGAAGGAGGGAGGAAGGAAGGAATAGGACAGCTGGACCCAAAAGCTGAAGATACAGAGCCACTTAAGGCAAAACAAGTTTGAACATTTAGTGATATAGATTATAACACAATAGACTGTTTCTGTAGCAATGGTTACATGCGGTCTAATTGAGGTTAATAAAGATGCGAAGGAGCTTTGTTGCTGTTCCCACAGCGTTCCATTCACACATTCACTATCATAGCTGCAATTTTACGTCTAGAGTCATTCTACAATACAGTGGTCATTCTATAATACAGTAGTCATTCTATAATATGTCTATAAGTATAATAGTCATTCTATAAGTTTTGTAAGTAGCAGAAAACAATGAGAACAGGTTAAACAACGATTTGTCATTAATATCAAAGAAAAGTTATACACATTTTGAAAGAAAGAATGACATTTCGTAAAACATCAACCACTAGAAGCAACATTTAGACAGTTCACATGAAAAGGATATGAATGTACCAAAATCTTAATAGCAATTTTTCTAACAGGGTTTAGTGGAGTTAAAATGTACAGGGCAGAGGTGGCACTGAATCGGAAAATGGCCTTCCCTTTATTCAATACTATAAACGTCTGAAAAAGAAAATAGGAAAGAAATTAATAGATTAGACATGTGGCTTGTTTGGAGAGCTTACACACAAGAACTTTTTACCTGATTTCTTTGCTCAAACTTTTTTGTTTAAACCAGTTGTTATATCGTAACCACAAACATGGTAGATGTTTGTCCCCTAAAAAAACATATAGCTACAAATAAAAATATGCCTTAACATCTAATCTGTCTCTAAGATTCCAACTTTATAATACTAATTAATATCCTACACAAAATTCTTACCAAGTTTTAAGGTAACTTTACTGACTCCAATTCTATTTAAAGCTTACCATCTGTGTATGGCTTCGGTTAACTTTTCAGTTTATTCTGTACATGTTGCTATTAAAATAATCTTTTATAAATATTTTAATTACATCGTTTTTTAATTCCAACTTTTATGAAGGTTCTATTTTTTTATGTCAGTTGTCCTCCTTTAAAGTATTCAAAACCTGGTTTGGCTGATTCTAGGGAACTGCTGGTAACACGGAAAAGAGACAGCTACATTGAAAACTGGGCTGAAATACATGATTTCAAAGAGCATTCTATAGCTAAAATCCTATAATCTGAAACCTATAATCAGTGATTTTGCATTTAAGTTATGCTACCCAGGGATTACCTACCACATCTCTCTAGGGTCATCTTTTTTTTTTTTCCACAACGGCAACTCTGCTCCAGCCAATTCAACCCACTTGTCAATCCCACTCACAATCTGCCAACTTCTCCCTCTGACTCTGAAAAACAGTGTCATAGAATCCTGGGGCCCTGAGACATTACTGATGGAAACTCCCTTGCATTCCAGGTCTGCAACTGGCCTGACAAGAAGGTTCCACCTAAAATGCCCCACTGTTGAAAGGTTCTTAGTCCTGTCTGCAGATTAGAGTCTCTTGGGGTGATTTTAAAATTTCCAGTATCCTGAAGGGTGTGCACAGCCATGGTTATGTTTTAAAATTTCCTCAGATGATTCTAATACTCAGCCAGGGCTGAAAATTCCTGCTCTCTGGGAATGCCCTCAGCTATCAAAATCATGTCTTTCATCATATTTTTCCAAATAAACTGCACTGCCTTCTGATCACGCCCTAATTGTTTTCTTTACCAGTTAAGTCTTGATATATTATTTTACACACATTGGCAGGTTGCTTGTAATTACAGTCAGGTAGCAATTTACATGTAGGGCTCATTGCACCGAGGACTAGGTTAGAAGTCGTCATAAACCATTGAGCATAAAAAGTATGCGATCTTTTCCTACACATTTTTCAGAGTATTTAACAGTGTTATTTGCAAATCAATACTCAATTTTAAGTTAACATCTGTTTACCTTTAAGACATCATTTACTTTTAAGACATCTATTCTACGTATTCATTTACTTAAGATGCTTTATCCTTTAAATACGGGCTCTATCCTATGCATTCATGTTCACTGAGAACATGGTAGTCATAAACATTTATTTTGTGACTATAAAGGCAGAGAAAACAATTTCTCTGTACATTTGTATTTAAGACCATGGAGAAAACCATTACCTAACCAGTCATTTCTTTTTTAATGAACTGTGCTCTATACATTTGAACAATTCTACAGAGAAGGCAAGTAAACTGCTTTTTATTAGCATTGAGATTATCCAGAAGGAGCAATGAACACTGGGAAGACTACCCTTGAAGAGCAAATACATTATAGGATTTTCTTGAATTCCTGAGATTAGATCAACTAACATAGTTAAGCAGCCTGGATCCATTTAGGTAGTCAATGACAGCAGTAACATGTAAAGTTCAACATAATTCATGGTGCGTTTGCTTATACTTTTCTGAAACAACTTCTCTGAAAAAGTAGTTGTCACTTGAAACAACAGAAGAAGATTTTATTTTGAAAAATATCCAAAAACAAAGTGACTGGAAAGAAACTGTTTAAACATAGAATCTTACGCTCCTCCTGCAAGGTTAACCCATGTGGTGCTAATGGGATAAAAAGTGGCGCGCAAGGGCGTCTTCATTGAGTTCACAGGCTCTAGAACAGAGGAGGCCTTAAGAACAAAGTGCCAGTTTATTTCTGGAAAAAGAACACCTAAAACAAAGAAAACCTTGAATTCTGAGGTGCGAGGAATAAAATACTAAGGTCCTGTATAGTAAAAGAGAGCTACTGAGAGATGTGCCCAAACCGAAAATAGTTGAGAAGATGACATAACTGGAGGAGGGATAAAGAGCATCAATTCCAAAATCTGGTCTTCAAGTAATAAATAATGAGGTGACTTAAAAAAATAAGACTATACATTTCTACTAAGGTGATGAATATTATAGCCGGAAGAATGTTCAGCTGGCCCCTGTCCATTCTGGAATGCTGCTTGCTTTTTTGTCCTTAGGGTACATACACATCTTATTCAGCTTTACAAAAATTTTTACTACTTGGTACAAGAATAAACTTTACATTTCTGAGTAGGAAGGATCACATCAATCAACTAATTCAGAAAATTATACAGCTAATTTTTTAACATTTTATTTTATTATATTAAGAAACATGTATAGTTTTGCCTAGTGGTTAAGAGCTCTGGGTCTGGGGCCTCACTACCTGGGTTCAAATCCTGAATTCGCCACTTACAATGTGTGTGATCTTAGGCAAGTTACTAACCCTCTCTGGGCTTCTCTTTTCATCTGTAAAATTATACTGACATAGGACTGGCTCTTTGAATATCAGATGAGCTAGGTTTGAGTTCTACTCAAACAGTGCCTGACAAAGCATGTGCACAACAAATGTTAGCTATTATTATCACTGTCCCTGTTCTTAAGTTATTTCCTGGTGAACTTAAAAGCCATTAAAATACATTGTGATGTGGCTCATCTGATTAAATTAGGTATGTAAATGTATCTTTAATGGCAGCAAACAGTTACATAATGCTTTACAATTTTAAAATGACTTTCACCTGTTTTATTTCATAATTGACATAAGCGTCATACCATATTTTAAAATTCCAGAACTCCTCCATTAGCTTCTTACACGGGCCCCACCTATCCTAAGAATCACAAACTACATTTCTCTTCAATAACACCTCAATCTTCATCTTTATAGACATTTTATAAAAGAAAGTAGTGCAGCCAACAGTAATGAGAAAACAGTCTAGATGTCTCTCAAAATGGGTCACTGCCACAATGAATAAATCAAGGTCCAAGTCTGGGTTTCTCAGACAGGGAGGCAATAAAAACCGACTTTGTTAGCATAGAGAGAACAACTCTGTTTCCAAGCAGCAGACTCACATTAACCAAGCTTGGAAGCCCGACATATAAAATCATAACACCAACCTATTTATTTACAATAAGATATATTACTTTCACATGGACTGAAATAATTGCAATAGCATAACCAGCACAATCTTTCCTTTGAAGCAGATCTATGGGAAGACAAATTACAATAAGAAGGTTCTTTGTTGAGGTTGGAGTCTAAAAAAACTGAATTAAATGATTCAGAATGTTTGACATCTCTGTTAGGTGGCCCAATGTAGCCCCTTATTTGGGGAGGAAAATAAGTGGCATTTATTTTGGAAGGAAAATGCTTTCAGGGATACTACTAAATATCTACCTCCCTTGGAAAATGCTAATGTTAATCCTTAGTATTCTCTTTTTTCCCTATTAATTTTTCCAATTCCCTTTCTTAAAGACATTCCCTTCCTTTAGGTAGAAAATGCATTTAATCATGTCAGGGTAAGTGATATCCTGTCTCGAAGGTATCTTTGTAAATATATGCCTTTCAGAGGAGAACTGCCTTCTGGTTTCTTGGGGGAATGTCTCACTGTCATCATTGTGTGTAACAGTACAGTAACTGAATTTCAAAATTTTCTGTATCTGTTCTACAGAAAAGTGCTGGAATAAATTACTTTTAGAAATATATGAGCATATCCTAAATGCGACCCTTTATGAAACTTGTTTAAAAGGAAAAAAAGAACTGTTTAACTATTTAATTTGGTTTTATGGCTTCAAATAAAGCATTTTAAAACTTGCAGCTCAAAGTGTGGCCCAGGTGCTAGCAGCCTGAATCCCACCTGGAGGCTTGTGAGAAACGCAAGCTCTCTGGCCCCACCCAGGTTTATGGAACCAGAGCCTGTATTTTGACAATATACTCAGGTCTTAGTATATGGTTAAGTTTGAGAAGTACTCCTTTAGAGCAATAGTTTCATGTTTGAATGGTTGACTGTCAGTTCCTTCAGCCATCACTCATCTTATAAAGTTAAATTGTATACTGCTTAAAGAATGCATTTTCATTAGTCATTTCTTTTAAAGCGGTTGACCTCAAGTAATAAATGTGTTCAATCTCTTCTTTAATTTGGAAACCATCAACTCGCGGTGATATGAATTTATCTTTATTTCTACAAAAAACTTGTTTTTATGCTTGTGAATGTGAAATATAAATTGTGTTACAAAATACCAAAATACTCAATTAGAAAGCATAGAATCTATCATAATTTAAAAAACATATCCTGTAAAATACTGCACAGCTGGTTTAACTTAAAAAAAAAAACTAGCTAATTTTGACAAAATTATATGGTTATTCTAGAACCAGGAACACCAAGCCAAACAATAATGAAAAAATAAGTACAGCTGCCCATAACTCTTCTTTTGCCTGGCTGTAGTTATGTTGTATACCCTGTGCTGAAAAATGTCAGCAATATCAGATATATTGTTTTGTTAATGTTAATTTTAATTCTATTTCAATTGCTGTGAAATTATAGAAATGGTCCATCTCTTCATATATCTTCACTGTTGCCAAATCCTGACCATTTCTTACAAATGTTTCTACTTATTATGAAATAAAATTTTAACAGAAAATTGTGGTGCATTATATATATGAGCCTGAGAAAAGTATATTAATGTTAAGTGTTTAATGAAAGACTTTACTTTGGAAGTATAACTGAGCTTTCAGAAGTATAAAATCAGCACCCACTTTCTTACTGATGTAGTATGGGTCCAGATCCTCCAGGGGCTCTGACACCATCTCTGGAGGGATGTCTCCATATATAAATGGAAGGTTTTTTCCAGCTTCCAAGTCACTATTTGGCTTTGGTTTGTTCTCATCATCATTGTCTTGTTCTCTCTTGGGGTTCTTGGCTTTCTCTTCTGCAGCACGTTTTTCGATAGCAGCAAGAGATTCTCTAGTAAAAAGGCGGAAGCTTTCAGGTCCCGGGGGTACCAGCAGTGCCTGTGCCATCTTTTCATCCTGCACATTTAATCACGTTTAGCTTCTTGCATAAGAATTGCCTACAACAAGAAATGGGTGAGAGTTAGGAAAGCAAGTGAATGGCAGGAATTAAGAAAATCAACCAAGATGTTATTTCATGTTTCTTCTAGCAATTTTTTAGAAGTATAAACATTAAGTAGTGCTTTTAGAGCTGCGCTACAAATTTTAACTTGGAAACATCATCATTCCATCGAATTTTCAATAATCTAACTTTGTAAGTCTATCAAAACTCTGTCCTGAGGTCTTTGAGCCAAGATATATTACAGCATACTTTTGGTAAAAAGAGTAATGCCAGTAACGCTTGCCAAAATACCAAAGGGTTCATATTTCTCCCTCCCCTTCTTTTATCACATCTTACTCTCCAAATAGAGAAATATTGATGATGTGACAATATTACGGGCCGACTCACAAAATCTCAAGCTAGGAAAGAAGTTTTGTACCCAAACGCTGTTCTGGTTATCACCACCATTGATCACTGGCTATGTAGGCAAGGTCTGACCCTCATCAGGGACAGGGAAGTCAAACTCAGTGTCCTTTTAGCTTTTCATTTTGGATCCTTCCGTGGCATCTTCTGTGGCAATACAGAATACAGGACAGAGCAAAAGTAGGCTGACCGTTGTGTGTATGGAAAATAATACAATAACTAATAATACAAGAGTAAACTCTGTGTTTCGCATATCCATGACTGTAAACCCACTTTTGCCATACCCTGTATATTTGCTTTCTTTTCTAATCGACTCTATAACTATCGCAAACAATTTTCAGATTCTTTCTGAATCTTTACTTGGTGTTATAGTTAAAAGAGCAGCCTATGGAGCTATACTCCCTCTGCCCCAAACCCCTGGCTCTGCCACCAAGGAGCCACATGACTGCAAAATTTAACCCCTCAGTGATTCAGCCTTCCGCTATAAAATGGGATAAGAGAACTGACCTCCCAGATTATTGCAAAGAATAAATGAATTAATTTCATTAAGTGTCTAGAATAGTTTCTGGAATTAGTAAACACCATTTTAGTGTCAGCTATTGTAATCTAATTACACTCAGTTCCTCCAGCCACTACGACTGTTGCGGTTTGAAGCATTTTCACAATTCAAGTCGCTCTCCTTTAAATACGGTCTTGATTTGCTGGAACCACAACTGACCACAGAGCTCCAGAAATGGACTGGCAAGTGCAGAGTACAGGGGAGCGTTCACAGAGGCCCACCGCCTGGCAGGCGAGGAGAGGTAGGAGGGCCACTCATACAGTGGCCCCGCTCAATTTCCCAGGGAAGGGAAAGACTCTCTCTGCTGGAAGTAAAACAGAACTGTCAAAAACTACAGGAAATCAGCTACATAAATTTGGAAACATAAGTTAACAGTTATTGTATTTCGCTGTGCCAAAAAATCACATTTTAAAAGTCAAGATAGAAAAGAGCAAACCATAACACAAAATATGAGTACTTCAATCATCTTGTAGAATGATCTAAGACCATAGCATCAAAGCAATCATCCGAGTCATCTGTGACATTTTCCCTGTCCCCAACCACCCATCCAGCCTCTGCCCCCTCACTATTCTAGTCTCCATAGTAGTTTATCCCTAAATGGCTTTCTAATGCCTAACAGTTTGTTCCATGGATAATGAGAAACTCTAGATCTTTTAGTCACACAAGAAAAATTATATAGGTTTATGTTTTTTGAGTTTTTAATCTAGGTTACTGTTTCCTCGTTCTGTTCTAATGACAGAAGGGATTTTAATGGCTGTTTCTATCATTGAATTTATATTTATAAAATAACATCATTTTATTTCCTGCTACTATGAAGGTATATTCTAAGTAAGTTATAAAATATTAGACTTGTCAAAAATTGTGCTACTCTCCTACTAGTACTGAAAAAGACCTTCTGATATGAAGTAGAACAGACCTTTTTTTTTTCTTTTTGCTACTTCATTGAGTGGTGTGCAAATGTAAATCAGAAGGCTTGAGAAAAGTTATTCTGTTCTACTCAAAAACAATCAACTATTTATTTTGTGCCTTCTAAATTTACAGCCGAATTACTGTTTTCAGCTGTTTTATGTCAGTTGTGATAGCCACATAATCAATCCAGCTCTGGGCTGCGTGGAATAACCACAGCTTTTATACTTTTGAGCAGGGAAGGAGTTTGCCCTGAACTGCAAGCCTTTAATACCCAGAGATGTGCAATTCATCTGTCTCTCATCACCTGCCGTGAATTGAATGGATAAGGCTCTTCTTGAGTGCTAACTGAAAATGACACAGTATGACAAACATGTCTTGAGAAAATTTCTGTGCCACATGGTTGCTTTCTTAGGGGGAAAGAAAGGTTACTTTTGTAAATGAGCTTGAAATTATTTTGGTTTCTTTATTGACACAGAAATGAAAAATATGGAGCAATTAGAATCAGAGATCTGCGTTAGTACTGAATCTGCCACTAATAGCTGGTCTGTGTCATTTAACCTTCCTCAACCTCCATGCCATCGAAGTGCCTTGTCAAATATGTGGTAACATTTTGCCATAAAGAAATAACTAATTTAATTACACTCATTTAATTGGAGTCTCCTGGTTGCTAAGTTTTAAAATGAAATTAGGTTAAAAATAGTTAACGTAGAAATCTTTCAATAACATTTGGAGATGACTCTGATTTCTCTGAAATGACATGGAACACGGACTGTCACAAAATCATGAACATTTATTTAAAAATAAATAGTTATTTACCTTCACATCCATTTATTAAGACTAGAATAAATGATTTGAATATTGGACAAAAGAAAGTAAAGAAGTCTCTTTGGAATTCCCATATTCCTGTCTCTCAAATCCTGAGTAAGAGCCCAGCTCCCGAATCACAGCTTTTCCTCCCCAGGGGAACTATTTGCATAGGCTGAGGCGTTAAAGATTACAGGAAGTAGAGTTTCTGGTGGCTGGGTCTGCAGCTTTGCTGTTTGGAAGCCTCTCGTGGTTCTTCGGAAGTTCTATTTTAATTTTAATTCTAGTTTAAATTTTTTCTTCTTTCTTGTTCTTCATGAACTTATTATACAGAGCTCTTACGTAATTTTATATTCCTTTTAGAGCAGACTTTTAAAAATTAATTCCTGCCAGTGTCTTGGTGTGGAGAATATATATTATTAATGAATATATGTGCATTATAATTTATTAAAATAGATCAAATTTAAAATACCAAATTTTTTCCAGAACTGTCCTTCCAAGGACAAAAAAGATAAGAAAGGAAGATCTGAGATGATCTCTGATTAAAACCAGTGTCCGCGTGTGAATGTATGCGAGTCAGGCAAAGGCATCCCTCTGCTAATCAATAAAAAAGGTATCCCTCTGCTAATCAATAAAAAAGAATGTATGTGAGTCAGGCAAAGGCATCCCTCTGCTAATCAATAAAAGAGATCCCTCTGCTAATCAATAAAAAAGGCATCCCTCTGCTAATCAAAAAAATACCCTATTATAGAGATGAACCACAGAATTCAAACCTGGGAGGAAATTAGGATAACTGATTGAGGAAATGTTTACTGAGAGACTACTATGCATCAATATCATGCTTGGACTAAGCACCTTTGGTCCCTGCCCTTAAGGAGCCGACAGTCTATTGAGAGAGACATATATTTATACAAATAAATATAATGCAGTTATAAACAGCTGTCTATTGTCTGTACTCCATAAAAGGGAGCAATTTATTCTGCCCAGGGAAAGGAGGAGGGGGTAGGGTTCAGGGAAGTTCACCTGAGGAAGTGATATTGAGGAAGGTTTTGTAGACTATTTGGAACTTGACCAATGAGCCGTGGTGGTGGTAGCGGGGGGAGGCTTAGTAGGAAGACGTACCTGTAGAGCCACCAAAGCAGGGAGACCGCACGTGCACAGATCTAGAGATAACGAAGAGCAGGGAGAGTTTGGGAAGAACTATAAGGAGTTTATTGTGTGTGGAGACCAACATACCTAAAAGGAAGTGGTACGAGAAAGGACTAGAAATTTAGGCAGGATATAGATTACTAAAGGTCTTGTAGAGAACACTAAGGTAAGCCATGGGTGGGGAGTGACATGGTCAATTAGAAGATAAGAAAGATGGTGGCAGTACAGACAAGTAGGGAGTGATCCTAGAACAATGGTTTTAAAAATTTCTGGTTTAAGGGCCCTGGCTGGGTAACTCAGTTGGTTAAAGAATTGTCCCAATATGCCAAGTGTGCTTTTGATTCCTGGTGAGAGTGCATTCAAGAAGCAACCAATGAAGGCAACCCATGAATCTAGAACAACAAATCAATTTCTCTCTCTCTCTCTGTCTCTCTCTCTCATAAAAGGAAAAGTTAAAAAGTTTTTGTTTCAAGGTCACTTTAGACTCTTAAAATTATCAATGACCTCAAAAGATCTTTTATTTATGGGGGGACTTATCTACCTATATTTACCATATTCAAAATTAAAAGAAAATTGTTTTTAACTTTTATAAATGAACTTAATAATAAGCCTTTGTATGTTTACCTGTAAAAACATGGGTTTGTTTTTACATTTGGCTAAATCTCACTGACTTAATGGAATATGATTGGTTTCTTCTTTTGTTTCTGAGTTCAATCTGTTGAGTTATGTTGTTTTTATCAAAGTACATTAAGAAAATCTTCACATATACATGTAGCTGGAAAAGGAGTATTTTAGGTTAATTGCCTTTTCAGGCAATTGTGACTATTCTTCTTGGATACATACCAAAACTACAAATGGTAGTTTCTTAATTTAGTTTCATAGTGGAATCTGAAACTGTATCAATGAACTTTAATCGATCTTACCCTTTGTGTGCATTTTATACCATCATGCATGAATAATTTAGAAAATACTGGCACATAGTTATGCGTATTTTCCAAATTTGACAAATTTCATTATATAACATTCAAAAGCCACATTTGTTAATATCATCATTGATCTCATGAGAAAAGTCATAAAGTATTGGGAAACTGTCAAGCTCCCGAGCGGCACGTAAAGGTTTTCCAAAATTCCAATTTCCACTTGAAAGCTCCAGTTTTAAATGTCAACAAATGCTGTCATTTGCTTTTCCTGAAGTGATGGGCTTTTCGTTGTTCATTTTTTGAGAAACTAACTCCCAAATACCTGAGTCTGAATAACCATAGTTTGTCAGTTCTTCTTTCAAGTGGAAATGGTGTTCCATGAAAAAACATAAGTGGCTTATTTTGCTCCTGATGCACACAATCACACAGGCGCTTTTCCTCGAGACAACCATGATGCTTCAGCACTCAGCAGAAACTCCTTGTGTATTCTTCCCATTTCATCATACAGAATATTAAAAGGACATGTTCTTTAGGATCAAGATTGAATAAAATTAATATTTGCTGCTTCATCAATGATGTTCTTACGTGAACTGGCATTTTTTTTTCCTCACTTGGTGTGGGCAAGAAAACGAGAACTAGTGCTAAAGTTCAATGCTGCTGCTTGAGTCCTGCTGAGCCGTTAGCAGCACTACCCCCATGACCTTTGCAGTGTCAGTACAAATGCCAAAACAGTGAGAAAAGGCAAATGCTATCTTTTTTTTTAAAGATTTTATTTTATTTATTTTAGACAGAGGGGAAGGGAGGGAGAAAGAGAAGAAGAGAAATATCAATGTGTGGTTGCCTCTCGTCCGCCCCGTCCTGGTGACCTGGTCCGTAACCCAGGCGTGCGCCCTGATTGGGGAATCAAACCGCGACCCTTTAGTTCCCGGGCTGACGCTATACCAGTCCAGGGCGCTAATGCTGTCTTCATATTATTAAGAAATTAATTTAGACCTTGAAGTCTCCCCAAAAGGGATTCAGGAATTCCCCAAGTTGTCTGCAAACCACCCTTTGAGAACAGCTGCTCTAGAATGAAACAGGCACCACAGTCAAAAAAAAAAAGGGGCCAGAAATTTTGACCAAAACTTTACTATTTTAGGGCATAGCCTTAGCAATCAGAACTGTATTCAAGCCCTGGTTCTGCTACATTCTAGCAGTATGACCTTGGACAATTGATGTTATTCTTTATAATCTTTAGGTTATGTATCTGCACATTATTGGCATTATCTGGATATACTGATATCACATACTTCATAGAGTTAATGACAAAATACCCCTAAAGGGTGAACACAGTACCTAGAAGGTAGATAGCAGGTCATCAATAAGTCAGGGAGTAAAGAAACCGTGGCCAGAGGACTGTTTTCAAGGCACAAGTAGCAGGGGGGTAATCATTGAGATTTTGTGATGATTTGATATGGGGTGGCGGGGTGGGGGAAGGAAGAGTTATGGGATTAAGCTCATTCCCAGATTTCTGGTTTAAGCCACAAGTTGTTATTAACCCAACAGATAAGTGGAGGTTTGTAGGTCACAATAATAAATTCTGTTTGGGATTTATTTAGTTTGAGGTGCCTGCGAGACAACTGGGAATGGGTGTGTAATTAAAATACGGGTCTGAGACTCAGGAAAGCCATCTGGGCTGGGAAAATATTGATTAAAAAATTAATGGTTGAAACTGAAGCTTAGAACATGCATTACATAGTCTAGGAAAAAATTGGTAAGATGAAGAGGCAAGACTCTTGTGATTACCAATTTTTAAGGAGAGGGTACTCAGAGGATATTAGACAATGAAGTCAGAGCAGTTACATGGATGCCAAAGGAGGAATTTCCGAGATGCTAATTAAAAGCATACATTGTATATGACAATTAGTCCAATTCCCTGCCTTTAAAGTAAATGAGATACGGGCACAGAGAAGCTAAGTAATCTTCACGGAAATGCCTACTGACAAATAGGAATTGTTGTTCTGAGGCAAAGCACACATTTTTCACACATTCTATTCTTGACTGCCTTTTCCTATTATACTTGACATTTTTACCTTGAATTTTACTATTGTAAAGATCTAAGCTGTATGTAAATAACTACAAAAAAACAGATATTTATAGTTCAGTTCAGTTTTCCAGGATCACATATCTGTATGCTAAGGTGGTAACATAAGCTTCTAAAACTATATGAAAAAAATTTGTTAATGAATTAGAATCTGAAAAAAATGGCATAGGAAACATTTGGGATATGCTGTGGCATTACTGAGGCAAAGACAAAAGTTTTTCATTTTGGTTTATTTTTTTTTTCATTATTCATATAGCCTGTGAGTTCTCATCTGGCCGACTTTTCCAGAATCACAGTTTGGCAAATTGTGTTGGTCTATAACCTATTAGTAATCTTTAGTAAAATAGTGCCTCTCTCTTTCTCTTTCTCTCTCTTTAGGAGTTTTGATGATTATGTTACAGACAAAAATTAATTAGTTTGTGTCTATTACCATGGAAACAAATTATATCAGAGACTATAAATTTGCCATCTTCAAAGATGGAAAGTTGCTTCGTGTCATACAGTTTGAAAGAGCAGAAAAAATAATCCACTGTGTTCTTGATGATGAGAAAGTGAGTTGTCAGAAAGACTGGGTGCATTACTGAGGCAAGGGTGCTGTGTTTTCTTATCATCAAAAGAGACTGTTATAAGAAACACATAATCTAAAGACAGGGTGGACCAATTAATTATCCTCATAATGAAGAAAGTTTTTAATTTTTTCAAAAGGAATTTTCACTTTGGGTTAATGATTGTCAGGTATTAGTACTTACCATACAGTCTCAGACAGCATATGTGACCAGGAGCATAATACCTCATTGAAGACATACAGAGAGCACTCAGCACATTACGATAACCAGTGAGCACTCTCTAAAGCAGAACTAAATATTATTTTACGTATTCCAAAAGAGTTTTGAAATAATACCTAGCTGGTGTACCCATCTAACTAGGAGGCTTTGAGGATTAAATAATAATAGATAAAACTGCTGAATGATTACTATGTATCAGGCACTCTGTCATGTAATTTATGTATATTAATTTATTTAATTACCTTTTTAATCTTATGAAGTTGATATTATTATTATTCTCATTTTACAGATCAAGAAACTGAAGTTCAGGTAGGTTAGAGAACTTAATCAAGTTATCAAAGTAATAAGTCAAGGAGCAAGGATTTGAACCTGGTTGGTTCAGGAATTACTCTGGTCCCGAAGCCTACAAAATGAAATTTTTAGTTTAAGTCTTCTGAAATAGAAGTATGAGTCAGCTACTTCACTGGGACGTTACTATGTATAGAGACCCATGTGATGAAGGGGATGATGCAACCTAAGAAATATAGCAATATAGTCCTCACCTTTGTTTTAATGTAGAAGATGAAACAAACAGGAATGAATTAATAATAAAAACAAAATCCACATTTAACAGATAGAGGTTCACACGTATACTAAGCGCGCTGGAATTGTGTAGATGTGAACTAGAGCCCTAGGTCAGTTTCTTCGGTACCGTATGCTTCTTGCTGACAGTGCGGTGTCAAAGAATTCGGCGTTACTCTTGGCCTGAATAAACTTTCCTAGAAGGTAAGTATAGCACAGCTGTCACTATGCCATGGCCAAATGCAAATGAAATCTAGACTCTCTCTGCCATTGTTCCTTCCCTATTAGCTAAACACATGACTCTCCACACATAAATATTATTTATTGACTGTTAATTGTTTAATAAGAGAATATATGTCTGCCTTTCTCTATCTGGACTCAATGTCATGTTGCTGGAAAAAATAGCTGTATGAAAGCATGAATTCATCTCTGTCTTCAAAACAATTTTTATCTCAGAAATAATTAGCTTCTAGCAGATGAAGTTCCCTGTGAGTCTGCTCTTACCGGACAGCTGTAGCTCAGAGAGACAACTGCTAACTAAGGACTACAATTAAGCCAACATTGCAATAGACAACTCAGCACCGTTGGTTTCATTAGCTCCTGAATTTTTCTCATGTATTTGCAAACTGAAATTGTCTGTTCAATGCTCCAACATCCATTCCACTCCAGATACCTCCTCTCCTCCAAACCCCTTGCTAATCATTGGTTAAGGAAGAGGTATCTGGTTCAATTCTGGCCAGGAAAAATTGAAAGTCCACCAAGTAGGTGTCTGTAAAAGGTTTCTTCACTCCTAAGAAAGAGAACGAGGAGGCAGAATTCTCTGTCTTCCGGACCTCATAGCATTGGGATATGACACATGGCACTACTCCAGTCAACTTAGAGTCAGAAGGGATGACATTCTGAGGGCACAGCTGACACACTGAGGGTGGCAGATCACAGACGCAGATCTACCCTTGGGCTCTTGATGGATCACTCAGTTCTTGGACCCAAACAACCTCTATACTGCTTATTATGTTCAATAAACATTTTTCTTGACTAAGATAGGTTTAGACAGCTTTTCTAATTAGTAGCAGCTGACACACCAAACAGATAAATATTTCTTCATTGGTTCAAACACTTGGCCAGTGCAGAGCCAGCTTACAACCAAGTGCTAACCACTTATTTGGAAATCTTTCACCCCACGGAAAATGGTGAGCTATGGGTCCAGTTGCCAAATAAAGATAAAATTCAAAAAAGTACACTCCTGGCTTATTTACTAAATATATAGGATGAATGTCTTTCTTAAAAGAAAAATAAATAAAAACCTAGATTTGTCTCTTTTTCTTACATCAGTGGCCCTTGACATCATTCGGTTCCCAGGTCATCTCTGCCATGTCTCTATCTCTAGCCTTTTTGGAGGAACAAATTAGCAAGGAGGGAGGTGATCATTGTTGTGTCTTCCTTTTGTCCTGATATAGCTGTCCTTGTTAGCTAACAGAGATTTTAATTTACTTTCCACAAACACAAATTTATACCTACTAATATTTAAGGTACCTTAGATAGTCACAGCACCTTTTTCCGGAAAATCTCCAGGCCACTTCTGGGAATTATCTCATTTGTTCTTATGCTATCCCTAGAAGAGACTCTGTATTTTTATTCCGGTAAGCCACTCTGCCACAAATTCTTGACAGATATCTCATCCCTGATGAACTCTGATGTGGCTTGGTGTCAGCTTTCTTGATCCATGATCTGTGCAGAAAGGGAATATAGGTGAAGTTAGTCCAGTATCTTGGGCATTTGGACTGAAGTGGGTGCTCTGTCTCTGGCTCTGGGTTTTCATACTTTGTTTAACTAGAGCCCTAGATCGAGAAAGTAGGATTGATACAAAGCAGGCTGTTTGACTCTTGCAAGCCATGTACCCTGGTGTGCTCGAGGAAGGATGAGGCCCGGAACCACTGCCAGGATACTGGGTAGGGTGGGGCTCTCCGTTCTTCTTTGGCAGCCTGGACTCAGTGACTCGTTCTGAAGGCGTGCGGGAGCTTCAGAGTATCTTCCTGTTCATCACCTCCTACTTCCCCCCCTCTTTTGCCCCCTTGACTTCCCTTTTGCTGCTTTTCTTCAAATGCCAGAAAGACCAAGGAAGTAGACCATATCACTGGAGTATGTGGTTGCACTGGTGTCGTGGGTCAGTATTTTGTTCCTTTTCAGCTCCTTTTACTCTCTACCGAAAACTCTATTTGATAGTATAACTAAGACAAACTTTATTCAGTGGCTTCTAAGAGTAAGTTTCAGATAAGCAGAGGTGAAAAACCAGCATACTAAACCAAGGCATACATTAGCCTAAGCATAGCTATCTGATGTTATATTCCCATCAGCTATAACCACTAACAATGGTTTAGCTCAGTTAAACTGCCAATTATTTCAAAAGAGAATATATGCAATTTTAAAATCAGCAACTGATGTTTAACACGATATTTATTTCAATTCACTTACACAATACCCATAATCCTAACTGGTCATGGATTCTCATCAATTAATCTCCTTTTATAATTTATTATGATAAACAAAACACATTAAATCTTACCTTTTAATTTTATACGTACTTTAAAAAAATCTTTGACTCCTGATGAGAACTCACTCCTAAACCACCAATCTTTTCTTAAAGCCGTTATCAGAGGGATTTTCTAAAACACATATCCTACCATTATTACAAATCTGTCAGTGGGTCTCAGTGATTTATAGTCACTTCAGAAAAGTGTGCAAGTGTCTTGATGATCTGTTCCTTCCTTTCCTCTCTTACCTTTCACATCATAGTAACACAGATCTGGCTTTTGCCCATTCACTAGCTGCATGACATGGAATACGTTACCTAACTAGTCTAATTTTTAGTTTCCCATTGATTAATCAGTAGAATAACACCTAGTGAAACAAGGTTGGTGTTAGAATTAAATGAGATTACATACACATATACACACACACATAAAGCCACTTGTATGCTAACTTGTATAAAGGAGGTTTTCCATAAAAGCTGGAGGTTTTAATAGTATTAGAGTTTGCAAAAATACCATATAGTTATCATTATTTTCTATAAAATAATAGTAGTACTAATAATACCCACCAAATAGACCCATCAATCAGAGCTTACAGAATTAAATTGTTAAATAATTGTATAGCCTTTCAGTAAATGTTAGTTCCCTCTTTACAGCCATAAGTTTGATAAATGTTACTTCCGTTCTCTTCACAGACACACAACTAACACGACTAACTGGGTTTTAAATAGCTTGGTCTCCTGCCTGACATATGTAATGAGCATAATGTTAAACAACCAAAATGTCAATTTAGAGATAACTCTAAAAGGACTGAGGGGACACGGAGGGGGCTGAGGTAAGGAAGGCTGAATATTAAATAGGCACTAAGGAGATAAGGCGGAGCAGGACAGCGGATTTGGAGGAGGCGTCCCAGCAGCTTCTGACGTGCTTGCGTCCTCGCTCTTCTCCCTCCCCATTGAAAGTCATTGATTCACGGATCAGAAAAATAACATCTTGTGGCCTGGGCTCCAAATGGGTGAGATTCTTTCCCATTTCAAAAATCCACGGGAGAGAGCTGTGATTTCTGCATATGACCTCATGCTCCGATTTAGGCCTCATCCTTCGAGATGCATGATGTCTCAGTGATATCCCCAGCTCACTCATCTTTAAAAGCGGACCGTGGCTTACAGTTTAACTGTAATACAAAGTCGCACTACCTGAGTTAAGAGACAATCAGACTTCTTTAAAGCAGTTCTGAACTTCACTTGGGCTATTTGTTAAAAAATCAGATTTTGGGGCTCAATCTCTGGAGATTATGAAAAAGTTAGTTGGGGCAAGGCCCAGGAATCTGCACTCTAAACAAGCCCACCACGTGAATTTGGTGTGGGTGTCCCATGGATTACCATTTGAAAAGGTTGCTCTGAAGGGGAAGAATAGAGGTTCCTAGAATGGGTACTTAGATAATCGAAGCTGCAATTTACCTCTAATATCCTAGTAAGAAAGAGCGGAAGCACACTGGAGCACAAAGATTTTATTTTATTCTATTTTAGGGAAAAAAACAATAAAGGCTGTGCATAAAAAGATAAACTTTCTTCATGACTGAAGAAATTTAGAAATTTTCTTAGGATATAGCATAAGGGTCACTACAAAACATTGCTTAACAGATTTCTTAAATTTAATTTTACCAAAAAAAAGCCATACAAGGTTTAATCAAATAAATCTATTGATGGCTAAAATTAGTTGAATTCAGTCCATCCCATTTAGAAGGTGACAAGACAAGACAGTTCAGTAACTTTACTTTCCACTTATCTAATACAAGTGTTGGAACTGGAGGTTCCCCGCAAAACGGACAGCCTGCCTTTGAAACTGCCTTAATAGAATTTCAGCATTTTAGAAATTAAGGGGAAGTTCATGCCACAAATGAGGAAGTGAGAGTTCAAAGAGCATGACAGAGGTTACTTTGAAAGGGGTAGGTATCACTAGAAAAACCTCGGACCAAGTTGTTTTAATTTGATTTTTCTTAACTTATTTTTGTTATTATTATTGATCTTATTAACCATAATAGTAATATCAACAACTGATATTTTTGGAGATGAATTTAATTGTTTATATTTCATGTTATTTAGTTTGTCCTAATAGTTCATTTACCCTTTAAATGTCCTAGTCCCCACTGTTTTTTTACATTTTTGTCTTACTCCAACTCCATTGTTTTTAGCCATCGTGTTGCATCTATAGTTTATTCTTTAGTTATTTTTGGCCATTTATGTTATCTTTTTCCTTTCAAACCATTTTACTTTCTTTTATGCTGACAACGTGATGTACCTGCTTCCGAATTTTCCAGATCAAAACATTTCTGTCATGCGTTAGGCTGTAAAACTCTGGGGACTCAGCTCTCTGTGCAAGGACTGAAACAGATCCACAGCCACTCGCTGAGAAACTCCCCGGCTTCCCCAGCACGTCCCTGGCGGGGTCTCCCCACGGGGAAGGAGCAGCCTTTCCTCTGGGCAGAATGCTGGCTGGTTCTGTAATGTCTGAAATAGTCCTGCCCTACCAGCTGCTCATCTGGGTTGAGGCACTTATCAAGCAGATAACTTAAAATGGCTAAACCACCAAGATATACAGTGAAATACTAAACATTTGTCTAGTAAGCAAAGCATCTGTCCACTTCTCTTCGTGCTTTAGACATTCTCCTGGAGCAAACTGACCATCAGAAGGCTTCGTGGTGGTTATGTTAACTTAAAATCTGGGATTTCTTTCTTTGAGTTGTACAGAATTCATTCCTCCCTTTACTCTAAAAGTGTCAAACCGAAGAGGCTCAGAGCTAAATGTACCTACTAAAAAAGTAACTTCATTAATCCACAGTCTTGAACAAGTTTACCAACTACATTTTCAACAGTTTCCTTGTTTTTGACTTCCTATTGTGCATTGGCTTTTTTTTTTTTAATGTACCACTTTACACCACTTTTTAAATAAAGAAGTGGGATATAATAAATAAAAGTCCAATTTCTCTAAATGTGACTTAAAAGATTTGTTTGTTCTTCAGCATGAGAGTACACTTCCGATAAATTTTCTCTGAAGGTCAATACTTAATTTTATAATGAATATAAATGTTAAAATTTGTACTTGGAAGCCCAGAATCACCTGGAGGACTTACTGTTAAAACGCAGCTGGCAGGGCTCACGCCAAGAGTTGCTGATTCTGTAGCTATGCATGAGGCCCCAAATTCTGCATTTCTAACAAGCACGCAGAGGCTGCCGATGCCCCCGGCCCAGGAATCAGTTTTACAATGACTGGCCTATAGAATCTGGAGTGAAAGGTGCTCTGAAGTTAGAAACACGTGTGCTGGTCATACTGTTCTCATTTTTATGATTTTTCAAAGATAACAACCATAGCTTCCCTTTCTTCACTTGTTCACCCATATAACATCCAATGGTATAATTCCTCCAAACATGGAAGCTTGAAATGATTACGGCAGTATTTCACAGAAATCTGCAATATCTTCTTAAATGTCTCTCTTGCAGCCTGACTGCCATTTAGCCTCCTTTTATCCAGAAGTCAGAGTGATTTGGGGGAAAATAGAAATCAAATCATGTTATTTTCCCGCTCAGAAGCCCACGAGCTACCCGAACTCTTTACAGTCACCTGTACTGTAAAGCCTTAGGACACGGCCCTCCGGTTGCCTAGCCGAAGTCACCTTTTCCTGCCCTCCGCCTCTCTCAGTGCTTTCTAGCCAGACTGGCTTCTCGCCGCTCCCTCTCTCAGCGACACTCTTCCTCTAGATAGCTGAAGGCCTAACTCTCTCGCCTCCTTTGAGTCTTGGTGAAACGTTACCTTCTCAAAGAGACCTACTGTGCTTCCCTTCCGATTTCTTACCCCACGTTATTATTTCCATAGCATTTATCACCTTCTTATGTATTATAGAATGTGCTTATTTATGTTTATTATTTACTTTCTGTCTCTCCTGGGTAGAGTATAAGCTTTGTAGTAAGTAGGACATTATCGGAAATCTGTTGAATACAGCTACTATCGGTATTCCCACCATACTATCAGTTTCGCTTCAGCCATACTGGACGTCTGAGTTGCCTTCGGCTGCGTTTCTCCCGTTTGCGGGTGCTGTGTGCTTTAGGCAATTTCTTTCCAGGCAACGACAGGCTGTTTCCTGACTGTAATCAAAATGACAGCACACTGTTTTCACAACCCAGTGTTGATTGCCTTTTTCAGTTGGCGACCTGAGGGAGCTTTAGAACTGGGACCTTGAGGTACAACTTGCATTACCTCAAGATGGTGGTGCTTAAGTCACATGTTTCCTGCAGTCCTTTGAGGATTAAAATGCAGAGAACTGAGTTTTATCTAGCTGGAGCACAGAGGCTATCGTCACTGCCTTCAGATCAGTGCTAGTGGTAACTGCAACTGGAACACAGGTTGATGCAGATGGGGCTGAAGTTCAGGCGTCACGTGATTCTTTTTCAGCCAGAACACAGTCACCTCAAGGGCCTTCTCCACCAAGCACACCCCGCAAATAGATAGTTATATTGCTGTGGAATCAGATCACCCTGAGGCAGAGAGGGTAAGATAATAAAACAGAATTCTCTGCCCCATCTTTTTAGAAACAAATTTTCAAGTTTTTGCACAGCGAAGGAAATCATCAGTAAAATAAAAAGACAACCCGCAGAACAGAACATATTCACAGATACATGTGATAAGGGGTTAATGTCCAAAATTTGTAAAATAGTTACAAAACTCACACGCACACACACACACACACACACACACACACACACACAAAACCCAACCCAATTAAAAAATGGGCAAAGGACCTGAATAGACACTTCCCCAAAGAGGACATACAGATGGCCAATGGACACATGAAAAGATGTTCAACATCACTAATCATCAGAAAAATGCAAATTAAAACCACAAAGAGATACCATCTCACACCTGTCAGAATGGCTATCAATAAATCAACAAACCACAAGTGCTGGTGAGGATGTGGAAAAAGGGGAACCCTCGTGCACTGTTGGTGGGAATGCAGACTGGTGCAGACACTGTGGAAAACAGTATGGAGGTAGCTCAATATATTAAAATAGATCTGCCTTTAGACCCAGCTATCCCACTTCTGGAAATATATCCAAAGGAACCCAAAACACTAACTCGAAAGAACATAAGCACCTCTATGTTCACTGCAGTGTTATTTACAATCACCACAATATGGAAGCAGCCCAAGGGTCCATCAGTAGATGAGTGGATAAAACAACTATGGGACATTTACACAATGGAATTCTACTTGACTGTAAAAAAGAAGAAAATTTTACCCTTTGCAACAGTATGGATGGACTTGGAGAACATTATGCTAAATGAAATAAGCCAGTCAGAGAAGGGCAAATGCCATATGATTTCATCCATATGTGGAATCTAATGAACAAACTGAACTAACAAGCAAAACAGAGACAGACTCATAGATGGAGAGCAGATGACAGCTAGTGGGGCGGGGAGATGTTAGGGTGTGGGAGGATTGAGCAAAAAGGAAAAAGGACTTATGGACATGGACAGCAATATGATTATTTCTGGGAGGAGAGGGAGATAAGGGGACAAAATGGCAATGGAAATAATGCAACAAAGATTTTAAAATTAAATTAACGAAGAAAAGGAAGAAAGGGAGGAAAATAAAATAAAAGAAATGAAATCTATACTTCAGATAACCTGTATTCTAGACTTGTCTTTGCTCTCACTTGCTATGACAATTTGAACACTCAACAGCTTTGGTGTTCACTGTCCACATTTGTTTATTTATTTTTTTTAAAAAGGGGGAGAAGTGGGAAACTGATTAGTTCATTCGTAATGTGTCTTTTATCTCTAAAACTCTAGTCCAGTGTCCAAACGCTAGGGCACTGCACTAGGTAGACTCCAATATTTATCCCTTCTGGGAGAGAATTATCTGAGGGCAAACCAATAGCCTTACACTCTGAATAACAAGAATCATCGAACACTGACTAATCATGTAACTGAGATAGGCCGTCTTCATATCCAGGGTACTGTAATGCACAGGGGCTTGCTAGTTTTAAATCTAAACTATGTTTTTTTATGAGTCAATGCTATGAGTGCTTGAGTAGAGCAAATCTGGCAGGGTGGTTGATGAAAAGAACTATTCCTCGAATTCATTCTAGCTCTAGATTTTCAATTCTGATACATGATTTCTTCATGAAATTGTAGTTTTCAAAATGATGTCACTTAACCCACCCAAAATAGGGCCTTTTGAGGTAAAGAATACGTGAAAATGTATTTCCGAGGATCTGAATTCAGTACCCAGAGTGTCTGTGTTTCTCCTTCAGCCACTGAGCACATCATTGGCACTGAAATCAAACAAGGGCCTGCGAGTACGGCCCTGAGTCAGGCGTTGACCACGCCATTCACTGCAGCAGGGATGACAGGTGGAAGGCCACTACGTGTAAAGGCAGGAGGGCTGCTGTACAGTGCTCAGTTCTCGGGAAGCTAGGGGACGGGCAGAATGTTACAAGGAAAAGAAACTCACATCATGTAATTTTTTTCCCCAGGCGGGGATTGCCGCAACCAAACTGCTACTGAGAGCCAAGAGTGGCGTTCGTCTGTCCCGGCCCCTCCCAGCATAGAGGAGCTAGCAAGTAAGACCCTGGTAGACAGGGCAGCAACCATGAGGAGAAACATAAGAAGAGCTGAAGGGAGAAGATGCTAGAAAAAAAGAAAGCGGAATTTCTGGCGTTCCTCCAACGTTCCAGGTGTGCCACCTAACCTGTCTTCTCAAGGGCGTGGATAATTCAGGATTTTGATAAAACTGCCTGTATACAATGAGGTATTAGACCCATTCATTCTTTAAGTGCCCGACTTTAAAAAAAAAATTAATAGACTTTATTTTTAGAGTAGTTCTAGGT
The DNA here is from genome assembly GCA_004026545.1 of Mormoops blainvillei. NCBI lineage: Eukaryota > Metazoa > Chordata > Mammalia > Chiroptera > Mormoopidae > Mormoops > Mormoops blainvillei. Next base: position 27,235 of record PVJD01001810.1, on the reverse strand, counting down.
CTACAAAAAAATAAATAGGAAAGTACAAAGTTGTTCCCTCATCAAGTTCCCTTTTTTTGCCTTAACTATTTAGTCTTCACTTTTTTTATGCGGAAGAAATTTATAAAATAAGGAGAAAATATTTTGTCATGCATAGAATTTCTCAAATTTAGCTTCTGAAGGATATGGATTGGTGGGAAAAAAATGTGTATTATTTTGTGATTAATTTTGTCTTGCAGGATGTTGTCTGACATGTGGCACCACTACACTGCATTTAATGAATATTTTAAAGAAATGTGTCTTTCAGTGACTTGGGATAATTTTAAGACACCAAGTAAATAATATGAAAGGCCATTATTGTGGTTGTGGTGATATATCTTAAATCTTGCGTTAATTTACAGAGAGATCTGCATCATGATTTGGATGCGCTCTACCACTTTTTATTTATTCCTAAGCACTACGCTTTCCCTTTTCAAAGTATACTAAATGCTTTTGAATAACAAGTTGAAAAGTTTTTTCCCAAAGAATCAAGTTAGTTCTTACAGTTGGCACCATCTTGGTGGAAGGAATAGTTGTAGCAATAATAAATTTTTTGCTCTCCCTACTGACTGAAGAATTTAAGGTGACCCTTCTTCAAAAAAATTCCTTCTCTGTTGAAAGAATGTCAAAAAAGTATTCGCATTAATATTTTGCTGGTGTGTTATTTACAGTTTCATTGCAGGCTAACTAACTACTTTGTGTATAAAGGTAAGATGTAATTTTAGGTAAATGATGCAAACCCACCTTGAGCAACTAAGCCCTGTTTCACAGACAGACATCCATCATAACTCTACTTTCAAACAGAATAATGTAATTCCTTATGTTTACCACAGATGCACGAGTCTGCTTCAAAATATGAATATTTCATCCTGAGATTTAACAGATATTTTCTACATAGTGTTAATTTTACTGACCAGGCTGACAGAATGGTAGAGGTCATGAAGAAAGCAGAGTTACTTAGAAATATTAAAGGACATTTCTCTAGAGGGAAGACTTTAGGATATAAACTGCTGTGAAGGACAAAGAGGATTATCTTATTAAAGGCTTCCACTGTATCATCCCCAACTGTGGAAAGATCAGCAGGAAACCAACATGGAAACGCGACTGGGGTGTTAACGCAGCAAATGTCTCCTTAAAGAGTAGAAAAAGCTGACTCACCTTAGTAATGGAATTCCTTTTACAAAATGCAATTCATTATTAATTCCATTTAGCTATTAGATTAATCATTTCTTTCTCAGAAATCCCACTTTCTGAAAATACATTTTAAATGCATTTTGGATTTAAAAAATTTGTAGGTTTACCAATCTTTTTCTCTAATCCTGCCACAGTTCCAGTTTTAAAAATTAGAAATCGATGTTTTCTGTCCAGCTGGATGACCTGGACATTCAAAGAGTATCTTTCAATAGACACTCTTATTTGATTATTTAAGACAATTGTTAGAGTTAAGGGTAGGAAATTAACAATTTGAAATATAAAACTGCTTATGCATATGGAATAAACACCAACTTGTTCAACCAACAAAGAAAAGGACTTGAACGTATTTTTTGTTATTTTCGTAAGTGTTTGCATAGCCTCTTTACTTAACATGGGTTCACTAATTAGCATTTAGAAATTATTTTGAAAGTCATTTCTCAGCTAATATTCACACATCTAGTTCAGCTTCCATTTGCTCCCCTTATTTTTCTCTGCCTTCCTCTAGTCGATTGGTTCTCAAACCTCGCTGCATATTTGAACTATACTTGCAGAGCTTTTAAACAAACGCTGATACCCAAGTCAGCCCCAGAGAGTCTAATTCAATTGATGTGAGGTGGAGCCAAACATTGCTCTTTTTAAGCTTTGCAAGCGACTCCATCGCGCAGCCAGAGCTGTGGGCTGCTCTCTGAATAAGCTCATCGTGTTTTACCTCTTTCTCTTTTCTCTCAGGATGTTTGCATGTCTATTTCTCTTAAATTGTTTTTCTCCTGTCATTTTGATTAGTAAGGTTTTAGAAATCTAATTTTTTTCATTTCTCATTTTACTTTTTCTGTTTTTCATTTTCTGTCCCAGAATTTCTCATTCCAGGCACATGTATTTGATTTATATTCTTATCTAATAATAGCAAGTTTTTAAGTCAATGAAAGAGAATCAATATTATTGTGAATTATACTTTCATCAGTTTTTCCAATGCTAATATAATATAATGTAATGTTTAGTATAAATATATAAAGCTGATAATAAAGCCCAATACAATTGTTGAGAACTAGTACTAAGAATGCATTTTCTTGAATTGTAATCATTATTGGCTATGATTAAAGATATTTTAGAACTTTGAGACCATATGGGACTCAATAACATGTAAATATCCCATATAATAGTTTTACCATTTCACAGCTGAAGGATATGTTTGCTCTAAATTTTAAGCTTTAAAGGCAAATTTCAACAGTTTCAGAATAGGGCAGAAGCGAGACTATTATATACTGTACAAACTAGCAAGCATAGCAGTAATGAGATGCCCACAGCAAAGGAAGTATTAAAAGCAACCAAAAGGGGTGGGGATGAGAACTATAATGGTAAGGTTTGGGGGTGTAAATGTCACTGGGGAAAAGAAAACAATACATGGAATACTCAAGGACCGGAAATGAAACACATGGACAAATGGCAGGCAGTCTGGCGGGCAGTCTGACGGGCCGAGGTAGTGGGAGACAAATCCTGGGACCCAGTGTGGCCGTGCCTCTGAAACGGTCAGGAGGTCTCCTCTTCGTGAGGTTTATTTACCCTCCCTGGTAAAAGCGCTGGTTGGACTGGCAGTGGAAGAACAACTTGGCCCCAAATTCCCTGGCCATTTCCTACCCATAGGTATATTTTGTTGAATTTACCGAGTATTGTAAAGAATTTGAAATAGATAACATTTAATGAGAAGGAGATTTTTAATAAAAAACCTGATTTTCAGCTTCTTTGGAGAAAGGGTTTGATCTAACAGTCTTCTGGCCCTGTGGAGTTGCTGCCTCCCATCTTGAGAAAGGGCTTGGACTGTCAAGTTCCTTCATCCCAACCTGGCTGCATTCACTTGTTCTTATCTGCTTTGCTCATGTGGGAAGCTGGGGTTGTTTCCTGGAGAATTTATTAGTAAGGTCGTTTCCAATCACAATATAAGTTCCATGAAAAGAAAATGCCCAGAGTACTTGATTCAGGTAGAACAAAAATAATTTATAAAGAGAAAAATAAATAAATGGAAAAAGCAAAATATACTAAGCAGACAGAGAAACTAATAAATAGGTAACAGGTTCTCACATATAGGCTTAAGCCCATAAAATGTGTTTTGTTGACCCAATACAAGAATATTTGGGGTTCTAGGGCAGGAACACAATGTCAATTAGCAATAATAACTGAGATTTAGTGAATTATTCCAGTTCGAGGTCTTGGGAAACGAAAAGGACAAAATGTTCTGCACAACCCAAATAAGAATAAAGTATATTCTGAATATTAGGAAATTAAAATTCCCAAAAGTGAGCTTCTTGGCAGAAAATGGCCAAAGTTATTTAAAGAGTGACTTCCCATATTTGAATTCTCCCGTTGAATAAAACAATATTAAACCACTGTTTAATAATTCAAGGACTGTCATTTCTTTCACTTTGCTCCAGCACAGAGCTTAATCACATGAAGGGCTCCCTATATGCAGTCTCCAAAATGATGAAAACCTAATTGAATTATTACAGAAATAACTCCAGTCTTTCAAAGATTTCTCTGAACTAAAACAACCCCTGAGAATTCCCTTATACAACCACCACCTGGTATATGTTTATATGCACTGAATTTGGGCACTATATGAGTTTTATATATACGATATATAATATATAAGTACATAGGTACTTATATGTATAATATATAAGTATATATATTTAATATCATAACACTACTTGTAAGTTACTTTGCAGTTGTTCTCTATTCATATTATCTTGGGCAGAAAGTTTTAAAAATACTTTTCATAGGTCATTTATCGCTTGAAATTCTGGAGAAAAGAGGTAGACTATTAAAATCAATCACTTACTTGGCACATTAAAACTTAGGTAGGTATTTATATACATTTTAAAGAATTCTACTATGGCAATTTATGTGTCTGGATGTAGATTCAGATTTCAGATACCCAAAGAACTGGTGGTGCCTGTCCGGCAGTTCAGAAGACAAAGTGTGTCTTTGCTTAGCAAGAGAGCAAGGCTTTATTTATTACTGTTTTATCAAGTAAACTAAAATGAACACTATTGTGTTCTTAAGTATGTATCTACACTTGATATGTCCCATTAAAATGTATCCAAAGAATGTATTAACTTCACCCCAGAGTGAAAATATCAGGTAAAGCTGAACTAAAAAGTAGCTTCCCAGTGGAAGACAAACATGTGAACTTGCAACCCAAAGCAACAATACAACGGACTTTTATCCTTCCCAAATTTTATAACTATCCCAAAGAACAATCTGTCTCAAGAACTAGTAGTTCAGATATCAGGTTCTATATTGAATTGCCATTAAAATTTTTCATGGGGTAAAATTTAAGTGGAAGCAAAGATAATTTGCAATTGAAATTTATCTAAATTAAAAACTAGATCCTAAAAGTACAAAAATACATTTCAGGAGTAGATGAATAATTCATCCTCATAGTTTTGAAAAACTGGTGAAACTTCCATCAATATTAAGTTGAACCAAATAATATATTTTTAGATGACCAATAAAACATTGATTTCCAACATTCAGTTGGTTCACAAGGCTTCTATACATGAATGACAGCAAGAAAAAAGTAATCTGCCCAGCTATCCATGTAAAGAATTTTCACTATCTGGTCATATATTCATTCTTTGGTGGGAAAAAAAGCATTTGTCTTTATATGTTCATACATATGGGTGCTTTCTGTTAACTTCAACCCCAAAAATAAGGAATCACGAGAGCTTGGAGTGACCTAGGGTCAGGGAAATGAACTAGCAACAAATTGTAAGCAGAGCATTGTCTGAGCTTATCTTACCCTCATTCTCCCAAACTCTCAGCCATCTCAGATCTGTCTAATCATGAGCCCATTAAGTCATCTTGGCTGCCAAGAAAATGAAACTGACAGTGCAGTTACTTGAGTCAGTTTAAAGAGGCCCAGGGTGGTTGAAGGGAAGAATAAGGAGGCCTGGGGTGCTAAAAAAAATCCCAGCTCCAGTTCCTAAAGATCCCAGTAGCACACAGCTGTCAAGAGTGGAAAGTTGCAAGTAGAGAAAACCTTTGGAGGGAAGCAGGGATTTTGCAGGATGTCCACAATTTCATCAAGCACAATTGGCCTTTCTACCTTTTTATTGTACCATTAATAGGATTTAGGCAGTAGAGGTTTTGTGAGTTGATCCCATAGCCAACACATGCAGTCATTTCAGGGATTAGGTTCTGTAATTTGATGATCACAGTAGAAATTATTTGGCATTTAAATGTAATTCTTGATAACGTAGATTTTCTTTGAAATCATCACAGAAAACTTTTGCCAAATAGATCTATCCTGTTAAGGAACAAGTGAAATAAAGGCCCTTGCCCTTATTTTGTTAACCAGGAAAAAAGGACCTTTGCAGTGGAGTCTATGTATATCACTGGGCAAAAGAACAGTCTTCTAGAAGGTATCGTGGGAGTTCTATAAATTCTCCAGGAAAGGTCCAGGCTGTTAGCACTAATTGATGTTATTACAGGGAACACATTTTGTTGTTGATTCGGATCTCTTCCAAGATGAGAATTATTCACTTTTCAACTGCAGAATTCCTTGGCAGTTTCATTCTAGCCTTCCTGTGGTGGTGGAAGATATTATAACCTCATCACCAATAACAACGATACATTTTCTATTTGGTGAGTGTTAGATGGGAGGGGAGGGGGCATTTAATCCATTTAATCATGTCTCAGGATATATAATAAGCACTGAACAGACTATTTTATTTGTACAATCCTGCAACATAGGCATTATCATTGCCCATTTTATAGATGATGCAATAAAGTCTCAGAAAGTTTAAATACTTTGTCAAGTAATAGTGGAGCTAGGATTCAACCTGCCGGCCCTTGCTCTTAAAACCCCTTCTCCACATTGCTTCCTCGTTGTTAGCACCACAGAAGGAACAGACTAAGGACCTTTAAAACTCCCTCTGTTTCTTTAGACCTCCGTTTAGAGCACTGTTAGTGGTAACACACAACTCAGTAAGAGCCAGAGGTGTACCGGATTACAGCTAAGCTGAAAAATCAATTGGTGAAAATCCACATAAATTAGAATCATAGAATTTTAAAAATGGAGAGCATCCTTATATATCTTTGATTCTAACCCCATCTTTTACAGGCGAGGGAAATGGGCATCAGTGATACTTGGTGTCTTTTCTGAGGTGACAAAGTTCAGTTAGTAGCAGAACTTGAATCCAAACCTAAGACTTCCAGCTCAGTATTCAATCTATTTATCTCTGCTACACCAATAAATTACAGTATTATTCTTCACCTTACAAATGAAGTCATTAGATTCTTCTAAAAAATAAGATATACAAACTTATTTGATTCACCATTTAATCAAAACAGGTTTGATTTCTAAAAATTTTCAAAGAGCACATTTTGTGACTAACTTTGCATACATTAGCTCTTTATATTGTGACTTCATATATAAACAAACATCTAAGAGATTATTGAAACTATGCCCTCCAAATGGCTAACATTCAGGGTCAAAATGTAAACATCCATTCATAAATGTAAAACACTTCCATCAGAACCAGCTCTTCTGTTTACACAGAACAAAGTTACTCACATTCAGTCACCTGTAGAGAAGCACGGCGTGTACAATACACACAACTCAATTAACATCCATCTCTGGGAACCCTTTTCAAAGAAACTGTTTTCTTTATATCCTGTGGGAGGCGTTCTGAAATATAGAAGACCCACGGCTTTTCTCTGAGGCATCCACTACTTGGTAATTTTTTAGGAATGGTATTGTTTTTACTCATTCTAAAAACATTAAGTGTGAAATCAGTATTTTTACCATATCATTAAAAATTACAATTGCTTTTAAAGCAGAAGCCTCGAGTTCTATTTTTAGGCCCTTTGATCAGTACTGACTGGAAACCCAGGTTGAATCAGAGGTCTTTATTTCACATAGGGCACTTACTACTTGAAGTGATTGTGATGAAATGTTTCCATGCAAATCCCTGCAATCACTTATGTCTTTACCTTGTCTTCCTCATATGCCACACTACACCACCTGTTGTATTTTAAAAATATATGGTATTTAAAATGCTTCTTTCAATTAATACCTATAGATTTTCTGCCAATAATTTCTTATTCTAAGTATGTGATAGCTAACTTAATGTTATATTTGTGGTTATGCTATAAAATATTTCATAGAAAAACTACAGAAAATATAGATAAAGTAAATAACTGTTTTTAGACTAAAGTGGCTCTCCCTGGTAATTGATAATAATAGTAATAATAATTACAATAACCAGTTCTTAAATCTATACAGAAAAAAAACAGAAAAGTATCACACTTATGAGATAATTCATTAAGAAGATAAAATACCCTTAAGTCAATAAATTAAAAGATAAATACTAAACACAGAAATATATTAAAATATAAAAGAAATTGCACATTACAAAGCATATAGGGATCATTTTATTATTATAAAGTTAAATCTCTTTTTAATGGTTAGTATTGGTTATCTTCTTCCCTCAGTGACAATAAATTTTAGAAAACAAAATGTGTTTCAAATAGCCAAACACCTCTACATTGTTATGACTCCCTATACTCAAGGCCTCTTCAAATCTGTTAAATGAAAGACTAAAGCACAAGGGTGATAGTTCCAATGTCACTATACACTCATGTTTAAAAATACTAGACACACTGGACATTCAAATAGAGATGTTCAGCCATGAGATCCATTTGGGTAGCTCCATGTAATAAAAAAATACTTTCCCTGAATACAATGAAGCGTAAACATCTGCATGTTTCTGAAACACAGATCAGCAAAGCCTCATCTGTACCACAGTCACCATTTCTAGACAGAGGTTCTACTTCTGCTGAGAGAGAAAGGAATAGTAAGCAGTTTACAATCAAATGATGCCTTTGGTTTCTATAATTTACATCAAAACAACATTAGGTTAAAAATAGCAGCATGAAGATGATTTTAAAATAAGAAAAATGATGTGGCTGCTAGACTCTATGGTACAGATAATTACATGTTTTGCCAGCTTACCTGATAAAACAGAGCCTTAGGGATCACAGCATAACAAAGCCCGCATCCAAGATGGTTAGAGTGTAACGTGCCTTCCTTTGCAGTTGTTCACATTTTTGTCCACAGAGGTTTACAGATAGATTACAATGCTTTTTTCTTTGCTTTCTCTGTGGACAAGAAAACAAAGAGACCTTTCCAGAATCCTCTCTGCTATGCCTCCGCTTCCTGTTCTGCGATTCACTCTATGGTACCCAACATATATCAGAAAACAGCCTTGAAGGGGGAAAAAAAAAAAAAAACCTGACAGAAACCAACGTGGTACCGCCATCTACTGGCAGACACACAAAATTGAACAAAAGCAAAACCAACCCTCTTTATCATGAAGTTAAAACAATTTATCCACTGCATATGAATATGCATAATGAGAGTCTTTTGCGTACTCAATTATTTGCACTCACGAAAATTTTTCAAATTTTCATAAATTTATAAGTTGATTCACCCATAAACTACTATCACAACAACAAAAAAACACTACAAATTCTATTTGAAAATTCAATTTTTATATTACCTTACACTCTACATGTAGAGTTTTGCAGTATCACTCTTGTGGCCTGAGAATTTTTGCTTGCCATGGGAAGAATTCTAAGTAATCTCACTCCTTAAAGAATCATGTAATACACATTCACTGGTGTTCTTTTTGTGTTGCTTTTTGGTAAGACATTATAAGAAATAATATCTGAATGTGAGTACTGAAAACTTCAGTGAGGCCTAGATAATTTAGACCTCTGGGTTATTCTGGTGTGTGTATTGACACAAGGAACAGTTGGAATATATCTTCCATGAGATAATTTAGTAGTTATATATTATTATATCTCTATCTTTAAAATACTTAAAACATTGTTTATGAGAACATTGAAGCACACAACACATAATCAAAATGAAAATGGCTCTTATCAGTTTATTAAAAGACATTTCTCAACTAATCAAAGTACTTTTCTTTCATTTGACTCTTCATATTTACTTTAGAGCAAACTATAATTTATTAGTTTACTATTAATTAAATAATTCATATTGTTGGAGCACCTTAATTTATGTCAGGCACTATATTGTCTTTGAAAAGACAAATATAAAAACACACAGCATCTGTCATCAAGGATATGTATAATGAAGAGAGACAAATGTAAATGATACCATGTTTTGAAATCATGTGCTCAAGGAATGTTATTTACTTAGTTTTAAATTCTAGCCCCTCTTTCACATAAGACAGAAAAATAAATGTAGTCAGTTCTAGGTATATAGAGTCACTTGAGGTTTTTCCCAGTGATTTTGAGTTTACACTAAACCGATGCATGGTTTTCCTCTCTTCTCTTCTCACGTGGACTGATCTAAGTCCAGGAATATTTACATACCTAGACAAAGCAGAGTGTGGTCACTGGCCTCCTATGTGGGGGCATCCAGTGAAGTGTAAATCCTGTATGATTCCTGGTCTTTATCATCCCACCACACAGACATCTACTAATGTGCCCAGGTTCCCATTTGGCCCTAGAAGTCCCATGCATTCAGTTTTGCATGGCAGTATTTCCTCCTCAGGACCATTAGTTGCCTCAGGTTTTGTCAGCTTTTCCTTTCAGGTCACTTTTGTTCCCATCCCAGGGGGAGCAGGGGAAAAGAAAACAATAGCATCTTCCCACGGTTATGCTAGGTTGTAATTTGTTGACCTAAATCCCAGGTCCCAAGCACCCCATACTGCCATCTTGGTTCTACTGTTTCCATCCCATGGAGTATAAGGTGCTCTGTGGGCTTCCAACAGGGGAGGCTCAATCTCTGCTACATTACAATATTCCAGTTTCTCACCTTTCTACCTTTTTAGCTAATCCTGGGCTGGCAAGCCATGTAGGGGTCCTTATCAGAGACCTCAGCTGGGTTGCGCTCCCTTGCGTCCTCACAAGCTTCCTTTTCCAACCTCAGAAGAGTTTTGCTCGTATCTCTGTCTTCTGTGCCAGTAGTAAACTGGATCCACAGGTTTTCCTCTCAAATCTTTCTGTCTTATGTCTAATTTATTAGTTTGCTAGGTATGCTGAAACAAAGTACCCCACTAGGTGGCTCAGACCAACAGAAATGTATTGTTTCACAGTTCTGGAAGTTAGAAGTCCTAAATCAAGGTCCGAGACCTATAGAGGAAGAATCTCTCTTTGTCTCTTTCGGCTTCTGGTAGCTCACGCATTCCTTGGCTTGTGGCAGTATAACTCCAATAACGTCTCCGTCTTTCCATGGTGTTCTCCCTGCATCTCCTCACATCATCTTCCCTCTGTGCGTGCTTGTCTTTGTGTTCAAATTTCCCCTTTTCATAAGGACACCAGTCATTTTGGGTTAGGGTCCACCCTAATGACTTCATTTTAACTTGATTACCTCTGTAAAGACCCAATTTCCAAGTAAGGGCATATATTCTAGGGTACTGGGGATTAGGACTTCAATATATCTTTTTCCGGAGGGTGGGAAAGGACACAATTCAACTCGTAACAATTAGACTCAAGCCTTTTAAATTTAAAACACAAGGATCTGAGGATTCTTTTATATGTTTCCCATGACAGTTCCACTTAGGAAATAACAGCCTTGGTATCTGGCCAGAGTTTGGAGAGTGGTTGTGGAAGAACCACCACAATAGTAACAACAGTAACAAAACCGACATTTATCCAGTGCTATGCACCAGACGCTGTTCTAAGCAGTTCACATACTCATTTAACCCTGATCCATCAGAGGTATTATTATACATAGGTTACAGATGAAACAAATATAGGGGGAAGTAAAAACACATTAGTACTTCACAAATCATCTTGCCATGCAAGCAATTATCATCGAGTAAGATAACTCCTATGATACGATCATGAACTAAGTGCTGGAGGAACAGAGAGGGAATGAACTTCCGCCGCTACTTGCACATTTAGGGTGAAAATTCATGACATTTTACCATTTCATTGTGTAAGTTTTCTGTCATGAGATATTTCTATTTTCTAAGAACTTTTACCTATTTTCTCTAGTCACAGCCAAGCAATCCCTGCTTATTACTACGTAACTAGATTTTCATTAATTCTGTTGGTCGCTAGTAGTCCATACTAATTTCTCCACTAATAATAATACTTAGAAGTATACCCATCCTAGTGCCTATTTTTGGGACTCCATCTACTTCAAAGTTTCCTAGTAGTGTTTTCTGAGAAACTGATTTTTTTAGATTGATTCTAAGCTGTATGTGTGGCGGGGCTGGTGTATTTGTGGTTGGCATTTTAGACAGACAGGAGCAGAGCAGGAAGATGGGCCAAGTACAGAAGGTCACCAGGGCAAAAAGCCCTGGGTGCCTAGCAACATGCAAAACTGGGAAAACAAGGACCTTGCCCCCATGGTAACCTTTCCTCCCCTAGCATATCACCGGTCATGCAGTTTGGATCCTCCTCTGACCTTGCGTCCCCTGTCTTGTCACTAGTCATGTGGTAGACTACCATGGAGGAGAAAGAAGAGGCGACGTCCGTGCAGGGCCTTGCACAACCACTCCTTTAAGCACTAACCCCTACAGACAACATCTAGGGTTCAGTTGTATTTCAGCTTCAGGTCCAGAAAAACAGCAAAACCAGACAAGTGATGCCGGGGCTGACATCGGGACCAACTGCATTGACTGATGACCCCCTGCTCTGGTGCTGGCCAATCAATGGAGACAATGACCCTGAAAGGACACGCTTGGAAAGTTAATGAACATTCTCTTCAGATCTTCCCTCGGGACTCCCCTAAAATCCCCGCCCTTAAACACCCTTAGGATGGGGGACCCAGCAGCTCTTCCTCTCACGAGCTTGGGGAGCACGCCCATGCCTTTTCCATCCTCTTCTTCTTCCCCCAGATGTGTTATCTTTACCTTTCTCTCTTTCTCCCAAGCTGCAAGGACCTTTCTTTTGACTCTGTAACTTATTTCCTACGGCTTTCGACCTCTGTGACTTTATAAATAAAACTTTGCTTGTACTTGAATCTTGGTTCTGAACTATTTGTTAGCCAGAACTCAAGTACCAAGGTTGCTGAACCGAGGTCCGATTGCCGATAGGGTTCTGGTGTCATTATTGCTGCCAGTATGTTAAAGTATAAACTCTATTCTGAGGGCAATAAGGGGGAATTATCATGGGATAAAATTAAAATTTGAGGGAATAAAAAGAAAAAAATGTAGTTCTATAACAAATTCAACAGACAAAAAAACAGAATTATATCATTATAATAAATATCAATATAAATGTAAATTATAAATATAAATTATACTAAATTTAATGGATAGCATTCACATGTTAATATGGAAATATTAGCCTCATCTAATTCATATATTCATTGCTAACATTTGTAATTGCTCCACTGGTTCTGTCAATAAGCAATGATTATGAATCCAAATATATAATTTAATTGAGCAATTCTCTTTAAAATTTTCCTAGATGTCTTCCTCCCATCGCCTTCCCCTCTCTGGCGATTTGGAACAGTGCCTCCTTCAGTCTAGTTCGAACATAAAAATAATATAAATGTAAATCTGAAAAATCAAGACAATGCATGGAGCTATGGTAAAAACATAAATACTATATTTAATGTCTAGAGAAATAGAGAAACAAAGGTATATTATTTTTGCGAAATGAGAATGAGATACATCAGGAGAATATTAAAATATAATAAAAAACTCTCATAAATTATATATATATAAAATAGATAAATAAAGCAGGGAAAAAAATCAGTAGGCAGTTTGGAAGAAAAAAATTAAAGACCTCTTTAGAAAGTTGAACAAAACACAAGGATATCAAAATGTGATAAAAAAAAAAGATTATCAGCCCCCAAAGTGAAATAACAAGTGACTGTATTATAAGAAAATTTCCAGAAATAAAAGGCTTACCAAGTGTTCAGCTGATAAAAAAGAACACATACTGAGATGCAATATAAAATGTATGTGTGTTATGCTAAATTTTTTTTAAGACACATCAAGTTTTGACAATTGTCATTTCTTAGGAGAGAAAGGAAATGAAGGGTAAATTTATGGAAATTTCAGGATTTGTCCTACATATTTCTATAGTGTTTGAACCTTGTATAATTTTATATGTGTATTATTAGTATACTTAAAAATACATTTATAATATTAAAAATACATTAAATATGTGCCTGCATGCCATTTATACTTATTTACCCCTCAGTTTCCTTTTTGAGTCTCGAATGGATCCCTTCTGCTATTGGAACACTGGCATCTGTCTTCCTCCAGAGGTCTCATTCATGCTGATATTTAGCTTCTGTTTCTGTTTTTAGTTACTTTGATAGCAGTTATCTACCACTGTGCTTGCATTTATTTTTATTAATTATTATTAATTAAGCAAACAAATTAATTTATACTATGTTCTCTGTAACTTTACATCTCTATAGTCAATCTCAGATCAGAATCTCCTGTTGTAAAATACTGATACTCACTTTCGCCCAGTGCTTAATATTTAAGGTGTTGTAAATTACAAAATGGAGTAAATGGTCTTTTCTGATAAAAGATAATTAATACATTTACATTATTATATTTTGTTTCTTTTATAACATTTTTAAAAGTTAGAAGTGTATACATTTTTCACATTTTTCACCTGAAAATAATTTGGTACAGAAAAGCAAATATTGCATGGTGGTAAAAATCATTTTAAAAAATGAGGTAATTGTCAGTTTAAAGTCTCCTCAGAAGACAACATGGTTTTATCAAGGATCAAATACACCAGGTATAATAACTGTCAAAATATTACTTACTGGGTGTGATTAAACTCAGTACTTTTTATATTTTTTTCATATCCTTTTCTTTGTTTTAACACAATGCCTGGCACATAGTTGGTATTTAATATCTGTTACGCATAGGATATTATTGTGTCACTTTTATAAGTTGGTGTATTATTTACTTCTTCAATTTAGAAGCCCGTAATGAGGAAAGTCTTGATATTTAATACATAAGTTAGAATAAGATTCTACTCTATTTTTAAAAAGTAGGTAAATTTACCCCAACTTACCAATCAATAGTGTAGCAACTTGTGGGAAATCTATACCTAAGTGAAAAGTATCAATTTAACTCCAGGCTTTGAATACTACCTTTCATATTACTATATGCATTATTGGAAGTGAGAATGTCATTTATTCAAGTGACTATATAATCTTAGATTATTGTAAGTATCCATTATTTACCATGGGGTTTTATTATGAAAAGGCAGATGTGAAACAGATAAGGTCAGGTGCTGGAGATACACTTCCCTGCTTCTCTCAAAAAAGATCTCTGGGTAATCTGTTTTCCATATGCACACACACTCTGCACTCTAGGGCTTTGTGACTAAGCAACAGACCTTTTTTCCTACACAAACTGTGTTAGTGTGATGCTGTCAGACAGTCAGATCAGCTAAGCTAATGGGAAAAATACATTGTTGTTTTTTCCATTATGCCTTAGAATCTATTGCTAATTGTAAGCACTTACAGTAGACAGTTCACTTATACAATCTCTCATTCTATCTTCCGAAATATGGTGGGTGCAAGTAACTATGTCCAAATCTATGCACGATTAGGTCAGTATGAGAACAATTAAATTTTTAATTTAATGTGCTCCCTTTTATTTTTAGAAAACATTTGCTTGAACTTTCATTATTTTTTTATTGTTTTTTTAGCATTATTTAATGCTAAATAGGAAAACCATGCTTAGAAATAAATAAAATAGGAAACCATGCTTAGAAAATATTTTCTAAGTCTAGAGGGTGTAACCCTTTGAAAATCTTATGTAAAGTGTATTTTTATTTAGTTTACTGATGTTAAAAGGTAAATTTAGCCCGTTTTAAAGTTTACTTTATTGGTGGGGAAATAAAATTAAAGGATATTTTAATTAAATTAATCACAATTGAAATTGTCTTAATGTTTCAGAAATAACTGCCCTACTTAAGTTTACAGAGTAGATTGCTGCGACTGCCCGGCGTGCTGTAGGCAGAGGGAGGGGCCGCTGAGACCAGCGGGAAGGTCAGGGGCTGCGGGAGGGATGGAGAAATGCACTCCGAGGCGAGCGTTGGTGTTGGCTTCGTTTTAAAGATGTAGAACTTGTGGCTTCAAGAGGTCAAGTACCTTGACCAAGATCACAGAGCTGGTGAATATGGGGTAGGAATGTTAGTAGTTACGGCGCTTTCATTTTTGCAGAAAAGGATTTGGTGGAAGAGCTGGCTTGCTCTCTTTTGGCATTTATTATGTATAAACATTTATTATAATTTTTAAATAGCTTAGATCACTAAATAGATTGTCTCATGAAAGATTAAATGTTTTGCTTGCCTTTGTAATCTCTAAATTTTCTGATGTGGTCTCTTGTACACAGTATTTTATGTTGTAAATAATTGTGAATGAATTGGAAATGAATGGGACAAAACCATAAAATAAATTACAATAAAATATCTCCAAGAGGAATGATTATTTGCCTGACAAGAGGCAATGCATTTTATAATGCTTCAGCATTTCTAATTTGACACCTAATTAAGCAACTTGACAAAAATTGGTAAATTAAGAACCACTGACAGCAGGAGTGCTCATATCAAAAATATTTAGTTGCTAAGTGTGGAGACAATTTTTTAAATGGTGAGTACAGAGTTTAGTGGGTAATTATTCTCAAATTTGACACAAAAGAAAAGGGTAGCAGTTGCACAATTGTTAAGAGTACAAATCCTATAAGCAAATGTTAATTGTTCTACCATTTAAGCCTAGATAACAGAAAGACAAAGAGGTAACTTTAATCATGCAAAGTTTCTTTCTGTGGAGGAAAAAAACCTGTAATTTACCATGGATCTACTCAATTGTGTGGATAGATCTAAGCAATTCTTATCTCCCCCTTGCTAACTAATACTAGTATTTATAAAAATCTTTTGGGTGACACCCACATTTTTATTTGTTTGTTTGTTTGTTTTGCAATAGGTTATCTCTAGCAACACCAGGTGGGGTTTGGTGTTTTGTTTTGTTTTTTAAATCTCTATCTGGAAAATAATAGTACACTTACTTTCCTTGTTCCTCCAGCTAAAGACAATAATGTACCCCAAACTGGTAATGTATAGTCTTCCAGAAAAATCTTTCTCTCTTCTACCCAGCTAGACAGGTGGCCCTAGCTTTGGTTCCCGTTGCTATGGATCACTGTACACCTGGACCCAATTGTTCAGTCTCAAATAGAGCAGGTGGGATGAGGGTGGGCTCTCCTGTGGGATGTAAATAGAGCTAGCGCAGTACTTTGTAGTCTCACTGAGTGGGTGGGCAGGCCCAGGCTATGGGAGACTCAGGAGGGAGCCAAATAGAAAGGGTGGTAATGCAAACACAGACTTTAGAATCTAGAATAATTCCTGGCAGTAAGTAGGCCCTGGCAGCCGCTCACACAGTAGTTAAATGCTGGTTAGCACCAAGGCAGGTGCTCTGCACAGGCTGGACAATTGTTAAGCACTTGGATAAATATTAGTTGTTGGTTTATTCTCACTGTTTTAAGAGTGTCGGCTTCCCAGCCTTTACACAGATACTACTGATTTACTCCGAACAAGCCCCTCATTTATTTATTTATTATTTATTTATTCATTCATTCAGTTTTAAGATCACAGCAGAGGAAACAGCCATTTTAAAGCAAGGCTGCAGGTCACTTGGTCTAGGTAGATTTAAACATAAATAAAAGCGTACAGCCTGATTAGCACTCTGTCTCTTAGGGGTTGGAACTTCAAAGTAAGAATCGTGTCATTTATCTGTGCTATTTGATTATTATGATAGATCAGAGACATGTTCAATGTGTTTTATGTAAAAAATAATGTAATATTACTGTTAAGGGGTACATGGATAAAAGGAATCTCATCTTCAAAGTTTAAGGAATAATTTGTGACAGGAATCTGGATGTTTTAAAAATATTGAAGTTTGAGCTATTTATTTACTCAACAAGTATTTATTAAAATCTTATGACATGCCACTCATTCTGTGGATGGTGGGACACAACTAAGAAGAAAATATGGTCCCTGAACTCAAGTTGCTTACAGACCAGGGGGAGAGACACAATAGTTTCAACCAATGCACATGCGAAGATGAAGGTATGCACAGGTGCTGTGAGACACCTGACTAGGACTGTCCTGCAGAGAAAAATCATTCTTTCTTTTATTATGTGAACTAGAAACAACTTTAAAACTGGGATAGCGTACTTTAAAGATGTGTAAATGTCCTGAAGTCACTCACATTACACAGAATGGTCTCTGTGAAGTATTTTAATGAGTGCGCCTAATAAACTTTTTTAAAGGAAATCACATGGCTATATTGACACCACATGCATTTTGGAGCTCTATGGATTCTGAGTGACAGAGCCCCTCTTCAAAAGATTTAAGACAAAAGGGGCAATAACAGGCTCAGAAACTAAAAGTTGTAGGAGCTAGAGGTTCATTGGGCTTGCCTGATATGATGGCAGCTGGAATCTTTCCCTCCATTTCGACTCTGTCTTTTTCTGGGCTCCTTTCTTCTTAGACAGTCTGCCTACACCTGGTTTACTCCTGAAGATTCTGGCTTCCACTCAACCACATTCAAGAATACTGCGAATGTGTATGCTTCACTACTGAGTACACCAGCAGAAATCACAGGATCAGCTCTGAGGACCTCTGTTAGGTCAAGTGTCCACTCCTGACTAATCGTAGGGGCAGGAAGATGTGTTGCTCTAAAATGCTTAACTTGGGTCACATGCCATCTTTAGAGCAGGGGATAGTCAGCTTACACAGATCAGCTGAACTGAGAGCACCTGTGCAAAACCAAGGTGCTCTTACGAGAAGTGAGAATGGTTGCTGTGCAAACCAACCACCAAAACCCCACAGTTTTCTTTTTTAATTAAACTTTTTATTTTGAGATTGTCGTAGACCCAGCTTTTCTCAGATGAAAAATAAATAACACCAATTTGTTCAAACTTCCCAAGCTAGTGCCCTAAAACTCTCTGTTTTAAGTTATTAACCTTCTTAATAACTTAATAACTTAACCTCCTGTTAAGTTATTAAAGGTAATCTCCAATTTGCATTTGAAATCAACATCTCTGTTTCAGAACATGGAAAGAGCCATAAGTTTCTGCTTTGCTACTAAAAATCTGTGTGATTTTAGGCAGATCATTTGAACTATCTGAGTCTCAGTATTTTTTTCTGTATGCGTAGTAACTTTTCTGGTCTGATCTCTCTTACACGATTATTGCCAAGATAAATAAAATGACAGTATGGTTTTTAAACTGTAAACCATGACTACCTTTCTTCATAAACTTTATTTTCAAAACACACATTTTCTCAACTTTGCATAAAGATTTCTCTCCACTGTTATTTCCTCCTCTTATATACACATAGAAAGCTAGATGAGAAACTTACTGCCAACATCATACTCAATGGGCAAAAACTAAAAACATTTCCCTTAGGATGAAGAACAAGACAACAGTGCCCATTGTCACCACTTTTATTCAGCATAATACTGGAAGTTCTGGTCACAGTGATTAGACAAGAAAAAGAAATAGGCATAAAAATAGGAAAGGAAGGAGTAAAACTGTCATTATCTGCAGATGACAGGGTAGCATACATAGAAAACCCTATAGCCTCCACCAAAAAACTACTCAACCTAATAAGTGAATTCAGCAAAGTAGCAGGATACAAAGTCAATATTCAGAGGTTGATAGCATTCTTGTACACCAACAATGAAGTATCAGAAAGAGAAACTAAGAAAAAAATCCCATTTACTATAGCAACAAGAAAAATAAAGTATCTAGGAATAAACTTAACCAAGGAGGTAAAAGACCCTATAGAACACTGAAGAAAGAAATTAAGGAAGACACAAATAAATGGAAGCATCTACCATGTTCATGGACTGGAAGAATTAACATCATTAAAATGTCCACATTACCCAAAGCAATCTATAGATTCAATACAATTCCTATTAAAACAGCAATGGCCTATTTCTTAGGTCTAGAACAAACGTTCCAAACATCTATATGGAACCAAAAAAGACCCTGAATAGCCTCAGCAATTCTGAGAAAGAAGAACAAAGTAGGAGGGATCGCAATACCTGATTTCAAACTATACTGCAAGGCCACTGTAATAAAGACAATCTGGTACTGACATAAGAACAGACACATAAGTCAATGGAACAGAATAGAGAACCCAGAAATAAACCCATGTGTCTATGGTCAATTAATATTTGACAAAAGGGGCACGAACATACACTATTTTCACAGTGGAGTGAAAATAGTCTCTTGAATAAAGGGTGTTGGGAGAGCTGGGCTGGTACATGCAAAAAAGTGAAACTAGACCACCAACTTATACCATACACCAGAAAAATCTCAAAATGGATAAAGGACTTAAATGTAAGTTGTGATACGATAAAGTCCTAGAGGAAAACATAGGCAGTAAAATTTCAGACATCCCACATAGCAATATTTTTGCCAATCTCCTAGGGCAAGGGAACTAGAGGAAAGAATAGATAAATTGGACTACATCAAGTTAAGTTTCTTCATGGCTAGAGAAACCATCATCAAAATGAAAAGGGAACTGACTGTATGTGAGAACGTATCAGTCAATGATACATCAGACAAGGGTATAATCTCCAAAATATATAAAGAACTCATATGACTCAACATAAGGAAGACAAACAACTGAATGGGGAAAGGGGGATAAAGGTGGAAAGAAGGGGAAGGGACTAGTCAAGGAACATGTATGAGTGACCCATGGACATGGACAACAGGGGGTGATTGACTATGGGAGTGGGGGAAGCTGGGTGGAGGAGAGGAAAGAGGGAAAAATTGGGACAACTGTGAAAGAACAATAATAAGATATTTAATTTTAAAAATGGAAAAAGAAACTGAACAGACACTTCTCCAAGGAGTACATACAGGTGGCCTATAGACGTGTGAAAGGATGCTCAGCATCACTAGCAATTGCAGATGCAAATTAAATCCATAATGAGATATCACCTCACACCTGTCAGAATGGCTATCATTAAGAAGTCAAAAAACAAATAGGGATGAGGATGTGGAAAAAAGGGAACCCTAATTCACTACTGGTAGGAATGCAGACTGGGGCAGCTACTGTGGAAAACAGTATGGAATTTCCTCAAAAAATTATAAATGGGTCTGCCTTATGACCCAGCAATTCCACTTCAGGGGAATATGCCCTAAGAATCCCGAAACGCTAGTTCAAAAGAACTTACACACCCCTAGGTTCATAGCAGCGCTATTTACAGTTGCTAAGTGTTGGAAACAGCCCTAGTGCCCATCAGTAGATGAGTGACTTAAAAGACTGGTACGTTTACACAATGAAATACTGCACAGCAGAAAGAAAAAAGGAAGTCAACCCTTTACAACAGCATGAATGGAACTGAAGACTACTATGCTAAGTGAAATAAGCCAGTTGGCAAAAGACAAATACCATATGACCTCACTTATGACTGGAATCTAATGAAAAAAATAAACTATCGATAAAAATAGAACCAGAGATATGGATACATGGAACAGGCTGACAGCCGTAAGAAAGGAGGAAGGAGGGGAATGGGGGAAGGAAGGGAAAAGGACTAGTTAAATCGGCTCAGGGACATGGACAGTGGAGAGAGGATTGGCTGGGGGGAGAGGGGTGGTTTGGGTGGAGGAGGCAAAAGGGAAAAAAAGAAACTGGGACAACTGTAATAGAAGAAACAATTTTTTAAATCTGCTTCAAAAAAATAAAAGAAAACATTAGATGTGCTAACTTAGTCTCCTTTGTTTCCAAGAAAAATAAGAATTGGCTTTTATACTCCTCTGACTTTTCTAGACTCTTCCAATAGCTTTTTATGGTTTATTTCTTAGTCACTCATAAGTTAGCCTTACTTATTCCATTATTGGGAAAACTTTCAACTAAGATAATCATTCTGTTGGTAGCTAGGTGTCTTCTAAAGTACCTGAACAAATTGTATGCAAGAGCTTCCATTCAGGAGCCTTAGAAATAAGTATCCTTATACACATAGTTACAATGTACAACGGATCCTTTAATACGCAGACTTTTATCAATAAATACCTATTCTGTTTTTGATCTACAGTTAGGAGTCATCAGATGGTGAGGGCAGACTGTATCTATTGATCTATGTAATTTTACATAGGAAAGTTGATTATCTGGTGATTTTGTGATGTGTGGAGGTCTTAAAACAAATCCCCTGCAGATACCGAGGGACAACGAAGTTTTGGGGAAGTCAAAAGTTATAGGTGAATTTGCTATTGCGCAGGAAGTTGGAACCCCTAACTCTGAGGTTATTCAAGGGTCAACAGTAAATACCAGACCATCAATTTTTTTTACAGAATATTCACAGCCAAATAATACACTGAACAGACAGAGCTCACAGAGTATGATTTTAAAGGCAACTGTTTTCATTTCCACCATTTTTTGCTTGACAATAGGTATTTATTTTACTTTATTTTTCTTTAGTTTTATTGTTCACACTATTACAGAGGTCCCCATTTCCACCCTCTTTGCCTGCCTCCACTCATCCCTCACCTCCCTTTCCCTCTGTCCATCACCACTGTTGTCTTTGTCTATGAGTTATAGCATATGTATTTCTTGGCTAATCCCTTCACATTCTTTCACTCAGTCCTCCCCTGCCCCCCTCTCTTCTGGCAGCTAAAAAGGGTATACAGTGGAAGAATTTCTTCCCCTGCTCATGGTTCAAATCTTGGGCATGCTCAATAATTTTTCTGTTCACTCTTAAATAATAGTCATATGGTCTTATTTTGTCACAAACATAGTCACAATTTTCTAACTATGTGTATCTAGACCCAATTAGAAAATAAAACTTCGAATCTGATTTAAACTTAAAATTTTCCCTCCCTCTGCTAGAAATTGAAAGGCAGTCATCTCTTTCCCCTCGTTAAGATTCCGCCTGTCCTTCCAGCACACTACGCTT
Source organism: Mormoops blainvillei (assembly GCA_004026545.1). Lineage (NCBI taxonomy): Eukaryota > Metazoa > Chordata > Mammalia > Chiroptera > Mormoopidae > Mormoops > Mormoops blainvillei. The sequence continues at coordinate 5,091 of PVJD01001810.1, read as the reverse complement.
GGGCTCTTACTCCTCTCGGATAAAAGACAGGTGGAAACGGAAAGTGGAAAGAAGGAAAATTCTTACTTGGTTGAACCTAGTTGGTAAAATGGCTCCATCTTCTTGATATCTCAGAAATTGCCAGTGTTTAAATGTGATACTTTTAAGAGTGAATCTTTAGAGTGAGTATTTAAGAATATTAGACTACCCTTCCCTTCACAAAGGTGCTGTCCACATCCCCAAAGAATGTTCCTCCCACAGCTCCTGGTTCTGTGGTAATCCACTTCATGCAGATTTTTGTTCAATCTCATTGTTTTTTCAAATGAAGAGTTGACAGTGTTTAGAAATGGTTCCAGGTTGTCAAATCTTTTAAATATTTTACCTAAGGATTTCTGGAGATGGGCTTTAATCTCAGTTCAGAAACCACTTCTCTCTCTCTCTTTTTTTTTTTTTGCAGAAGTAGCATTTGCAAAACATCATTTAGATTTTTCTGTGCCCTACATTTTACTAAATACTGAGGACTTGTATTAGGTTTCATGATTGATCCCACTGAAACCCCTACCACCATTCTGGAGGTGAAGACAGACAGAACTACCTCCTTATTTCTCTCTTAGTGGAGGGTGTTTTTAGGACTGGTCAGTGGAAGATTTTATAAAAACCCTCTTTGAAAATCCCCTCAAATTTCCACAGATCAACATTTGTCCTTTTGAGGTGGATGCATGGTTTTGAGACCCATGAAACTTGTTTCAGATATGGATATCTGGAAACTTCTTTGGGGTACAGCATTGTGTTTATTAATTCTTGAGGGGAAGGTCTGATGAAATGTCTGAATAAACATCCTTATTCACCTATTGCATTTAATACGTACTTCTTTTATGACTCCAAATCCTTTGTAGTGTACCGCTGCATCTATATAAAACCCCGCTGATTCAAGTACTCTTCAATATCCCTGTACTCTATTGAATTTTCTACCAGAAAAAGTGACCAAGCACTCCAACAACTTTATCCTTGCTGCGTTCCTCTGTTTAAAGAGTACCATCGTAGATCAGCTGGATCGTAAGGTTTATAATATCACGGACAGGTAGCATGATGTAAATGATACCAACTAAAATAATGAAGTTTATTTTTTTCTTTAAGATTGAGTAGCATGAGTAGTTTTTCCTCACTAATGAGAAACGTGTCCTACAAACTCCCAAACTTCTGGTAGTAACTTTTAGAACACATGAAGATTAAGGAAATAGTTTTTACATCGTAAATTAGTTGCTGTTAGTAAATGAGTGGTAAAAGGCTTAAAAAAACAAGTAGACAATTCGACAAACAAGAAACAGCCATAATCATGAACCAGAGTGCTCATCTCTTAAGGACCACGTCCAGACCTCAGAGTCTGACATAACTAAAGCCACACAATCAATTAAATTTTTGACCACCCCTAGTGATCTACACAGAAAAGTCCTGCCAGAAAAAAAAAAGTCTATACTAATCATGGTGGGTTGGTAACATAGAGAAAGGTTAATGATTGAATTGTATTCAATTTTCAATCACACACGTGCATGCACATACACACAATTCTAACTAGGGAAGAATTTTTAAATAATCTCAAGAAACTCCAGTCTTACGGTTATTTGTGTCATTACAGAATAGCATGCTAACTGCTGAAGAAGAAAAGCACTGGGAAGACTCTATTTCATAAAACATAAACTTGGGAAAAGAAATGAGATAACAAAGTAAGGGCGTCTGCCGTTACTCCTTCACAAGTTGAAGGCATTGCATTTAGTTTAATACATTATGTCTGGTGGACAATCTTTGTCCCATTTTAAGTATGGAGGTCGATTGCAGGAGGAGGCATTGAAGACAATTTCCTAACAGCTTAATTCGCAGGGTATGTCCTAAGCATTAGCAGAAGCAAAACCCAGTGCACTGTAAGAGCAAATAAAATGAGATAGCTATTTAAGAAATCAAATTTGTAATTGAGTACAAGAATTTAAAGTGCAAGAACTAAAACTGCTTTCTGAGAGCTATCACATATCTGATAATGTTTTCCCTGAACGCTTGCAAATAAAAAGTTTTCTTTAATACAGTGCTATCCATTTATGCATTTTATACAGAGTTAGATCAATCACATTAATAATCAGCATCAATTGGAAAGAAAAGATGTTTGCCTAGCCAGCCTCATTTTATGATTTATTCTTATGTAGGGGCCTTCACTGGCTATGAAGATGACAGCTCAGTTTTTTTTTTTTGCCTGCCAAGAACAAGCATTTTAGTAGCAGTAATGTAAAAATCAGCTAGGATTATTTGGCCTCAAGTGACAGAATACCCACCTATAATTGGCTTAAGGAAACAAGGAAGTTTATTAACTTGTAGAAGCGGATCATCCAGAGGGTGGTATTTTCTTTTGTCACATGTCCTTTTTATGTTGTATCTAAGAAATCACTACTTTAATGAAGATTTACTTCTGTTTTACACTACCTTGAAAAGATATGTGCACCCTTATGCTCATTGTTACATTATTTATAGTAGCCAATATAAGTGAATAGAAAAAGGTGTGACATATATAATGGAATATTATTCAACCATAATAAAGAATGAAATCTTGATATTCACAAAAATGTGGACGGGCCTAGAGGATGTTATGACAACTGAAATGAGTCAGACAGAGAAAGACAAATGTTGTATGATTTCATTTATATGTGGAATCTTAAAAACAAACAAACAGGGTTCTGGCTAAGATGGAGGCATAGGTAGATATGCTTCATATCTTCACACGACCGAAAGAAGGATAGTAACTAATTTAAAAAAAAAAAGCAACCAGAGCTGCCTGAAAATCAAACTGTATGGAAATCTGACAACCAAGGAGTTAAAGAAGAAACATTCATCAGAACTGGTAGGAGGGCTGGAGACTGGAAACTGGAGTGTAGAGGACATGAGCAACTAGATCTCAGCTGGCAGAGGCTGGTAGACCCAGGTAGTCCCACATTTGTGTGCAGATAAGCCAGGAGGGACAACGGGGGAGTGAGACAAACTACACAACCCAGGGTTCCAGCACAGGGGAAAAAACCCTCAAAACCTCTGGCTGTAAAACCTGTGGGTGTTGCAGTGGCAGGAGAAACTCCTAGTATCACAGCAGAGTCCATTGGAGAGTATCATGGGATCCTGGAATACACACAAGCCCACCCACCCAGGAATCAGCACCTGAAAGTGCACAATCCGCTTGTGGAAAGTGAGGGAAGTGATGGAAAGTGGGGTGAAAGCTGAGCAAGCTAGCAAGTGACATTGTTCCCTCTCTGACCCGTCCCCCAGGTATAGCGCCACAATGCAGTGAAGCAGAATCCCCCATCTTGGCGAATACCCAAGGTTCTGCCCCTTACAACCTTACAAGTGTGCTGAGACAAAAAAATATGGCCTAAATGAAAGAATAGATCAAAACTCCAGAAAAAGAACTAAGCAATGAGGAGATAGCCAACCTATCAAATACAGAGTTCAAAACACTGATAATGAGGATGCTCACAGAAATGATTGAGTTTGGTTGCAAAATGAAGGAAGAAATGAAGGCTATACAAAGTGAAATAAAGGAAAATAGACAGGGAACCAACAGTGAAGGGAAGGAAACCAGGCTCAAACAAACGATTTGGAACAGAAGGAAGAAATAAACACCCAGCTAGAACAGAATGAAGAAACAAGAATTCAAAAAAATGAGGAGAGGCTTAGGAACCATTGGGACAGCTTTAAATGTTCCAACATCTGAATCATAAGGGTGCCAGAAGGAGAATTGGAAGAGCAAGAAATTGAAAACTTATTTGAACAACTAGTGAAGGAAAACTTCCCCAATATGGTGAAGGAAACAGACATGCAAGTCTAGGATGCTCAGAGTGTCCCAAAGAACTTGGATTCAGATAAGAAAAAGAAATAAAAGGCATCAAAATAGGAAAGGAGGAAGTAAAACTGTCATTGTTTGCAGATGATATATTGTGTACATAGAAAATCCCATAGACTCCACCAAAAAACTACTCTACCTAATAAGTGAATTTGGCAAAACAGAGGGACACAAAGTCAATATTCAGAACTCAAAGGCATTTTTGTACACCAACAATGAAATATCAGAATAAGAAATCAGGGAAAAAATCCCATTCACTGTAGCAACAAGAAAAATAAAGTACCTAGGAATAAACCTTACCAAGAAGTAAAAGACCTATACTCAGAAAACTACACAACACTGAAGAAAGAAATTAAGGAACACAGAAATAAAGGGAAGCATATGCTGTGTTCATGGATCAGAAGAATTAACATCATTAAAATGTCCATACCACCCAAAGCAATTTACAGATTCAGTGCAATGCTTATTAAAATACCAATGATGTATTTCACAGATATAGAACAAACAATTCAAAAATTTATATGGAACCATAAATGACCCTAAATAGCCACAGCAATTTTGAGAAAGGAGAACAAAGTTGGAGAGATCACAATACCCGATATCAAACTATATTACAAGGCTACTGTAATCAAAATAACCTGGTACTGGCATAAGAACAGACACATAGATCAATGGAACAGAATAGAGAATGCAGGAAAAAACCCATGTCTCTATGGTCAATTATATTTGACAAATGGGACAGGAGCATAAAATGGAGTAAAAATAGTCTTTTCAACAAATGGTATTGGGACACCTGGACAGCTACATGCAAAAAAACTGAAAACCAACTTACACCATACAGAAAAATAAACTCAAGATGGATAAAAGACTTAAATATAAGTTGTAAAACTATAAAAGTCCTAGAACAGAGCATAGGCAGGAAAATCTCTGGTATTCCCACACAGCAATATTTTCACCGATATGTCCCCTAGTACAAGAGACATAAAGAAAAGAATAAACAAATGGGACTTCATCAAATTAAGAAGCTTCTGCATGGCTAAAGAAAACATCAGCAAAATGAAAAGGGAACCAACTGTATGGGAAAATATATTTGCCAATGATACATCAGACAAGGGTTTGATCTCCCAAATGTATAAAGAGCTCACACAACTCCACTCTAGGAAGACAAACAACCCAATTAAGAAATGGGCAAAGGACCTGAACAGACACTTCTCCAAGGAGGACATACAGAGGGCCCA